>VZSR01003803.1:31423285-31461428 GCA_013398615.1 Brachypodius melanocephalos
GTTCCAGTACCTCACCACCCTCACAGTAAAGAATTTCTTCCTAATATCTTTATGAGATGGATGTAACTTACAGGAGGTATTTTATAATACTATGTTGCATTCCAGAACTTCTAAACAGAATAAAAAATGGGAAGTTATGAAAAATTCTGAAACATAGCATAACATAGCTTAAAAGGAAAAACAAAAATCTGCAAACTACCTTACACATGCATTGCAGGGTTTTACAAGAAACCTTCAAAACAGGCACCATTTGATGTCTCATTTTTGAAAAATCCAAAGTCAATGGATCTCCAAGAGAAATCTGCTGTGGAAAGGACAATACTTTTACAATATCAAAGTGTTGACAGCCTCTGGACCATGATCAGTCTCTATTTTTTTTTTTTTTAATGCAGTTTGATAAGATCTAGACACTGGAGAAAGTGTGAATATGTTTTCAATAGATTTCACATAAAAGTTGAGTAAAAAATTTGGAGTCAATATTACTGTAATCAAATAATACTTGACCAGGGTAGCCTAATTTTAAAAAGTGAACATTCTTCTGTTGAATGTCTGCTCCCCTTTCTAAGTTCTTAGATTCTTACTCATCACTAATTTCTGATCTCAACAAGTCTATTCATGTATGTTAAGACTATTGTATCTAACACAGATGTCTACAATGAATTCAGCTGTGAAGGTATGAGTGTATCATTTTAGTTTAATTAGGCAAAATTTTGACCTGGGTATATTAAAATAAATTACTTGACTGTCAACAATTTACAGGTGTATTTTTTGAGATCTTAGCCATGTTGGACTTGGCATTTGTCTCTGTATTTTCATTTATTTTATTAAAATCACAAGAATTTTTGTTATATAATACAAATACTAGTTCTGACAGCTACACTCCATAGGATGATCCATAATTAGAAAATAAAATTTTTGAAACTCTAAGAATGTAAGATAAACAAGAAATTATTATAAGACATTATTAATAGGCATAGGACATATTTGTTGTAGAAGTAATGAACATTACAATGATTACTGATATAGTTTCCCAGTAATTACACTAAATGCCACTAAATATCAGCACACCAAATAGTTAAGAAGAAGAAGCCCCATCAATTTTTGCATAATTCAGAATATATTCAGACATAATTCAAAAGGAACATGTATCAAATCGAACACGGAAAAGTCATTTGAGGTGTAAATGATACCTATTAACATGCAATGCTGGTTAAACGTGGGATGAGGATTGACAGAGTTCATAATAAGGATCCAAGGGAAATGAGGTAGCTGAGTAAGAAGCAGGTGTTCTCTGAGCCAGGAACTCAAACACACAGGTGTTTGAGAAACATCACACTCCCTTCAGTGATCTCAAGGGCCTCACCTTTATGTGCCACTCAGAATAGCAGCATTCCTACAATTTCCCCCTTGCACTGCCCCCTCCCTTTTTTAAAAAAAGTATTATCTTCTGCAAAATTATTGACAAAACAATGTCACACTGTCGACCTTCTACATTTTTCTGCTCTAGGGTGTGTAAAGTGTAAAAAAAGAAATTTAACTGTTTTTCTAGCAAACGAGAAAACATACAAAAATAAACGAGAAACTTACAATAATGAATCAATGAGAAATCTAGTGTGTCTGAAGTGAATCCTGTTTAATTTGGCATGAATGAAGATTACCAATTTTTTTAAGGAGTTAGTGCTAATCATCCTGTGTTCCCATTTACTGATTCAAGCCCGTATTTACGTAGTCATTCTCAACTGACAAAAAACATGCTATTTATAAATGAATCTTTAAGTAATGAAAAAGAGCATCAGCTTAATAATAAAACCCTTTCAATTAGTCAAATCATCAAGTACATGAGCAGTGAAGAGAGCCTATAATGTTGAAACTATAACTTAATTTGTGAGAAGAACTATTCAATCTTGTCTTGGGGGCAAGGAGAAGGGAGAAATCTGATCTGAATTCTAAATTAAATCCTACAATGGCAAACTACCTATTCACACTAATTTTGTTTCTATTTTGCATCTACCCTTTTTTTTCCTGTTTATTAGAATAACAACAGAAAAATTAAACAAAACAAGATGGTAAATTTCATAGCTGTTCTAACCCTATCAATTTTAAGCTCATATAAGCCCTGGTAAAGCCATGTACCAGCTCCTACTGTGAAATGGCTTTTTTTATACAGTTTGACTATGTGATGAAAGAAACTAGTTGACATGCACTTACCGTATTAAGCCCTGGCACCTGCATTGCAGACACTAATCAAAGTGCTCCTTCAGAGGGGTGAAAGAATCGCCATTTGTAACGCAATAATTAGGCTGGGTAGAAGGGCCTGAAAAGTAAATCAATCTCGTCTGCTCTCTAAATCTGACACCATTCTCTAGGCAGATTGTTAACATAATGAGACAGAAGCCTACAAGAGGTCCCATAAAAGACCTATGTCTTTTTTTTTTCCCTTCTTTCTTTATACTTGCAATGTTACTAAGAGCATAATTACACACAAACCTACCCCAAGTCACTGGCATAAAAGCAGCTATTTCTAAGAAGCTCATCATAAATAAGTTGGCAGAACAGACGGGCTATATAACACAGCAGCAGGCTGACTTAATTTGCCCAACTGGATGAAGATTATTTTAACCTATTCCCTACTAAAATTATCATGATTATGTCTGACAGGGAAAAGTAATAAGTTCCTATAATATGGCAAGAAAATAATTTTGCTGAATTAATCTGATTCTCTGTTCATACTGGGCAAATGAAGAATAATTCTGCTGAAATCAATACTATTATCAAAATTGTGTGAGGAAAGAATTACATCCAGTGTGATCATTGTGATTTTTAAAAAAGGAAACGAGTAACAAAATAGAAACATTAATAGTAAAGGTTTTAAAAAGATAACTTTTTATGTACAGCCTTTCAAATGTCAAGAGTGTAATCCTATTTAATACACAAAAATAAGCAATTCTATTTTCCTTAGAAAAAAAGTTGCACTGTAATTGATGCTTTGTAGTACCAAAAGTTTAGGAACCTTTGTTATAGATAACCCATTATGGCTGTTGTAAATAGTTATGTCAAAATCATATAAAATACATAACATAAAAATAAAAATCAACTATGTTGTAAGTTGTGGAATGCAGGAAGCAGATATTTGTGTAAAACTATAAAATAAATGGGGTGAATCTCTCTTTTTTCACAGTCAAACACATATTAGTCATTATTTTTACTCATATATCACAATTTTATTTAATCACTCCCTTTTAGAGACTCTAACTCTGTAGCCTGGTAATACAGTATTGTCAGTGATAAACAGGTGTAAGCTTTGCACTAAATCTGGAAAACCTCTCAACTGAGGCTTGTCAGGTGTGCTTTTTCTCAGCTTTCCTGGACCTGAAGCTCTGTTTTACTTATTTTAGCTGTGACAACAACTCTAATTAGACAGGTGGCTACGGCTAACCTGTGTGAGGTCTGTGTGTCTTTGCATGGTAGAACCATATTTTTGCATAGATAGCAATAATAAGAATTTATTCTGCATGGAATGAGGTATTCATGACTCTACCATCGTGACAATGTAGAGAATTATTGGCCTAGAATGGCAACAGCAGCCTTGAGAATTGTGGATGAGGTATGTAGCACTGAGGATTTCTAAATTTAGCTTATACAAGATATTCAATTAAACGAAATGCTTTCCAGTGATTTGTTTTTTTTTTTTTTTTAATCTGTACATCATGCTGATTCTTTAAAATACCTTCAAAATTCAGGATACTCAATGTGACCAACAAAGTCCAATGAAGACCACTCAATAATTACTAAATTCTTTAAATACAAATTTCATGCATATTTCATAAGTACCTACATCCTCAAAAAAAAATCATCTCTCCTACTTTTTAGATGTCTAGAAGTTGTATTTCAATGCAAGCTAGCCCGTTTGTCTTCTTTTACAGTTATGTCAGGAGCATGACTGCCTGAGTGACCTCAAAATGAGATGAATTGTGGTTGGTAGGCACCTACTTCTTCACATGGATTGGGTCATTTGGCTCATATCTGAATGTCTAAACTCAGGTAAGGAAACTTAACAGGAAAGTAATAAAGAAGCAGTGTAAGGGTAGCAGACTGAAACCTTTTAATAGAGCCACAACTTTTTGGAAAGTTTATTTATACACAGGATGCATAAAACTGAAACTTTGTAATCAAAATTTCGCACCAATTCTCTGCTGTGTCTGAATCCATTGTTCTAAGAAGGTTTCCAAAACAATCTCTTACTCTGCTTCCACTTCTTTTACAATATTATACTTTCCCATTCTAAAGTGTTTTGTTTTAATTTTGTTGTTGTTGTTGTGTTGGGGTCTTTTAGTTCAAAAATTCTGCCTTGCAAGAGGGGAGAGAATCTATTCCTGAAATGGCTGCCCAGCACAAGAAAGCTACGAACAACACACAGAAATTGTAGGGAGTCATTCAATATGGCAGGGAAAATTGAATTGAAAAATTACTTCAGTCTGAACCCTGGATAAGCACTGTTTGGCTAGGACAACACAGATTCAATTCAGTAAAAAAACTAATTTGACTATGTTAGATTAAGTTTTTAGAACTACATGTTGCAGAAAACACAAAATTTCTCTATTACAACACCATTACAAATGTTCATCATTGCTTTAACCAGAAAAGCAACACATAGAGAATTGCTTTTATACTATTTATAAGATTAAAGAGAGTACACTGTTTTAGTTATATTAAGTAACAGCAGATTTCACAGTCTGTTTAAGCTGGGTTTTTGTAGTTTTTGGGGTTTTTTTTACTGGTCAAAATGGAAACCATTTTGGGTTTTTTCCATCAAAAACTAAGGAGTTTTTCCCAAGAAGTAAAGTTTCGCAATGGACATTCAATAATTATTTTCATCATCATTTGTAGAAGGCAGTATTTGTATTATATAATGTTAGATAGCACTTAAAATTACATTCTAAAACTTGCAGTTTGCAGAACATGTATATTTTATTGAATACTTCAAATGAATGTTGCAAGTTGTGCTGATCTTATTTTCAGATGATAATATGCAGAAAATAAGACCAAAGTGACCAGTATGAACAAGGTTTTGACATTTATAAGAACCCTTAATGGAATTATCAGAAAAAAAAAGTGCTTCAAGTTTATTTTATTTTAAGAAAGAAAATTAAAACCATTTCAATGAAAACACCATGAACATAAAAAGTCTATGAAAAAAATTGCAACCATGACTTGCATCCTAGTACAGTGCATATCTCTCCTGTCTGGATGGTTGGCAATGTAAGAACATGGTTGGCATGTCAAGAACAGCCAAAATTCCTTTAGAATTTAAAAGCCTCATAATTAAGGTAAAAATGTCTTTCTCAATACCACTGAAAAACTCTTATCTGCAGAGCTGTTCTTTACTGCACTTTTTTTGTGCTCTTTTGTGTACTGCCTGAAAGCAGCTTATGCCATGGATGCAAGACACAAGAGATCTCCCAGCTATTTCCATGACTTCGTTGACCAACAACACTCTGGCATCTAACCAGAGCAATCTCAACAATTCTCAGTATATCAGATGAAATTTGATTTTTTACTGCCCTAAGTATGACAAACATTTTGCTCAACCTACAACAGGGGCAGGGGCAAGTCTATAAGAAAGACAAAGGTAAACCAACTCTGGTTTGCTGCTACCATTAAGAGTGAGGGAAGTGAAAACTGCTGGTAGGTGAAGTCTGATATCCAGCACAAACACCACCCCCCCTGCTATGCACACAAGTCTTTTGGGTGCTACAGCCAGGCTGCTTTTCAAGGTCCCACAGCTTCAAGAATAGTACAGCTATGGATATTTTACTGTTCCACTCCTTTCACACCTACAATTTCAGAGAGCAACAGGAACAGGAGTTATTTACAGGGTTTTTTTTGGTTTTTTTTTTTTTTTTTGGGTTTGTTTTTTTTGTTTTTTTTTTTTTTTTTTGGTTTTTTTTTTTTACTTTTTGTTCCCAGCTGCAATTCTGAGGTGGGGTTCAGACAGGGATTTAGGAAAAGAACCAAACTCTGTGTATTCTAACAATTTAAAAGAGAAAATTGAATAACTTTTTTGACAATCCTGATTCAGTATCTTTGTTTTTTTCCCAGATAAATCAAGAGAACTGATGCTATAACAGTTGACTAAAAACATTAATGAGCTGTGTCTGTTTTAATTATTTCAAACTAGCAATTTCCCCTGTAGTGTGAAGGTCTTTGAGAGTGCAAAAAATCCAGATAGAGGCCAAGTTCTGTCCCTTGATTTCAGACAGTTAATACAGAATAATGTTTCTGACAGTAGCTCAGCTATTCATGATTTACATTTATGTAACTGCAAATAATGATGTTGACAATTCCTTTCAATTAAGTTGAAGAAAAAGAAAAAAAAATCCTATCCAATACAGTACATGGCTAAGTCAATCCAACTTTTTTTTCTTTTTTTTTTTTTCTTTTTTGGGGGAGGTGGGGTTTGTTATTTTGGGGTAGGTTTTTTTAAGTTTTTCAAATGAAAATACATCCCTGAAGAAATAAGGACCCTGGAAATTGGAAGGCCTTCACAATAGTTTAATGACTTAAAACACCCTGGATACATTAGGCTAAAGGCTACATTTAAGAATTATGTTCAGGTACTAGACATAATCCTCCCAAAAGTTTTGCGTGACAGTCTAAGCTGCTGATTTTGACAAAAGGAGTAGAAAGGGTTATGTTGGAAACTCCTGTTCCTACTGACTCTTACTGACATATTAGTAATGTCTCATTTGTAAATTTTCTACAGAGACAATCTAATTTGAAAGGTGTGGCAATCTGAGAAATAATTTTATCTGCTAAAATTGTGTTAGCTCAAGGCCAGTAAGCTTCAAGAAGCCAGCAGAAAAGGGTCTTCTACCTGGATTCACATTTTGTAGCTCAGAGTTCACCTCAAAAATATAAGGAAAGACAAAACAGAAAAAAAATAAGGGAAGACAAGAACTGTGTACTATCATAGACATATTTTTACTGGATAAAAAGCAGATCTTCAGAAACACACTCATTATACCTGGTAGTTAACATCACAAAACAGTAATGACATAGTTTAAAGGAGCAAGTGGCACCAAGGTTTCCAGAGATTTATGTCAGCTGTCCCTCCATAGCAGCAGGTTGTAGGCAGTGCTGCAGTAGCCAGTATAGGCCCAGTTATCATTGACTTTTGTTGCAGCTACAGGACTTCATGAAATTAGTCACCTTGGAGATGAATCTCTCACTTTTACATGCTAATGTGCTCCCTTAGGTGCTCCCTGTGCTCTGTTCTTCATTTCAGGAAAACCTTTTATCAGAGATATTGTTTTTAACAGATAAAATAAAGAGACAGTCAAGGCAAAAACTGACCTTCAAAAGAAATTAAATTAAAAAGGAAGCAGTTAATAAATTGGAAAACTTTCTAATTGCAAATTAACCCCTGGCTCACCCACCTGAATATCACCTTAGCTTTCATATCACTTAATTCTGTGCACATTTGCAAAGAGGAAATAGCCATCAGTCTTCCTAGCCAGCGTTTGTTTCCATCTCAGAGTACAACAGGAGAATATGGGTCCTAAACAGCGATGATAAACCCACCTTAATTGCTTCAATTAGATCATCCACAGGGAATCACTTTACACAACCTATAGGGATTAACAGGCTCTTCATGAAACACTAGGAACAATTACACAGGGATGAGTAACCATCAAGAGCTGGCGGAGGAGCAAAGTTGCTATCTCTAAGACCTTGTCTCAGTTACTCTCTGTGCTCATCTGTGGGGAGCAATTATTCTTCAACAAAGCACAAACACCCAACCAGGACAGTCAGAGGCAGATTTCTGTAAAGACATCCTTGAGGATCATGCTAATGTTAAGCCAAAAATTAAATGTAGTCTCATCATACTGGATGTGGCACAAGAGCAGGCATTTAGTATTTTGACACCATCTTTCCTCAGCCTGTGTGCCTTGCCCTTTTCAAATTGTGTTCACCTTGTGCTTGTTGAGAGGTGTTTATTTGGCACAGCAAGAGAGTCAGTGTAAGTACAGGAAACCAAAGGGATTAATGTTCATAGAAAGTAATCACAGTGGAAGCATTTCTTTTAATGGACAAATATTTAAACTGGTTTTGATTTTATTTGATCATTTTCGTGAACACGATATTTTAAAGTTACATCTATTAGTAATGAGAAGACAAGAAAGAAAAGAGTGTTTCCCATGTGGCAATTTCTATGTGTGGCTAGGTACATGTATATGAATTTAAAGTACACATGTATTTATTGAAGACTACACATACACACCGAAGGATGGTGTGAAAAAATGTGTGTTAAAGCTTTAAATTCCCTCAGGGTAACAAACTAATTCTAAAATTATTTTCTGAGCATCACATTCAAGTGGGAAGGATGCAATCTCCTGAATACAGAAAACTCTGCCTTACAGCTAAAACTCTGGCATCTGCCTACTCTAGTGAGATCATGCAGGACTCCGTATGCTTCAGTGACACTAAGCTTGTAGACTGAAACTTGCTCCACAACTAAATTTATGGTGGTTGGGTTGAGAAGTCAATTATAATTCCACAAAATGAGAAAGTAGAAGCAGTCTTGTCACAAATTAAGGGGTCACAGTACATTCCGGGATGGGATCAAAAGTGAGACAGAATTTTAGCCATAAGAAAATCCCCAAGACTTTTTAATTTTGCCATAAGCCAGGATGAGCTGGTTGATTATAGCATTTGACAAATTATTTATCATTTCAGGAAAAGACAGCTTATTCTAAAGCCATGGATTGGTGTCAAAAATCTTCTAAGAAGTTCTGGTTGCAAACCATACAATTGTTCTTTAACTGCATCTCAGTCACAAGAATTTGACTTAGCATATAAAACAGCTTTGGAAACTTTTCTGTCCACTTTTGTCTACTACTTGAGACCCTTCATACATGTCACTTACACTGGACTTCTCTGACAAGCTGAAGCTCCAAACAAACAGTATCTTCCTAAAGAATATTTAATGAAGCAGGAAAATACCATAAAATGTCTTTCTGATAACACACCCCTCTTACCACAGACTGGAAACAAAGACACCTAGAATGTAAAATAACATTTAACCTGAAATGTCTTGTATGGCCAGTTAACAAAGACATTTTCCTAAAGGGCAAACACCACCTTTTCAGATATCAGTATGAAAGGAAATGGGCCAAATGAATGAACACCTGCACTCAGTCCTTGCATTAATATACTCAAAAAACCCAAATTATCTGCTAGCTCTCCAGAGGCACACAGAAAAGTTCTAAAAGTGTTCTGCTGGGTTGGGTTGGCAGCAAGAAATGCTTCTGATCATTTCCAAATGATGAGTGACATCCTAAAGAAGAAGAGAAAGTAGAAAATGATTGCTTGAGAAAAGCAGAATAAAACCAGCACCTGCTTTACAGTCAGACTGACTTTACAAAGGACAGATAATGCTTCTAAGAATAATAACATTCTTAGCACTCTAATTGGGGAGAAAGAGAGTTTTATCTACTATATGAGCAGGCTTACTAGTATATATCTTTTGCTCTTCCAGACAAGTCTTCACTCCCTCTATCGTACCACACTATTTAATTTGCAGCTATTGCCAAGTCAGTGTTTAATCTAAGCAAAGTTGGCAGAATTTCTATAGAAGTGGAACATTCACAAAAATTGCACAAAAAAATGATGATGGTTCATGTTATTCCACAGTGCAACTGAGATTAATCTGATGCAGGTTTTTGAATCCTTGTTCTCTGGAAGTTGATATGGAGAAGTAGGAAACATTTTGAACTTAAGAACTACTCCTTTAAATGGCAGTGACTTTGCTCTGTGGTCTACATTCTGTAAATTCAGGTTGGAGATACTATGTTGCTCTATTTCAGATTTTTATTCTTCAAGTTTGTTTCTAATGCCAAGAGTATTTGGAAGGAAAATTTTCAATACTTTAGAAAAACTATTTTACGATGAGTAGAAGGCTCCTAGTAAATCAGTTAGAAAGTAAGAGCTAATACTTAAGAAAATATTACATATTGTTTAGTGTATTTTATTTAAATAATAAAAAAAACCCCTGTTGCACAGCAATGTTTAGTTTTCTTAGCAGTGTCTTCCAATTATTGTGGGTTTTCAGTTAGGAGCTGGAATTTTTTTTTTTAATTCATTATTGTTAAACAATTGTTCTGGGTTTATTTTTATTATTATTATTATTGGAAATATAACAAAATCAGATTCACTTTATTACCTCGAATGTCTAATATTTTTTTTCAAATTTAAAAAAAGAAAAAAAGTAAAGAAAGAAGACCAAACACGAGCCAACATGACAAGAACAGGTTCTTTGCCATGTACAAAATTCCTCTCTCAGACATGTGTTGTCCATATACAAAGACAACTGCCTTTGCCATGCCCTTCAGTACATAAAGGTGTTAGAGAGCGATATCCACTGCTTGCTTGTATGGTCTTCAATTGCATGCTATATTAAAACAAATAAAATTTGTATATTTAAAGGGTAACATATTATCATCAAAGAGAAAATGTTACTAAGGAAATGGGAAAACCTTTCCATACAAAAGTGCAGAAATACAGAAGGAATAATAGTTTATGTAAGTAGTTTCAGCTAGGGTTTCTTAGAGCTAGAAGTATGACTGAATTAATTAATAATTCAAAACTAATGGAAAATCATAATTATGCTCCTCCAAGAATAAAAAAAAAAAAACAGTCTAACATTTTTTGAAAATATAGAAAAGAAACATTGAATTTCTTTGGTAGGAAAAACCTGTTCAGAAATATTTGGGATGGGTGTCAAACATTATTGCTTAAAAACTAACTCTGCAGTGGTTATGTGCAGACCTAGAGCAGCATGTGGTACCTGCCACAAACTGCTTATGGGATTGTGACATTTGCTGAGCATTTACACAGAGGAATAATGGAGCATAAGGTTAGGTTGCCCTCATGCTGAGACCACTGCCCATTATGCTGACCAATACTGTCTCTGGCTCCCTTCTGATCCCCCATGGCCTGGACATATTTATTATCTCTTGTCTTAGACTGTGCAGAGACATTTTAAATGAGTCACAGTGGCAGGTGGCCCTTGTTAATACCTCTTAGGATGTGAGAGCTGCTGGAATGCTTAATCAGAGAGAAGAAACCAGAAGGTGGGACAGGGAAAAGTCCTATGAGGAAACACATGAAAACAACTATATTTCAAAGATAAATATATTTTGGTCAACAATAATGGTATAGCCCGAAAAAAGGAAATTCCATGTAGCTTAATATATCCTGTTTGGAGCAGACTAGGGATTAATATCATTTTGTACTAGCCTTGTAAATAGGTAACAAAAATCACAGATTACTTTATTGTAACAGAAAAGATAATTATCATAAAGAAAGTTAAAACTATGGATTGCAAGTTCCATTTGATAACTACATCTGGAGTAATATAATTCTAAACATTGACATTAAGGGGAAGCTAAAAACTTTGTTAGTTCTGATGATGAAAAATACTTTTCAATAGAGGCAAATTGACCATGTGTTTTCCAGTGCAAACTGAGACTTCGGTAACAAAAACACTGCAGAATACAAAGGAAATGTTCTCTTTTCTTTTCTAGCTTACTGTAAGTGGAGATCAGTGGCATTATCGTCCTTTTCTTGAAAGGAACTACAGAGGACAGGAACAGACATGCCAGTGGGAGAGGTGCATAAAGTCTACATAGAATTTAAAACTGCTAAAGCAAAAGGAGTGGAGAAATTCTTATGGAGATGCAAGATGATGCAGTAAGTAGAAATAAAAGGTAAAAGAAAAATAACACCAAGAAATAAACCACTGGTGTTAATTTGTTTCTGGAACAATCTTGCAAGATTAAGGTAGGAAATTAACTGCTTTTAACAAAGCATCTGAACACACAAAATAAGTCACAGCAGGAGGCGTTGTGAACGATGCACTTAGATTTTGCAAATGTCTGATTATTCTGATTTACCCTACATTATCGTGTATTAAACACACGCCAAAATTTTAGTGGGGGTTTTTTTGGGTGGGTGGGGGGTGTTTTTTTTTGTTTGGTTGGTTTGGTTTCAATTTTTCTGTTATTTTTTTGTTTGTTTGTTTTCCACAAAAACTCATATTGGTTAAATAGGGGCACTCTTAGAATGCGTAAATTAACCAGTCAGCCAATTGAGTTTTGCTTTGAAGGAAAGCATACCATTTTGGGAGATGAGCATTCTACAAACGAATATGTACTCCCTACTTCTTTTCACTGACTAAATTAAAAGTCAGCTCATATATAAAACTATAAATACAAGCATCTAAAAATATAAATGTGCACATGCATGTACATATACTCTTTTATATCCATGAAAATGGAATGTCTTGACAGCAGAGGGAAATGTGTTTTGGATGTCATTTCCAGAGGACAGGACATCATAACAATACTTCTTTTAAAAAAAACTATCTCCAAATTTGCAAAGTGCTACAGTGAGTCAGCGATTTGAGATGATCCAATTAAAATTAACGCATTTTAATCACAGGAGTGGTCACTTACACCATCCATAACCACTTATGTTTATGGACAGTTTCACTGTACAAAAACAATGGCCAGTTGCCAATTGCTGTTACTGTGAGATATACAGAGGTATACAAAGAAATACTTTTGATGTATTTACAAAATATATAAATATTTACAGCGAAAGAATGAATGAGATATAGTATTTGGCTTTTGTTATTGGAAGTACTTATTAAAAAGGCTTTTGGAGTGTGTTTACATTTCCTTTTATATTAATAGGTACATCACCTTTACATGAGCAAGGCAGCATTACTGCAAAAGAGAGGATAAAGTACTCGGCCCACAGAAACCAATTACAGCTCCACCACTACAACAACAAGGAAATGAAAACCAATTGAAAGCACAGCTAATCCTCATTTTTGAAAGAAAGCAGCACCAAAATACTTGTCATATGCTGATATTTTAATGCTTCTCACTCCTCAAACTATCCCACCAGGCCTCTGTCCTTAACTCTTACACTGTTCTACATGCCTTATGGGAGAAAAAAATTATTAAATATCACATTAAGTCTTGAATTAGAGTTCTGTTGTGTACCACTTTGGGTTATTATACTTTATAATAGTCAGACAATATTTGGCACACTGTTACCTTTTGGAGAGAAAGTAGGTCTTCACATGATTTCAGCTCTAAAAAATTCTTTGAAATTAGAAGTAAAAATGTGAGATTAAGTATCTAAAGTAAGAATTTCTAGTCCTGGACAAAGCATTCCTGGTGAAAGAACTCAAATGATATGAACCATAAAAATACAATAATAGTTTGTGGGAGTTCCCTAAAAGCTAAATAGGATTCCATGAAAAATTTTCAAATTCTTTGGGTTTTTAAGAGAAAAGTTATCTAGAGACCTCAAATATATAATCCAAATATAATACTGTCATATTCAAAACTTTTATTTCAAATAAGTGTACTGTTCAAATAAAGCATAAAAGTCCCTTCTACTTCAGCAGTTATAGTAACATAGACACACAAATAATGAAAACCATAATCAATTTTTCTATTTTACTTTCAATGTGTTTAAAAATCTTTAGAGTTCTATTATGTGTCCTCCTGGTGCGAAATGTCTAAAGTTATTACAGAAAGTTGACTGCAATATTTGTTATTATTGATTATTTCAGGAGTTGGAATAGGCACTTAACTTCTGCTCGTGAACAGCTAGATACCTGTGAGATTTGATCCAAACTACAAAAGCAACAGCTTTGTTATATCTTTCTATCTCTTTCTTAGCACCCACTTTTCATGATCACTTTCCAGCTCATGAATTTTTTTTTTTTAATTAGAATCTCCTTCATGGGTTACAGAACAGGAGCCATGATAAAAAAAAACCCCTCTTACTCATGAATTGGAATTTTATTGTTTAACCAATTATAGTTCTGAAATATTAAAGAAGGAATGAAAGTTGAGCTGTCCTAAATGGAAATCCAGAACTAATTTTAACTTCAGACTGTTCTGATCCTTCTTATTTCTCAGAGTCTAACTTATTTTCATCCCCTATTCCATGTTTATCCTCCAAAAGCAATTACTGTGCTTTTAGACTGTTAGTGAAGTATTAAAGAAAATGTTATTATGCTGATTAACTAGATTAATGCTGACTTGCTTCAGTCTAAAAGCTGGTTTCAATCTGGGGTTCAGATCCCAATAACTGCCTGGAAAAAGGCTGGCATGCAGATTATAAAAAATGTAGGCGTCTCTTCATCCTTAGTTTAAATTAATACCTTTTTCCATGTAAAGAACATTTGCTTCATTCTTCCTGAGGTTAGTTCCTGTCTTGCTTTAAATCACTGCTGGAGTAGATCTGCCAAATAGCCTGCATTTGCCAAATCAGTCATGCATTCACACAGAATGGAGAAAGTGTACCACAGGCTGTCTCTTCTTCCCGTGCTCCAAACTCATCACCCTTTGGCAGGCTGTTGTGAGCCAATGTATGCATTTCCTGATCTTCATCTACCCAGGTCCCATATTGATCTTAACCAATGATATCATGCTTATTCTATCATTTTAGCGACAAAAATGTTACATATGAGACTGCAAGAAGAAATGCAGATAAAACCTTGTTTGTGATATATCAAATACAACCATTATCCAGTTTTCTAAAGTCTGTTGCTTTTATTTTTACAAATGCAATGCATCACATTTTATTGTAATGCTCGCTTGTGTACTACTAGCTCCTTTTTTGTCATTTATTTTAAACTATGAGGTTTATCAGAGTGCTGTTGACTCCACACTAACGAGCATTAACCTTTCACTAAAGTGGTTTTAGAGACACAGCTCTCAGGCTTGCTTCCTTGAGATAACTCAAACACAGTTATTGTTAGCTTTGTTCTTACGTTGACAATTTCACATGGTTAGGGGGAAAGAAAAATCATTGTTCATCCTATTTCTGTCACTGTTAGCAAAAGCCAAAAGACACTGGAATAAAAAGCATCTAAGTGGAGCCTTTTAAAAATGCCCAGTGTTCCTGAAGAGTCAGCAATGACAAGTAGGGATCTCAGTAAGTCAATTTAGATTTCTGTTAGACTCCAAGCACTAGAACTTGGCACATCTGCACTTGTGTTTCACCTGTCTCAGTTAAGTGCCTCATATTAAGTGACATGAATTTGGGCCCCAAGTATCCACTTTCTGTTTTGCAAGTGGACTAACTCACACCTTCTTAAGACACTGTGCATGTGTATGGATTACTTACTTAGCTATAACACTTATTCAGGAGATAATATACTAGCTACTTTCAAGAAGAAATGAAAGCTTCCCACAGAGAATTCTTCTATGCACAATGTTATTTAAAGTCTATTGTTGTTTCTTGTATATCAAGGGAAATATTTTCTCAGTATTAATGGAAGAGAGCATTTTTCATTTTATTTCTGAAGATCAAGCATGATTTTAGAAAGGTTAGCTAGGAAAGGGAAAATACCTTGATTGTTTTCCATGTCTCACCCTATTGTTTTTTCAATTTGTCTGGTTGTCCATCTGAAATAACTAGCACAAACGATGAATTAAAAAAAGCAGCGCACAAAACTTGGAGAACAGTCTGCATTCAAATGCAATTTCTACTTTACAAGGACTATGTTTGGTCAGTGCTTTAAATTACATAGTCTTTCAACGTGGAGATACTTTAAGATTTGAATGAAGGTTTCGTATACCATCGACAATTAAAGCATTTCTAAGATGATATCACTGTTGAGTTAATACCAGGTCTAATCATGTTCTTACTTTCATTCTAATCTTGACCAAGTCAGTTTTGAAAAGGTGAGTGCTTTCAAGACGTACCATTATAAATGTCAACTGTGGACAAGTCACTCGCTTTAAATATACATGATCAGGTCAGCCTTCCTTTCAGAGGCACAGTCAAGGCCAAGGACACATATTTTCTTTTGTCTTTGAAACAAGTAACAGACAGTGGATTATTCTTTGACTACTAGATTAATAAACAATCCTTTTTATGAAAGGTCTTTTATTTTACAGATTTTCGTGATGTGCAAAATAAAAGTAAAATAGTACAAAGCAAAGAGTAACACAAGGTTATGAAATGTTCAAATTGAAAATTTCTTTCTGTGAAAGATAATAAATAAAAGGACTACAATTGTCAAAGCCCAGTCAGGTTAATGAATAGAAATTATGCCATTATAATTTTTTAAAATATTGTTATAGTACTACAGAGTTTTTTAGGTTTTTTGCTTTGAGGGGGGGTGTGGGGGAGGGGTTGAGCAGGGATGGATATATTCCATGTGGCTATTTTTACAGAGACTTTAAAGATAATGCAGGTCTCTATAATTTCTTAAAAATATGATCAGGCAAATAAGGATATTGTTCTATAAATATATTTTATATATATTATTGTTTAACAAATAGTTCGATGTAGTCATCACAGAACTTGCAACTACAAATACTCAGGGACTATTACTGAAACTGCAATTACTTCAACATTTCTTCCAGCAACAGACTGAAAAATACCTTACAGGGGTCAGAGACTTTCATTCGTTGCATACACAGAGATAACTATCTAAACCTGAAAAAAAGCCCCACCTATGATTGCAAAACCTGCCTTCTCTCCCTCCTAAATTTACATCTTTGATTAATTTGATACTCTGAGAATTGAGGAGGGCTGAATTCTTAATTCATACTTCAAATGCACTGGGAAACACATTGTTTTTGTTTCAACCTCATCTTCAAATCTTTTCTTGTGCAAGGAAAGGTCCATTTGTTACTCCAAGGAAATTTCATGGAAATGTTCAGTCAGAACTTTCTCAGTACTTAAGCTCATTATGCATGACTATTTTTTTCTATGGACAGTTGGGTCTAAACGGCAAGGTTTTGGTTAGCAGAGAGGTGTCTCATTTCAGACAAATCCAGTTGGCTCCAAATAGAACCACCACAGAACATCACCTGAGCCAATCTGGTGGTGCCTAGGGAAAGCATGTTGATGAAAGTGCGAAATACTGGATAACAGAGTAGTGGAAGGGAGGCAGAAAGAGTTTGAAGATTGCATAAATATCAAGATGAGAAAAGAAGGAAGAGGGGAGAAATGGTCCAGGCAATAGAGTAAACATTCCACTGCAGCCAGCAGAAATGCCTACAAAGCTGCAGGTTTACCTTAAGGAACTGCAGCCCATGAGAAGGACCCTTGCTGGAAGAGAGGAGAACTGTGAAGAGGAAGGAGCAGCTGAGAGGAGCCACTAGGGACGGACTGTAACCCCCCACTCCCCATTCTCCTGTGCTGCCTCCAGGGTGGGGATAAGGAAGGTACAGGACCCTAGAGTGAAGTTGGGCATGGGGTAAAGAGGAAGAAAAGTGTTGGCTTAGAATTTGGTTTTGTTCCTTATTACCTGAATATACTTTAATTTGCAAGAAAATTAATATTTCCCACATCAGTAACCAGTAAGAAACCTCCTTGTTTTTATTTCAGCTTACTACCATTTTCAGATGATTTTCTCACCCACTCTCACAGAAGTAATAGTGACTGAGTGGGTGGGTGGGAATTCATTCCCTAGGCAAGGCAATCCCACCACAGCACCAAAGTTAAACGTAGGTGTATCCCTCATATGACACTATAGCTAATCTTCTAAAACAAGGCATGACTCAGCCCCTTGGCAATGCCTTTCATTGTGTTCTAACATCCAAATTTGCAGAATAAATCTATTTAGTAAAATCTGTTTACATTTAGTATTAAAACACACCTTAAGCTGTATGAACACAGGCAATTGAACACAAAATTAACTCCAGAAGGTTTAAGTATTGTACTTTGAGTCAATTGTTTTCACAAATAGCTGCACTGGTACTGTACATAATATGATCAAGAAGAGACCTGTGTATCCAAAAGCTGTTCCTTTCTACCAACTGTAAAACTCATCTTAATATTACAAAAAAAAAAAAAAAAGCAGCTCAACCTCGTATTGCAACAGTATATAACACTATATCACCTATGGAGTTTGTGTTTTAAGATGTCCTTCACCTTCAAACTCGTGTTTTTTCAAGTTTTCCTTAGCAAAAAATATGAACACTTTCCACAGTGACAAATATTTTTGTCATGACAGTATTCAAAGATCTGTGCGGCAAAGACTCTTGAATGCCTTTATACTTCATAAAATGGAAAACTGATGTGAAAGATCTGAATGCTTTTGTGACCAAATCAATCAGAAAACATATTACCAATCTAAGAATATGATTTCCAAGAACACTAGCTACATATAAAACAAACAACAACAACAAAAAACACCAAAAACCCAACAACCCACGAAAACCCAAAAAATAACATCTCCAACGTACTGATAAGGAAAAGAGGAGAATACAAAATTTCCTGTAAAATGCTGAACATGAGCTAAGGTGGTGAGCTTTCTACAGATACTTTAGGACAGAGAGTAAAAATACTGCATGGCCCCTCCCCTAGGTATTCTTAAATATTTTTGTGAATTACTCTTGTAACTGAATTGGGAAATGATGCTGACTTCTAATAGAGAGCACTTGATAAATACCTTAAGTATGAAAAACTGTATATGCAGCAAGGGATGTATTAAGGCTAATTGCCAACAAAGCATTTCAGACTTCCCCATCTAAAATTAGTCATCTGTGTATAATATTTATATAGGCTCCCTTTTTATCCAGTCCAAAGGCTTCTTCCAGACAATTCTCACTGCTCTCAGGCACCTCTTTTGGAAATGCATTAATTACTTGGTGTCAATGTCTTTCCACTGACCACAGGAGGAGCTAAATGTCTAGTTTATAAATTGACAATTCTTAAGACAACTGAGTTGGGTGAGATAGTTCCAACCCAGGCTAATCGGAGGCAAACAACTTCCAGCAAAATAGGATATCCTCTTTGCCAGATGGAAACTAATGCAAGGTCAACTTTGTAATGTATAGAGATTGGTTAAGTTTCTTTTTCCTTGCTTTTGTTGTATTAATTTTCCTTTTAAAATGCCCCTTTGTCTTTAATAAACTTTGATTTAAACCATCTCACAAAACTCATTTCACATCCCTTCAAAGCAAAAAACCACATACTAAGCACCAACATCAAGCTTGGAAGGTTTACTAGAATTTTAAATGCCAACCTTTTTGAAAATTTGTTAGGCTGCAGGCAGTGGTGCAAACTCCAAGACAAAGAACTTTGCAGTTTACCTTACTTGACTTATGTTTTTTTTGTTTGTTTTGGACCTTTAGAAGGGATCTTCTGGTTAATGGGTACATCCTGAGACAGCTAGTTAGATTTCTTCATTACTTAATCATGTTAACACCAGAGGGCATGCACATGATCAAGAGTGCCATAAGTAGTGAAATGGAGACACCCATTCATTTCTTTTGTGGCAGAGTATAAGTAATGCAGTTTTTAAATATAAAGAGCATAAACACTGAATTTGAAACTTGGAAAAAAGGTCTCCCATTTTACAGACTGTTGCATATTACCCCATTTCATAGGAGTAAGGAATAATTTCGCAGTCCACCAAAGCAATGAGGAATTGCAGTGAAAATGTGAAAATTATCAATAAAACACCAGGGTGTTAAGATATAGTCTAAACTATCCTAAAGAAATTTTCACCTAGTATCTTTGACCACCCAGGAGTTAGTTTTAATTAATACAAATAGAGTAATGAGGGAAAAGTATATATTTTGGAAAAGATACTGCACTGTGAATATTTTTCTTCCATTTGGAAGATTTTTATTATGTGTAACTGTGAAAAAAGTTGTCTATAAAAGAGTAACTCTAGAAGAACCCTAATTAGAAGGCAGGTACACTGAAAAGACATCTGATTATGCATTAAATTCTGCATAATAAGTGTCAAAAGTGTCTATCTCATCAATGTAGCCTTCTCAAAAGGTAGCACTCAATCCTCTGTGATGTTGCACCTTGAGTAATCATTTGCACTCCTGCACAGATGTTGTAAATCACTGTTAAATCAGATTATCCTCTGAGGTAAGACAGTAGTTAAATAAGGCAGGAAGCATCATCACAGCTCCAGTGCAGTCAGGAGCACTGAGACAATGTGTGTGAGCAGAGCTGCTCCTGAGACCACTCCAGCCCCAGGCATGCCTGAGATGGCAGAGCAAAGAGTCTGACGGAGATCAAACACACGGAGCCTGGCAAGATCCAGAACCTCACAGAAAGTCTGTTCCTATAGAACATCTTAACTTAACCTTAGCATAGAAACCAACACTGGACCAGGGGATGGTTTTGGCGAAGAGCAAGTTTGACATTTGTTCATGAACATCCAGAGTGTCAAGTGTGAGTATCAACATCTGCCTATCATAATTCATGACATCTCCAGGATCTACAGCTTTATATTGTATTCACGAGTTATCACAGAGGTGAATGGCAAGAGTTTTGTCTCAAATGACCAAATTGCTTTTTTTTTAAATATAAAACTGCATTTTTCCAACATAACAATGAATAACTGGTCCTTCATGAGTATCTGAGTTGCGTATAAAATATATTCAAGCAACTTAATTTAAAACTAATCAGACTGAATTCTAGATCATAAATGATACTGAACTTTTGATAGCTAGAGATATTTGTCTTTTCAGAAGAAAAAAAAATGTTTGAGTCGCTTAACATTTATTTACTTTTCAGACTAAAGTATAAATAATTTAGTGGTGATAAGACTTCATTTGAACAACATGCAATTTCATAATGTGTTCCTAAGTAAACACTGTGTATTATGCTAAGGCAGGTCGTTTGTGAACTATATTTGTCATACTCACTTTTTTTACCTCTTTGAGTTTCCTCTCACACTAGTAAAGCTTTTAACAATTAAAATATATTTTTGAGTTGGCTTTTGTAGGGGATTTACAATAACGAGAAAATCTCTTTTTGATCTTCCTGAAACTCCACTGAGTAATTTAGTCATAAATAAATTATACCAAAATAAGCAAATGTAATAAAGACAGCTATAGATAGTGTCTAGATCAATATAAACATTGCAGTGTACTTTTACAATCTTTTTAACTCAAAGGAAACCCTTGCTAACTCACACAGAAAATCATTGAGTTTCCACTCCACCAGTATCTTCTTATTAAGAAATTGTCACACAATGAGATGAGAAGAATTTTTTTCAGAACTTCAAAGGAAAATCATACAGAATTGTTCTGTCATGCTCGTACATCTTAAGACAACATTTTTTGCTTTAAAAACATAATGCAGATTTAAATGCCATCATGTCAAAGATGCAAAGGGGAAAACACAAAAGAAGAAAATATTTTTCTGCACCTCTTACTGAGGGAAATTAAATAATTATTTAGGATTTCTTAAAAAATCAATCTGGCTGTTTGTTTCTCTGTCTCAAACCATCTACTTTCTTTTAATGTATTTTCTCTCAGCTTTTAAAATTATATATTACTGTTTTCCATACATATTAGATCTTTACAGGATCTTGGAAACTCACTAGTTCAGCAAAGGAAATCACCATGTTTTAAACTATCTATTTAAATTACATACAAGAAGCTTACACAATTCACTTACATCAAACACAAGAGATGAAAACTTTCTAGTATTCCCCAGGCTTGGGATAATTTTTTGTGTCTATTTGTATTTCTACAATTTCCTTGCATAAGTAACATCTGAAAAGATGATTTTAAGCTTTTTAGATTCCACAAAGGAGCCAACAACACCAGAAAACATGCAGCACAGGCAAACCAAAATATCAACCAGAAAATAAAATAAAATTAAATAGAAGTATATAGCTCTTTTTCATAAAAATAAGAAGTTCTCTGAATTACAAGATAGTGAAAAAATAACAATAAAGAATATGTAATATGGAGCAGAGATTTTATTTTCCATGGTTTTGAAAAAAACAGAACATCTCAGAAATGTAATCTACCAGGAAAATAACCTGAAAAGTAGAAATAAGTGTGATGAGAACAAATCCCTTATGAAAGTCAGCCACCTAATCTTGATCTGTCAACAGCAGATGGATTCACACCAATCTCCCTGCATTTCTAGGAGTCAATTTTGTTTATTTTGCCAGGTTCTACATCAAGCAGTCAAGCTGCTCTAAGGCATGCTTCAGTATGGAAAAGCCTCAAATCTCATAGATTTCCTGACAGTTGGAGGCTGAGAGGAACAAAGTGTATGGGTTCCCACTAAAAAGAGTTAGGAGATTAACATCCAAACTTTTGAGTGATAAAACATCTCTGTTACTATGTCTCCTCATGTTTCCATGAGCATTTGTCTGGAATGTTCCTAAAGTTGTAAAAGAAAAGAAAAGCTGAATAAAAGAAATGCTGAGAGCAAAGGTGAATGGCAAATGGTTTCTGTGTAAAAGTTAAACCACCCGTCTGTGTTTTGTACAGAAATACATAATCCCTACCACAGGGCACCTTTAATGAAAATACTTTGTCAATTAATATGAATCAATTCCTCACTGACATCACCAATATTATAATTTGCTCCTCTCAGCCACTGAAAGGACTAAGATACTGTAATTGTTTAGGCGCACTGTATTCTTAAAACAGTAAAAGCTGATTTTATTTCAAGAATTCTTTTCAGCCTGAATCACCAAAGATTTTAATGTTCATACACATTACTATTTTTTTCTTTTTATTTTGTGTTTGCCTGTGTTCTTTAGTAGACTCTTATAATCCTGATAGTTTATGTCCAGAGCCCAGCAGGAGTGTGGGGAAAAAATCTCAAGTATTTTTGATGCAGACAAGAAATTACACTTACAATCTTTGATTGCAGTAAAAGACAAAAAGGGCTTAGTAAATATCTTTAGCTTCTAAGGAAAAGGAAAAAAAAAACCACAAACACATTTTCTAGCATGCCTCAGCAGACACTGAAATATTTAAAAATGTAACCAACCAGGGTTTCAGTTTTTAATGTGGAGAAGTAGAGGGGCAAGAGAATCTCACTAAAATACCTCTGGTTTTTCATTTTGCTTCAGATGATTTGGAATTAAGAGTTAATACCTCTGATCTTTCATTTTACTTCAGATGATCTGGAATTAAGGGTTTTGGAAGTTTTTTTTTTTTTTTAATATTTGCAAGTGCCAAATACTAATGATGCATTTATTGTAAGTAACTGTTGATTCTGTAATCATGAATTCATATCCTATCTCCACTGTAAATAATATGTTAAGGTTCTTTGACGGGACAAGATTATTTCTCATTGTCAGGAAGAAAGTAGAGCATTTCCTCAGCGATCACAGGGATTTTATTCACAAGGACAGTATCTGTATAAATTGCAAAAGTCACACCTTTGTGTGTCCTATATTTTTCACTTAGGTCAAGACTGTCTCATCTCCAAGAAAGCCAACACTATTTACACTTTGGAGTCTCACACATATCAGAAACCACAGAGCTTCTAACCTTGCATAAAGATTAGTCAGTAGGAAGGTGAACACTGCAGTGCAGTAAAGCTCCTGCTAACCTTGTGTTGGTACACTTGTCAGAGCAATACCGTACCGAAGGCATGACTTTTGTTTTGACTCCCTAAGCCTTTACAAGGCAGCCTCGGTTTAGATTTTTTTGCTACTCATAACTGAAGTTAAACTCCATTAAATATCTGTAATAGAATGAGGATGTTCATGATGTCTGCTTCAGTTGGTACTTCTGTCACGGGCAGCATCCCGATTTGATGAAGAAATAAAGAAATTTGTATCTGGCAAATTGAATCACCCTTACTGCATCTTCCCTTACAATTTCAGGCTCCTTTTATGGATTTTATTTTTCCGCCAAAACTATTAACGCTTCATTGCCAAGTACTCAGATTTTTCCAATATTGGAATTTTATTTGGGCTTACCAACTTCTTTGTTTAAAAATAATGGAACATGTTAAGATCCTTTTGTCCATTTATCTCAAATATTTTAAGTAACCCTCTGCCTTAGTTCCTGGTCATCTGCAGAGAATTTTTTCATCCCATTTGCAGAATAAAGAAGGAAACAAACAAACACACAAGGAATAATCATCTCTAGGCTCTTCTATTTCTTCGTGTACTACTAAATGAATCAATTTTTATCCATCATACATTGGACAGACATTACCATATAGGACTTAAGAAGCTCAATATTAATTTATTAGCATTTTCTTGTGTAAGCTATATGACACTTTCCATGAGCCTGTGTCCAAATTTTATATAAACCTTTAGAAGAATGATACAAGAAATAGCAACCGGCCTTTAACTTAATGGTCTGTCAATACTGGCAAGGTGGGGATGGTGCAGAAATAGGATGAATGTTTTTTGAGGAAGCACATTTTCTTAATGTTTAAAAGGTACCCTGAGTTCAAGAGAAAAATAATTATTTTTCCTTCTGTCTCTGTTTTAAAAATATTTAATTTCATATTTTTGTTTAAAAGAAATCTAAAAATCATGAATTGCAAGTTCTTTAGCGGCATTTTCCATCCTCCTTATGTTAGAATCAGAAAAGGTGTGGAGATTTCTGCAAAAAGACCACAATCTGAAAGAGGATGCACAAATTTATTTTTCTTTAAAAATTACAAAAAGAGATGCATGTAAAAATCCAATTCTGTGATATAAAAAATGAATATTCAGAGCCTGCTGAGTGCAAAAATAAATCGCTCAATAAGGTTAAAAGAACAGTGAATTCTGGGAAAGTGATAGAACACAAGCTAGAGCACAGATAATCATTAGGCAATGAGCAAGATCTGGCAAGATTTCTGTAATAAAATTAACGCTGATAACTCTGCATCATCAGTTTACGAGTACAAGTGGGATTCAGGATAAAAAAAGAACCATGTCCTGTTTAAGTACTGACAGAATATAATCCCATATGTTGAAAAGGATAATTAATAGGCCAGTCTTTTCTGTGAGAGGGAGAAATAGAGCCTAACTTACATAAACTGAAAAGATAATTTCGAGGTTAAATTTTTGCACAGCATAAAAGCATTAGAGGAATTGGACTGAATTATTTGTAAGGAAGAAATGCTTAAGTTAAAACATAATTCTTTAAAAACAGTCAACAAATAAAAGCTCCATGAGTTGGCCAAAATTATGTTTTCTGACTATCTAATCTTTCCAGCAACTGTGGTGCAGCTCCATCCTTTCACACAATCTCATTACTTTTGCAGGTTTAGTTCTCTATGATCACCCAGCCACCTGCAACAGTTTTCCGTCCATGTCTTGACAAATCTCCTTTATCCATTTTCTTGCTGTTCAGACATAATCTACTTCTCTCTCTCTCTCTCAAAAAAAAAAAAAAAAAAAAAAAAAAAAAAAAAAAAAAAAAAGTATATGCTACATTTGGATTGCTTGAAGTTTTTCCTGTATTTGCAACTGTACAACTTCATACCTCTGACAACCTACTGAACGAAATAGGCATTTATATTATTTACTAATCACTTACAAACTTGCACACATCACAGCAGCAATTTCACTCCTTGATTTAAAACCCTAGAATAGCTCCCTTAAAACCAAATCAAAACAGACATGTCACATTAATGTAAAATATTATTTGACTGGGAAAAATGCAAACATCAGTAAAAGGATGTCTGCATAACATAAAATCGCATTAAAAATCAGTAAGTTATCAGTTCCAAAATTTGTAACTTGCATATGACTGTCAATCCATTACCAAACCAATATTTACAGTCTTTACTTCCATTTCCAGCCCTTTAACTTCCCACTCTCCAAGCCAGGTCCTAAGAATGCCCCCCTCACCTCCCTACTTAAACTAATTCTTTCTGATTCAGCCAAAGGCTGATCTAATATCCACCATATATGAACTATATTTCTTCATGCAGTGTTTTGCCTGGGAATCATTTTAAGGATGGACAATACAATAGCAGCTGTCCTGCTGCTAGTACACGTTTCTCAATCTAGGTGTACCATATAGTTCAAGTCCAACTGAACTGTCCACACCATAAAATGAGCTCTGTCCATGAGGAATTTCATGAGAATTCAGCTGCTAAACATCATTATTTTCAATTGCATGATCCAATTGTTTTCACAACTACTCATTTCAAAAACCCAAACATTTGTCTTCATGAATATATAACTATTATGTGCTCAGGTGGAAAAAAATACAAGAAACCAGATTTAAATGTCTCTCATACCGTTAAGAAAAACGCCAGCATTTAAAAGATAACAGAAGGCACAATATTAGTACCTGCTTGTTAAGATTTTAAAAAAATGCAAATTTCATTACCACAGAAAACAATATTTTACACATTTGCCCAAAACAATTCTTAAGAGCAGTAATTTTCACAGAAAATTTATTTCTTTTTAAAACTACTAGACCCCACTTTTCTCTAACAAAGAACTCCCTATATATTTTAGTTAATTCAAAGAACTGAAACCAATCCTGTGGAGATGCAGAGGATATAATCATGGACGAAAAAGGCTATTACAAAGATCAGAAGATCATATTTTCTGTCCTTTTTCCCTCACAGAAAGACCTAAACTTGTTTCTATCCCAGCTGCTATCAGACTAATTTCAAAAACTCTTATCAGTGAAGTTTTCAAAACCTTCCTCAAACCTCTAACCCAGTCCTTAGGCATCCTAACTGTTACAAGATATTTCCTAATGTCTAACCTAAATCTCCCTTGCTGATTTTAGGCTTTATTTGTTATGCCCAGACAAGTTTGGTATTGTCTAGTTTGAACAACCACTGTTCTTTACAACTTTCCTCATGGATTATATTTCCTTTAGACAACTGATCGTTCTCATAGGTCACCTGTAGTGAACTCTTTTCAACTGATCCACATCTTTCTGCTCTGGATTGTCACAAATTGAGCCTCATCCTTTCAATTATCTAGTAACAGAAATCAAATGCATGTTCTGTCAACCCAATCTTTGTACAGAAAACTTACAATGGCCAGCATTTCCATCAAAGGTTAGATTAGAAAAAGAAAATGCACTTCGATGTGTACCACAGTCTGTGTTATTATTGCAGATTGACACAAAGGACAACTCAGAAGGGCTCAGGTCTTGATCACATGAAGTATGGTTTAGCAGCAACATTTATTTATTGAACAGCAACTATGAGTAAGAGGCTCCAATACAGGCACTTATTTCTCAAAGAAAAAGATACTTTATGTTTCCCAAAATTAACTGATAGAGAATTCTTGGCACACAGATACTTTCATATATATATATATATATGTGTGTGTGTGTGTGTGTGTGTGTGTGTGTGTCAGTATATATATATATTTATATATACACATTTAATCTTATTCAAGCTTTCTAGATGGGCTAATTTAAGACTATGATTCAACTTCACACTAAGAAAAGACAGAATTTAGAGGGGAAAAAATCAAAATCTCTGATGCTTTATGGCACCTTGTTAGTGTATACATGCTCACATGTACTACACAGGTGCAGTCTGGGAGAGATGCACAGGTGTACTTTTCAACCAAAGGTGTCATTGCAGTTTGTAGGTGCTCTATGCATGAGACTGAACACACACTGCAGGTCTACCTTCCTAATTATATCTAGCAGACTGTGGTGCTGTTGTAACAGGGAATCAAGCACAAACAAGTATTTTGCAAGATTATGTAGGTCTTATCCCACCCGCTACTGAGTGAGTGAATTGAAAGTTCAGTTGAGTACATCAACAGGAGTCATCCCTTTGACTGCAGTTCTGACACAAAAGTAAAGGGATGAATAATTCCAGGGATTAGTTATCGGGTCTGGGAGGTGCAGCTTCAAATAGGAAAGTGGCTCATTTGAATATATTCATCAGTCTTCCCCAAGAGTTAAATTAGCTAAATACAAATAAAATTAATTTCTTCCTGTATTTGTAAATACACCTAACTTAGAAGCAGAGGTACATTGGAGATTCAGTCGTGTTCACAGTTTCTTTCAGTCCAACTAAGCAGTGGAATGTTGACATTGATGCTCGTCCCAAATTTGCTTCTGTGTCTTATTTTAGAAGAAATCTTTGTAGTTTATCCAGTCTCCAGAACTGTATCAAATTGTCAATATTTTTGCAGATTTTTTTTCCCAATCTCCACTATCAACCCACTGGACTGGAAATATGTACTTCATTTATATGATTTCCCATTCTTTATGCTCCAGTACTTCCTGTATTTTAATTATAGCAGACATTTCTACATAGTTTTACAGCTATAAAAGGGTTTGTTTTTTTTTTAATTTCAACACTCTTTGCCTGTATAGCAATAAAAGGTGAAGCAAGATCCAAACACATTTTCTCCACATTATATGAAGAACTCCTGCCTGTGAGATACTGAATTACTTCACAAGTCTCCCTATGACTGTAAAAAGTGCGAAATTTTCTATGTTGATGTGTGGGTGCACAAGAGTGTTTAAAGTACGACTTTCTGAAGACATGAGCCTTAATGAACTTGAGCATAGCTATATATGTGTGCATATATCTATTCACATCTATAGATATGCATAGACATATATAGATGGATGTGCATATTTATGCACTCACACATCCCACAATAAAAGCCCAACAATTCAAAACCACAGAATATTGCAATGTACTTTAGCATATCTCACAACAAAGACTACTGTTATAAGGGAACAATGCTTCCTATTTCAGGTAGTTATCTTTTGAAAGAGTGTTTTGTTTTTTGTTTGTTTGGTTTTGGGTTTTTTTTTGTTGCTGTTTGTTTGTTATGACTACCTGACAATTCTTCTGTGCTGTTTTACAGTGAGGAGAACGACACTGAAGTTTGGGAAAAAATAGTAAAAACCCCTAGAGAATTATATTTCACAAACACACATATACGTAATAAATATGGTACTCAATAATTTGTTATTTTTGTTTTCAGAACATCATAGTATTTCACAGACGTCAGAATCTTCTCACTGATCTAAACATACAATGGAGAGAGGTACGTCAGGAGTTAAAACAATGTTTTACCACAGTATTTTTTTTTCCTATCTCCACAGCTTGAAGAAAACTGTGGAGCCATCATTTTGATTAAAATGCAGAGAACATAAGTACCTATTTTATTTTCTTGTTTCAGTTTGCTCCATACCACTAGGTTATTTACAGCACAATTTTTCATTATTTCTAGCTGTATACTGTGACAGAAAGAATCCTGCTCCCAGTCCCCATGATGCCCTTCTAAAGCGCCTCTATATGCACCACACTTGGCCTTTCCTAAACCTCCTCCTTTTAAATGAGCTTGGGAAAAGTTGTTTCTGAAACAGCAATTCAGCTCATTTTCTGAGCCTAGAGGAATATAGTTAACTGATTTATTGCCCTGTGGATGTTGTAATTGTTGCAAAACACGATGTATTCCCAGAACAGTGATATAAGTATGTCACTTGGAAAATATGCCTCCCAGAATTCCACTGAAATTAATGAAGCATCATTAAATAGTTGCAGTTTTTAAGCGTGTTGCACATCCCAGCATGCAAAGAGTTATTGACAAACTTTGAGATGTCAAGAGATAATATTTGTAGAATCATAAGCAAAATTGAGTAATAGTTGCTGAAGGAATGTTTTAATAATATCCCAAGTTTCCATTCTTTAACATACACTGTAACTTTGAGAGCCTGTAAGGGAAAATGATAAATGCTTGGGCTGTCTGCATGCATGCAAGTAACTTAAGCTATTAGAAATTATCAGGAAAAAAGTCCCTCCTCAACCCTCCCCCCAAAAAATAGGTTAGGAATCCTTGCATAATTAAGGATACTGCTTTCAAAAGGTTCCCCTGCTAACAAACAAAGAAAAGGGAAAAAAAAAAAAAAGACTAATCCTTCTCTAACATGCATTTAAAATATTTTCTCAGAATATATAAACTCAAATACAAACAAGTTTTTCTTAGTAGTATTGGTAATTTGTCAAGTGAAATTAAAAAACAGGACAAAAAATTTTCAAGACCGTGCAGCAAACATTTTCAGTATTCTCTAAAATTCAGATTAACATGATTACATGAAACACCAGGTTTAAAATACAATGAATAGCTCCTATTTGAGGATGATTTTGAAAATTAAGCCAAAATAAACACATTCTCAAAAGCTGGTACGACTAAATGAGTTGAAAAGTACACTCAAATTTGGGACTTTAATTTCTACCATATTTTAAATGTTATACTGTAATCTTTCATGAAGACTAAAGCCAAAGCTCATCAGTTGCCAAAGTTCCACTTAATATTTTGTAATGTGGCTTGACTATGATCAAGTCAGAAGAATCTTAAAGGAAAAGCACAATCAGGGAGAGTCACAGCATCGTGAACTTGATCACACACTGACAGAATTAGGAAGCAGAGCAAGCTTACTTTCAGAAAGGAAATCTAACTTCTTAACCATGGAAATGTTATCCTGGACATCTAATTTTGACTTAGCCATCTGAATTAAGCACCTCTTCCAAGTACAGCTACAATATGCCCATTACAATATAGGCTTTATGAAAACAGGTTGCTGTGACACAGATTATTGGCCCTTGTGAAATGAAAAACTATATTTCAATGGTCCATTGGCTACTGATGCTGTGGGTAATACAACTAATGCAGAAATAAACAATATTTATAATCTCCATTTTCTGAATCAGTTTATTTAAGCAGTGCATAAATGGAGCATTCTCAAGTTTTCATGCCAACAGGCCAACATTCCATTACATGTCACATTTTGTCTACAAGGTACTTACCAGCCTCCATCTGGCTGGTATTCTAAGAAATATTGGAATCGTAATAGTCTTTACTTATGCCAGACAAATGCCTGGGAACTTATTGATTAAGACTTTATTTCATATAATGAACTGTCAATCAAAGTGCAAACAGGTATTATATTATGGTTACTAAGTACTTCATTAACATTTTGTATTATTTACTGCTCTTAAAGCAGAAAAGCACACAAAACACCTTAAATGACTATAGAAACAGCAAAAAATGGGCATGAGATATGTGAGAAATGCTAGCAATGAGCAAGTGTTGCTGGCAAGTAAATATTGGAGGCAGATCACATATACACATAAAACATCAGAGACATGTTGCTAAGTGTTTATATACACTTTTCTATTAAGTGCATTCAGGATAGCTGGAATTCTTTGGTTTATCATCAAAGAATGTAAAAACTATTTAAATTTCTAGAACATTTTCTATATACTAATTTTCTGCACAGTTCACTTTCTGCCACTCTTTAAGAAAGAAGGGGTAAAAATAATAAAATGTTGCCTTTCAATCAGCCTTCAGATAACTAGCCAAACAGACACCATCCACCTGAAAAAGGCAAAATTTTGTGGATCCTGTATTGGCCAGATACCTCACAAAGTTTAATGGCAATTCATGAACTGAAATGATAAATAAAACCCATAAATATTAGCATAACCAAATATTCCCAGTGTTACATACTTCAAAAGCAAAAGACAGAACTGTTTGTTCCATGTAGCCTGATCATATTCCCCTGAAATTATGAACACAACACTCCACCCATATTCTACAGTCAGTGAAGAGTTCAAATGCCACCTATAAAATAACTAAAATTAACAGCATCTATTTTAAGGAAAACAACCCAACAAGTAATAGAAGAACCAGAACAACAACAACAACAATAATAGCAGCAACCACCTTCTAATTACTTAGTAAACAAGGTGCAAACTTCCAAGCTATACAAAACCATATGAAGATAGCAATAAAAAATTCTAGCAAATTAGAGAAATATCTCTTTTGGTCTTAAGTAATCTTTACACAAATTATTTTAAAACCTCTACAATGAAATAAAACTAAAATAAATTTTAAAACCTAACACCACCACACTTTCATCCCTATGATGGGTACACTCAGATTACCATGGTAAGTACCAATCCAAAATACCGACTGGAAACCAGGCGCCTATGAAGGAGGTTCTCAGAAGAACTTAGAAATTATAAATCTTGAGATTTTTGTGTTATTAAATTGCATGAATTCGAAAAAAAAATCTACAGAGCAATTTTCTGAAGAAAGTCTTACACTATACAAACCTACTTAATACTGAAAATTTGTCTTTTGATAATTGGGATGAGGGGAAAACAAATCATCCCACAAATAAAACCTTTTGTAAGCCTGATGGGGTTATTAATTATCTCGAACAAGAAGAGTGCTTTGTTCAGCTACACCCTCTCTACTGCCATTTATTTCATTTAGAAGGCACTCATATACCACGGTGATGGATGGCAACCTACAGTAAATAGATTTGGAATAGATTTAATGCTTGCCTTCCCAGTCAAAATTCTAAGACTTTGTGAAATGGAAAGGAGTTTGGTCCTTTATTCCTCTCCTTTCAATTGGCTATTCACTGGCTAGCTGACAGCAAAAGGAAGTAACCATCCATCATCTTCAATAGGGAGCCAAAGCAAGCAAAAGAAAATCTTAATATGTTCTGCCAAAAACAGTAGGGAAAAAGCAGTGCAATTTTGAGATGCAAGAATGATGCACAGATCCTTGATTTTTATCACACTGAGTATCATCACAGAGAGCTATTCACATCTGTTACAAAGGAGAAGTATGCACTTTTTAATTTACTCTTCAGTCTTGCTAGTTTGAATACTTCCTGCATCATTCTCCAAGGTAAAATGAAGCCATTGAACTCTGACCAGGACAAAACCATTTACGTAGTAAAACTTTATTGACTGAGAGCATGTGAATCTTATTAATTTGACTTTAGAATTCAGACAAGAAAGAATAACAGGTGTCCAGCACCTCAGCACAATGATAATGACTTCTAGCATTGATAATAGCAATGGTAATAACAATGGTAATAGTAATGAAACATGCCTGATTTCAGCAGCTGTTGGAAGCTGCGGGGTGGCTTCTGTCAGAATAAAGAGAGACTCCCACCTCCCCAGATAAATGCATTCAAATCAAACAGTGCATACCAACAGTCGGCAGTGCCCTGCTCCTGTGTTAACAGTGATTAATCACATCGCTGATTGGTTCTCAACTTTCTTTACTTCCAGCCTCGCTGCGGACAAGATCTCTGAGCAGCTCATTAAAAGAGCTGTACATGAGCTGCAGGAGGGAAGGACGGTGATCCCTGAAGGATTGTTATAATCAGTGTGAGGCCTTTTCAGCACTTTATATAGTCTTAACTGAGGTCAGGTGTCAGTGATTGCCCACACCTCTCCTGAGGCCGATACCACTTTGCGCCCTGCTACTGACAATACTGTCTGTCCAAGTAGCACAATTCCATTTTATTGGTGGAACATTTGTGGGAACTACAGCATGGGGAAAAAAAGACCATTGACTCTATGCACTTAATAAGTGGTCTGCAAGTACTGGAGTTTAGGAATGCAGAAAAACGGATAGGGTATGGGCAGCTAGTTATTCAGTTGTACCAACCGGGTAATTTGTCACAGGTACATTATTATTAAACCCATCTTTTGCAGTCTGTTATTTTTACCTTCTACTAGCTAGATATCCATTTTAAATTGCTCATCCCATCCATCTTTATAGACAATGGAGAAAGATCCTCCAGAGAATAATTCAAACACCAGAAAACAGCAGCAGGATTCACTCCCTTGAGATTTTTATTTTTTCTCAAGTGACTATAGACAGCCCTGGATAAATAGTTTTGATCTAGCACCAAACTTTTAGATGGACAACTTTTGTGAGAGAAAACAAATTTATCTGAATGTGAACTATGATTTTAGTCACTAGATTACTTCAAGTTGCTGACCCATGTACTTTTATTGCTGGTTCTCAGTCTGTAGATTTTGGTCAGGTTATCAGAAATATTTTCAGTACCACTGGACATTAGACCAATTGACCTCGTATGTCCAGTATAACATTGGCCTTAAAGAGACCTTCAAGGATCACTGGTGTTTCCTCTCAGATGAATTTATTAGGCATTGTAAAGACCCTGTGTTGATTTAATTAATTATTCGGCATTCCTCAAAATCACCTTCTTCCCTCCTTTCTGCTCTCTGACCTCACATAGGTGTTGATAGCTCTTAAAATCAGATCTCTCTGAGCTCATCCACTGCTGTAAGAAACCAGTCTTTTCAAAACTGAAAAAACCCCTAATCTATGTACAAAATACTGTGGAGGTCACCTCATTAAAGTTTTCCTCTAAGTTACTGAACAGTAGCAAACCAAAGAGTTTTAAAGGCATCTGTTACTTAGCCACACATCCTTGTGGATTTTGGTCTCTCTAACTCCTGACAGCTGCTTAAGTCATTACCATACCCTCATCAATGTAATCAGTACCCTAAGGCTGCCCTACCTCTCAAATTCACAATCTGCAATGCTGCTCACTTCAGTGCTTTGGGGCATATTAGCAACTCAAGCTTTTTCTGCTTTGATGTGCATGTTCTGTACCACTGACCCCAAAATATGCAGGTCTAATGAATTGGCTTTAATAGTTTTCTTACTCACTTAAATGTTTTTGTTTTAATTGGCTATACTACTACGTGTCTTGAACTACACTGAAAAGTTCACAGCATAGATGCTAATGGTGCCTTTCTAATTACTGCATAATGAACAAAGGTCTGTCTGAGCAATTTCAGAGGTTAGACTTCATAATTAAGAACACCATTTTAATAAAAATCAACTTAAAATTTCACACACTTAATAGAAATAATATTCACCACAAAACAATATTTTTAAATATCTTGGAGTTAAAAATATTTGTATAAATTCTTTTAGTCACACAAAATTAGTAGTTTCTTCATTTCCTTTTATTCTACCTGCCAACAGCCAAAAGCTCAGGTTTATCACATTGTCCCTGAAGTGCACTTAAATTTCATGGACCGCTGCTCTGAGGCTGGACTTGACTTTTCTTTTCACTTACTTAAGGGAGCACTGCTAACTGAGGGGCAGAGTCATGCCAGCTACTGGCAAATTTGGCATCCTTGTCTGTATGGAGGAGAAGCCAATGATTTATTTCAGAAAATGACAATGCTTTTTCAAACTAAATTCTATTATTTCTCCAAGACTTCCAGTTGCATGGGTATCAGTAAAGATATTATTTCTAATGCAGACAGAAGGTGTAGCAACTGGTTCTATTTCATCCCTTATGCCCACCTGCTTTGTGCTTCAATGGCATTAGCTAAAACAGTTTTGCATCACTGCTAGCCTGCTAGACATGAAATCATGATAACACGAAGAAAGTTTAAGATTAGGGTAGATGAAAAGGATGGAAGGTCCTTCTGTAATGTCTAAACACTGTGGATTAGGTATGAGCAAGGTCCAATATCAGTTATTTCCATTAAAACGTCAGTTTTCTTCTCCTTTCATGTTTTTTATGTTACAATCGGTTAGACAAATATTCATACACCTATGTTGCACATATTAGCTATAATTAGGGCACCTGATGTTAGGATAGCTAATATGGTTAAATGAATTCAACATATACCAGAATGCATGAAGTCCAATCACAAAAAGTGTTAAGCATTTCACTACCATTTCAACTTGAATATTTAGGTACAAATTCACAGCAATGGCACCTTATATCTCACTTGTATTCCTAAAAGCTAGCTACAACCACATTCAGTTTTCCTGCCATAGTTCCATCTGGCCCTAAGCAATTTTTTGTTTGTTTTTGTGCTTATTAAATATTTCCCTTAGAAACTAATAAGTTACTTTAGTTGCAGAGTGTGCAAATAAATACACATTAGCAGGGAAATCAGGTAACATACAGCTTCTGAAAAAATTAACAATGCGATATCAATAATGCAGTCATGAACTAAATGTTTTTTGCCTGCCATTATATATACTACATTCAGATATACTATATTATATTCAGATTGGTTAAAACCTGCAGGTATCTATGTCCATGAACATTTTTGTTTGAATCAGGAGCAAGTTTTAGAAATGAAGATACAGCTAGTGTTCGCTGACTGAGACTGAGCTTACAACGTGCAGAGGCTTGAAACTGCACAAACTGCTTCACCCAAACCGCTTCTGGTAAATGGTAGAAGGAGTTCCTGTGTTCCAGGACATCCAGCACAGGACCAGACAAGAGCCAGACCTAGCAAAATTCTAAAAATTCACAAGGTTTAAATGTCAAGACCTCAGCATTAGTTGTTTCACTCTAAGGTGATGGTGGAAGACAAGAGTCACATGTGTCTCTTGTCTGCTTATCACGCTTGCAAGAGAAAGAAAAAAGCATCAGCGAGTCTAACATTCTTAGACTGCAAATTCCAGTTTTTCTCTGCCTGTATTATTCTACAGCAAAAGACTTGAAGGGCTTAGGTTTGAAAAACTTTGGTCACAGCCCTACACAAAAGTTGAAGAGCTGAAACAATCCTTCAGACTTCCACTTTTTAACCGATATCCAGAGGTCAGGAAGAAGACTGTATACATTTCTTGCTGTTCTCTTTAGTACCCTAAACACCACCACCTTCTCTTTATGGACAACATCTGACAAAGCATCTCTGCAAAGTTTGATGTCTAAAGGGATACAATGAAATCTGAGAGAATGATAAATGATTTTCATAGTTTTTAATTATTAATAGAAGTAATAGATGTTTTAGCAGCCAGGCCTGTGCTAGCCCAGTATTTTTATATATTTTTCCTCCTAGAACCACAAAATGATGACTATTTTAGCACTACACTACCAGCAATTACTGTAGAAAATATATCACAGCCTCATCGCTTTACAATTATTATCCATTCTCATTTATGTAGCCTGTGTAATTTCATTAAAAAGCATGTTTGTGGAGATGAGTGGTTATTATTTTTATTCCTGTCTTAATGAATACTGCTTTCTCCCACGAACTTTACTGTATATGCATAAAAAATACTAACTGATTATGGAATAATCCTTAAAAGGTATGGTGAATTCTGAACTGACATTCATTTCACTACCTGCAAAATTAATGCACAATTAAAGAGCTAAGTGATGCAGATTTTAAAACAGAACTGCATATCACAGGAAGAAAATATTTTGGTCAGTGAAACTGTATAACATGCACTGAATAGAGTTTCATTGAATGGTTAAATTCCACAGTTAGGAAGAACACATATGATCACTTTTTTCCTAGAAATGAATCACCATTCCCATGGGATAACTGATTTTTTGATGGACTATGGCAAGGGAATATCACTGAGACACAACAGAGGAAAGGACACTGTCAGATAAACCAATACAGCATTCTATTATTCAGAGCTGACATAGGAGTGGAAGGACAAGTGAAATTCCCACCAGTCTCCAGATAATATTCCATTTACTGGGTGGTTTTTGTGACTATTTAATGCAGCTTATATTCCTGCCTGTAAATTCCTGTTATATGAAAAAAATTTTTCACAGGTGAAAGTGAAATGTAAAATAAGACTTTATATCCAACTTCCTCATATATGGATCTTCTTAAATGCACCCATTAATGAAACAAATAAAGAAAACAAATAAATAAATGAAATAAATAAATAAACAAAAAACCCCTATAAATGCAGTAAAATTCTAATTCAGAATGTGTTTAGGATTACCTCAATTTCAATTTTGTGAGATTAGACCAAAGATAATTATGACTTAACAAGACGGAAAAAGAAAAAAAAAGGCTTTAGAACAAAGTCTTCACTCTCTCACTTGGTACATATTTACATTTAATTTTCATGCTTAAAGGACTTGTATTCCAATCTCCAAACTGATCTTTAATGCAAACTGAGGGTAAAGATCATCATCTTCATTAAGCATCAACCAGCAATCAAACAAATAAGAACATTTCAAAGTAGATTTCCCACCCTGCAGGGTTCCAGTGAAGGAAATAATAAAGTGAAATATGAAAAATAAAACTGTTCTTCAAGAAGAAGAGATCTAATTAAAAGGAAGACCTAACAACTTCATGGATTAATTGGGAACCAACTGAGATAATTAGACCTCTGGGAATCAGATTACACCCATCATAAACCACTTTTTCAAAACTACAGGTTAAGTGCTTAAAGCATTAATTGGGGGCAGCAGTAAGAGGAAAGTGGAACTTGCACAGAAGAATTAATATTTGGAGAAGCAATATCCTGAAGTACTTTGACATCGTTAAAAAACACATTATTATTTTTCCCCAAGTGCATGGGATTCTGGAGCCAAGTGGACAACTGTGGTTAGAATTTGTACCAATCAAAAAATGCTCACACCATTATACTTTGACCTTTAAACCACATGTAGCTGCTCTGTACATTAGTAGTTCAAATACAGTCTCACCTTCTGAGATTTGTTTAAATGAGGTATTATTTTAACATACAGTTTCTGCAGTCAAATCATGTCTTTCAAGAGAAATATACCCTGAGAACATAACAATAAATTAGAAGAAAGAAAGAAAGAAAGAAAGAAAGAAAGAAAGAAAG
>VZSR01003803.1:31461528-31645940 GCA_013398615.1 Brachypodius melanocephalos
TGTTTCTCTGAATATGTATGGTATAGACCACAGCTATTTTTTCAATGTACTCTTATTTTTTCAGGAGGTCTCAAGTCATTCACATTCACCTCTCTTTTGCAATCTTTGCTAAATTGTCTAGCTCCTGCTGTTGAGGTCTACCTGCATATCAACCTGTAGTTATTCATTTAGGGATGATGAGTTTTTTGATGTCTAAGAACTTACCTACAAGCCTGATCCAGTTACCTCGGGTAACAGGTATCTCGGGGAATTTCACCCACTATTGTCTGTTTGAGACAGTGCTTAGATGTGCCTTGGTTCTCGTCTGTTTTACCCCACTTCCTCTCTGTTGCTGCTGCAGCTCAGGATCCTCCCTTTTCTTCATTTTAAACTCCATCAAGTAATATGAATCTATGAGGTAGATGAACCAAGCGAGGAAGAAATTGTCCAGACTGATAACATTCCAACATCATATCCTACAGATGGGCAGATCCTTTGTTCCTCTGGTTCTCTGATGAATCTTTTGGTGTCTAACCACGTCTACACTTTGCTCTTTGGGCTGGTACACTGCAATTTTTCAAGACTTTTTCCTAGTCCCAAAAAAGTCTCTGACTTCATTTTACTCAAACTTACTTAATGGAGTGATACATTAATTGTCATAACTGCAGCTGTCAGTTTTAGTCAATGAAATTGTGCTATAAGTTTAGTGTAACACCAAGACTTTGTAAGATCACAATAAACACATTGTTAGTAAGTGTCATCTAATTTGTAACTTGGTGTGAGAAATAAACATACGATAATAAAGGAAATCTCCTAGCAACCTTATCAAATACCATATAATATTGATCACTCAAAACACAGGCAAAAATCTCAAAAAAAAATTTATAAGTTCATTGCATTCAAAGCCAAGATTGCCAGTTGGTTTAAACTATTTCTATATGCCTTCTGGATTCAGGCACTAATGAACCAATAACTATCAGCATTACTTTTGCTGAAATACTGTTACATTAATGAGTTTGGATCAGCTGCTCAAACATTTTGGCTGAAAAAGATGTCTGGTCAGGAAATATATCGGGGGAGGCAAACATAAATGTTAAGCTTTAGTCCCTTAAAATTGTTGATTGCAAACACAACGCGCAAAACCTTTTACCACATTCAGCCTGATTTGATACTACACTGCATAAATAAGACTGTATATAAAAATGCCTTGTTTATCTTCCATACAAAAATAATGAGAGAAGTTCTTCTCTTTATTATAGAATTTATAACCCAAATGACATCCTATGTTACACCAGTGTAAACCACTGGTGAATTTGTCACTATCATATTGAAGTCAGCATTATTCAAATCTAAAAGTTATTCCCTCAGTCTTGCTATGCCTCTACATTATCCTGTCTGAGACTGACACAAACTCCAGTGGGGTCATATCCCTAGAATTAACATTCTGGTGTGAAAAGGCAACAGGGATTTACATATGACATTGCTTAAATTAATTCTTTCTGTTGTCTTCAGTACAGTACTTCCCTGGAGCACCTTTAGTCATTCAATCCACACGGAATGAGAAAGCTTTCTGCTGTTAGCCTATTAAAGAAACCAGAATATGAGTCACCAGGCATGTACCTTGACTTTAAGGAAAATCTCCTCAAATAATGGTAATTAGTAGACTATACCTGAATGAATTGCCCTTTGCACCTGTGAGAATGGAAAGACAATACACCCAAAGCCGATGGCTCAGCACTATGTAGATCAAAAAATGTGTTTGGAAAAGGAGAGCAAAACCATGCCTATCATTTCTTCACCTGCACATTACTTAACCATGCCTTGGGTGTGGGGAAAAAAAAAAAAAAAAAAAAAGGAAAAAAAAAAAGTGCATTCAAGCCAATTTAACTGGATAACCTGAAACTTTCAAACACAGCATTTAAAAATATTTTAGTAACACTTGTCCTCTATAGGTAGCAGCTGCATTTCTCTAGTTTAAGTCAGACACCAGCATGTGGGACTTATTCAGCTCCTGGGTTATATCACAAATTCCTTGAGGGAATTCACAATTCACCAAATGACGTACTGTTATTATCACCAAAAGTGAACCATATTCAACAAAACAGTACTCAGTGGGCAGCAATTCTGCAGTGTATAATTATATTTCCTGTCCTGAGATTAAACATATTTTAATTTTTCAACTTCAACAACAACAACAAAAAAAACACAAAAAACAAACCCACATCTCTCCACCTAAGAAACACCTTAAGAAAGACCTAAGGAGATTAGTTTTAATATTTAAACAATTATTTATTTTGGTGATTTGAATAAACCCCACTTACATTATTCCTTCATTGGAACATCTGGATTTTTCTTCCTTTCTAGTATTACTCTGGGATCTGAGGTTTTGTTTTTGTTTTTTAATATATGACACTGCTACCAAATATAATTATCAGCTGCATCTATGTTATAATTAAGGTCCTGTTTCTCTGCTAATTACTGTAACTACCTGGAGAAAAACAAAAAAACCTCCCTACTCCTCCTTTCTTTTTTTTTTTTCTTTTTAGCAGCATAAAAGAGTAGGTAGATCTACTTTATGAGTTATGGCGTTTGATGCAGTATTGCTGGCATCTTTAGCTAGCTAAAATCCTCCATATTTCTCACCTAAAAACCTAAGGTCATGTTCTATTTTAAGTTGCATATGTGTAACTTCGGAAAAAAAATCTCACTTTACAGACTTTGTAAGTTCTTGCAGATAGCTAGAATGGAGTCCTACACTTATGTCAGAATGAAGGGCAACAGCCCTAACTCATAGCCAGGGAAGATGATTTAGATGTGTTTTCATATAAAATGAAACGTGATATTCTTTACTGGTGTGACTGGATTAGAGAGTCTCACAGGAGACATTGAACATGCAGTGATGAATCCTATTTTGTTGCTGTATTATACCTCCTGTAATTTAGAAAACATTGATGATCATGCCCATACAACACCAATGAACATGACATACATCCTTGAGAAAGCATTGTCTTCCATACCCTTGCAATAATCTGCAGCCTAGACACATTTATGCAGTGCTGAGGAAATAGGTGCTTGGCATTGTACCAGTAAAATGTGACCTAGTACATTTGTGTGGTGCTGTGGTGCCATCTGATTTATTTTCTTGCATTAATATCAGCTCACAGATGCATATATCACAACCTATTTCATTGTTATATTTATATGATTACTCAGTGTGGAAGGAATTCTGCTACATCTCTCATGATATCAAAAAGTAGATGTGCATTTCTCTGCTAGAGGAAGATGTGTAGTAACAATTGTCCTGAGGATACAAAAAACCCACAAGACAAAGATTCCCATTCTGTCTCTTAAGCTGCCTTCTTTTTTTTCTTTTTCATATGCCCATGAGAATTGTGAGAGGATAATTCACTCCCTGTTCATGTCTTCTCATGTGAAATTTTAAGCAACCTACTAGGCTGGATGGGTTTTGTTGTTTCTTTTTGTTTTTCTAAAGAAGAGATGTTCCTTAAAAACCTTTTGAAGGTACAGCTTTGTGCCCATAAAACTTTTAGGAGTGGGAGTTAGATTTAAATAGAAATATGAGAGACAGTATCTCTGACTACAAAATATGGATGTAAATCAAGTAGTCAGATGCAGTTATCCCACTGACCTAGTTTGTAAATTAGGAATCCTGCATCTGTTCCTCCACCTTTCTAACAACATGAAACTGAAAACTGAGTACCACAACAATGAAAAACACATACATGCACTCTCAGAAAAGATTTGTGTGTTTGCAGAAGAGTAAGAAGAGAACATCAAGTTGCTATTTGCTTGGATTCACCTTGTGTTAACACATACTTGAAATGACAGTAATTCTAGATTTCCTTCCTGCTTTTAACTTTAGATTTCAACTCTGCAGCCTTTCTAATTGGTCCTGCTTGTCACACTTAATTTCTTCTGATTTTATTTTAAACAATTATTAAATACAAATGAAAACACTAGAAGCTATTTTGCTCCATTAGCCTTGTGCATTCCACTCTGGTATTCAGACCCTACATCAACAACTGCTGCAGCAATACTGTTTCTTTCAGGATAAAGACAAAACATGGCCTACATCCAACTTTTAATCAGCTGTACAGATGGGTTTATTTCACAAATGCACTAGGCTGCACAGATGGAAGTTCCTGAATGCTTGACAAGGTGTTAAAATGGTTACTGAGGCTACAAAGGAATAAAAAAAAAAGCAGCACTGGAAATTATAATTAGTAGGGATTCTATCTCTTAAGGACTTATTAGTTCAGAACTTGAATTTTGTCCTTCATGTGTGGGAAATGGTTTACTGAAGGGAACGCCTATCAGATTAGCTATGATAACTGTTTTCTATCCCCTAAGAATACACACAGTCTTACAAATATCTAACTTAACTGTTATACCTGATATAATACTCCCTGAAACCAGCCAAAAGTATGACATAACATTTTTCACCAGCCAAAAGCAGAACAAATGGAGCAGCTTTTTGTGCTCAGCGGCATACTGAGCTGCAGTTAAAATAAATAAAAAAAGGCAACAACAACAACAACAAACAATCCAAGCAAAAAAAAAAAAAACAAAAACAAAAAAAACAAACAAACCTAAATCATCCAACCAACCACAACAAAACCCACACATATAAACCAAAAACCTGCAGATACAAGTGGAGGAAAACAGCTTCATATATGCTTAATGGTATTACGCTTTTGATCAGTGTTATTACAAACTCACAAATTTTATGCCTAAAAAAAGTTAACTGAATTATCATACTTGACTGAATAGGCCTTCATCACCTCATGGAATACTATTCCAATTTACTGTCGTGATGCCAAATTTTTAAGCTGTTTTGGAAATAGCATAATAATAAAAGAGGTCATGAATAGCTGTGATCATTAGAGTCCCATGCTCTTGTTCACAAGAGTGGTGGGCTGCAGAGACAATGTTATCTTTATGCTAAGGCCACCAACCTCTTTTTCATCTTTAATGTGATATGTTTTGGGTCATTCAGGGAAGAAATAAGTGCTTCTTAATATCTGCACATAAACTGAGTTGGGGACACTTGTGTATGGATGAATCAGGAACAGACTGTCCTAATGCACTGGAAGCTGCGCTGTAATTTTATGCAGAGCTTTGTGCTGAATATTTTATTCATAATATGCTCTTGGGAAGATCTCTGATCTTTCAGTACTATGAATAAGAAATGTTTATTGTCCCTAATTCTAGTTTGTCTTCCATGCTAAAGACAGTTCAGAGATGAGAAGAGCACATAAACATGCACATAAAAGTGTCACCACATGGACATTGGACACCTTTCAACGTATCAGATTTAGATAAGGAAAAAAAATGTTTCGCTGGATCTCAAAACATACAATGACCAAGAAAGACATAACTGTTCATTTTAAAATATAGCTTGGAATAGAAGAGAAAACAGCATTTAGAAGTGGAGATTAAATTCAAAAGAACCATGGTGTGAGTTAGCATATTGGAATAAACATATAACAAATAAAATAGGTGACGAAGAGAAAAAAATATTTCATAGTTTGGAGAAGATATAGAAAGCTGTGGAAGCCAAATTCATTCTAATTGTAAGTAAAGTAATACTGCAGGAATTTCATCTGTAGGAATTTCATCTGGAGGAATTTTTAGATATAAAAGAACTAAGGCAGACATGAGTAGGAAGAAAATAATGTAACATTCTACCAAACTAATATTATTTTTTTACAAGATTTCTTTATGTACAGCAGTAAATAAATAAATAAATAGTAGTTATTGACATTAAATAAATAAATAAAATGGCTAATTAGGAATTGCTTAAATATAAAGGTAAAGACAGATTTGTTATCAAGCAAATCTCATTCTACTGCTATCCATCTGGTCACAAAATTCCTGGAACTGTGACTTCAGATTTTTATGAATGTGAAAAGAAAAAGAAAGAAGGGATGAAGTTCACGCATGAAATAAGGATAAGTGGAAATTGAATAAACAAAAGAAGTGACTGGTTAGATGGAATTCTGAATCATATTGGAATCTGGGATCAAACTATGTATTTAACATGACCAGATATATTAAAAAAATCCAAAAATACCAGGGATGGGAGTAACAGTGCTTAATGAACAAACAGAAACCCTTGCAGAGCATATTTATACAGCTGGGGAAATAGTAACATCTAGGAAGATTAGAGTACTGTTACAGAAAATCAGCTGAATATAAGCTCCAAATACAGGACTGTGTGTTGGTTTTGGCTGGGGTAGAGCTCACTTTCTCCACAGTAGCCACTACCAGGCTATGAAGAAATGTTGTTGCTAATTCAAGGCAGGCTGGAGAGTTAATTCCTTGTCTAGCTGTGCACAAACATGCAGCTCTGGTTTTACCTACGAGACACTATTTCGACCCACAAGTTTTCTCATTTTCACTCTTCCAATTGTCCATCCTACCAGGTAGGGATGAGCAAATGTCTGCATGGGGCTGAGTTGCTGGCAGGGGGTTAAGCCCTGACAGACAGCAAACAAGAACACTTAGGTTATATTCAAAATATTTATATAGTTATTGCAGATTTCCCTACTGAATTTTAACCATGCATTAGTTTTTTTATTGCATGTAGGATTGACCATTATTAGAACATGACGCTTGTCTCTATATCAGGAAGAAAATTATTAGTGAGGTAGTCAAGAGAACAATAGAAGACAGCTTCAAGGTCTAAGAACTATAGCTTTGAGAATCTCAAAAACCCCAAACAATAACCTTTGATTGTATTAAGTATTTTCTGATAGGAGATGTTTTAGTCTGGCAGACACAATACACCAAGATTAAATTATTACAAAATTCAACATATCAAAATAAAAGCCATTAACATTATTTAAACAGTGAGTTTAATTATTAAAACAAAATTTTTAACTGTTCTGAGAGATTCACTTTGATTATATTTAAAGTAAAAATATTTTCTTCTAAAGAGACATTTAAATTAAGGGCCAATCAATAACAGGAAACTCTCCAGCCTTTGTAATAGAGAATTGCATGTTAGACTATCACATGGCCTCTCCTGTCTTTATAAACAAGAAAAAACATGAAATAATATCATTGATATGGTCACAATTTTATTTGGTGAAATACTGAACTAAATGAAACCTCCATAATGTCTGTGCACACAGCAGGATCTACATTTCTTAAGAGGTAATACTGACGCACAGGTGTCATTCCACTCTTTAAACAGATTGAAGTTAACATTTTAGTCAATATATGTAATGGCTTGATACTATTCTACAGAGTAATCTAATGAAATGTAATTAGACTATTTGTTTCTGAGGTAATTTCAACATAAACGTGTAAATAAGTTATACTCTGTAAAGAATATGAAATTATTAAATAATTTTATAGACGTGCATGACTTCATTAAGGAGTACAAATGGTAGATTAAGTCTTATCACCAAGAGATTCAAGATATATTTTATCTACATGGAGAATAATATGTAAAATTATACCACTGAGACCAGTAAATACTAGGATGGAAGACTGTCAGTGGAAATATCAGCAATCCAGGAGGTTATGTTATATTTCATCAGTATTTACCTCTACATTTAAAAGAAAATCAGAAGGTGATGATGTCCTTGGTAAGTAATAATGATAGAGAGTGGTGTGTAATGGTAATGTGCCATCATACAAATAAGAAAGAAAATCAATACACATCATTAGGAATTGTTTATAATCTCATTAAATATTTCCCCATGTGAAAAATACTATCCATTAGACTTTGTGACCTTTGCAAACTTCATTTTGAGTAATTAAATTTTGCCTGAGTCAGACATCCCCAAACTTAGATCTGTCTGACAGGACAACCACTACCTAACACCAAGTAGCTGGGAATTATTTTTAAATAATAAAATTATTAATAATTAATAGAAAATTCCCACCCTTATTGAAACACTTCTGCTTCTTACAGAAAAATTACAAAGGGTGGTTCAATGTCTTTAGAATTTAGAATGACAGAAGTCAGTGAAATGGAATTCAATTCAAATATAGTCTTTATTTAATGCAATTTCAGATATTATGTCTTAAGTCACCTAGTGCAAATTACTTAAATGTCCTTAGCTTAAATGTTCTCCTTTGGAGAAAACCCACACCGTTCCAGATGTAAACCATCACCTAACCTTTTAGAATTTACCCTCAGATGCACTTGTATCACTACCTTGACTACAGAGGAGGCTTAAATGACTACATATGATATGCATAACTCGGTTCTCCAGCTTCACATTCTGTGATGTGAGAGGGCTGCCTTGGTGTAAAAAGTGGTACCATTAAGGAAACAGGTCAGATAGAATTTTACACTTTAAACTTTATTCACTTTGTTCAAGTCTTAGGTAAGTCCTATAGACAATAAGACCTTTTATGCAGTGCAGGACTTCATGTCACCAGAAGTTTGGACGTATAGGGAACAAGTACATTCGCTGAAAGCTGGATCTAGCAGACAAAACTGGGTGAAACACAGAAGACAGATGGAGAAGCAGACCAGTGCTCTTTCAGGTCAAATTAAAAACTCATATTTTCCAATGCTGAATTTCCCTCTAAATACCATGAAATACCTTGTATGATAGGGATGAAAGTCCACAACTACTGAAAAAGAGCTAGCATCACAGAATACTTCAGATTTGACATTTATCCAAAAGACACCCATATCTACATCACAGTATTAAAGAGATGAAGTCTGAGAAACAAGTCCCCTGTTCCATGTTGTTGTGAGCAACAATTATAAGACATAAAAAGGAAAGTACTTTTTCATGAGCAATACTATATTTCTGACACTTATTAGCTGGTAAACTATTAAAACATAAATAAACCATCTGAGGATTGGAACAAGAAGAGTAATCTATCAAATATATCAATATACTATGCACTTAATGAAGAAACAATCAGGTAAGTCCAAACTAAAAGAACTATTCTGAGAAGTGCTTCAGTAGTATATGATAATGAACACAACTGAAACAATCTTGTGTATAACAGAAATGCATAAGCAGCAAGGAAAAATAGAAAAAAAAATCAGGAGTCATTGGCATTAAAAATTGCAGTGAAACTATGCAAGTTTCAGCATATCTAAACTTCTGACTGCGAAAATAAACCTGTTTCCTGAATAAGCATTCACTTGAATTTCAGTAAGTGAAATCCAGTAAATTACAGTCATCCCTGGATTTTTTTTTAAGCATGTTTATCAGAAAAATAGGTAGTTATGGTGGCTGGCTTTAGCACAGTAATTATGTTATTATGATAGTTACTCAAGAAAGAGAAAACCTGGTCCTCTCTGTCTATACTGAAGCCTCCATCTCCAGGATAGAATATAAATATTCTCTACTCTTCCTATAGAAGTATCTTGTAAAATCAAGAATGCAACATTCTTAGGTGTGAAAATAAAGCAAATGAGGCAGCCTAACAGTAAAAGCACAGACTGAGGTGAGAGAAGTCCTTGTCTCCAGTACTTACACTCAAGGATATTATCAAGTGTTGTTCAAATGGAAAATGAAGAAAGAAAAAAATCTTGAAAGGATATTTCCTTTTATATAATTATCCCAGCAGAAGACAGAAGAGCCATGCTTTCTATGGTGTTGGCTTCCTTAGGACTGAAAAATGTTTTATGGTAAATGCCACTTTCCTATCATTGACACTGGATGAGAACAGAAGCATAAAATAAAGTGGTCTTATGATTTTAATGGGCAAATGGTCATTCACTATTATGTTAGGGGCTGTTGGTTGGAGACGGAGATGACACAAAACACTGGGTGTCCTCAACAAACAGCATGCTTTACTGTTCAGAACTTCTTTTTATAGGGGGTTTGAATTTCCTTGGTGTAGACAACTGACTGGTCTGGGTCTTTACACTAGCCAGCTCCCTGGCCAATGATACATCTGCACTTAGGGTTGAAAGGGATTGGTCAAGCTCTCTGTTTGAGTTTGAATCTATCCTATGATTGTTCACCCTGGGACTTGTTTATTGAACTAGGAGAGCCAAATTGGGTCTCTTATTATAGCCAGATTTATCTGTCCAGCTACAGACTAGCTGTACTGTGACAATTCACTGCATGTGCTGTTCTGCACCTGTCACTGAAATAGCTATATCCTCTAATCACAATTTTGTTCAATTCCCCCAGTATACATTGCTAAAGAGTGCTGCAATCGGTTACACATAGCGCTGGACACATGGTTTTCACCAGGACTCTGATAACAAATTATGCAGCTGAAACAAGTCTAAATGTGCAAGAAGACTATTTGCCAAGAAGATGACTGCGCTGGCTGAATGAAGGAAAAGGGAGGAACAGGACAAAATAATCTGGCACTAATTCTTTTAGTACACTGTAATGGGCATTGTAATTGTTGAAAACCAGAAGCAGACTACATAAAAGTATTGTCATACAAATTACAATAAAGTTTTTAACTCATGGAGGTGATCGTATCACTTCATGGGAACAAACAGAAGGCACATTTCATTGTATTTTTTGTGTATTTCTTTTCTCATTTTTTTCCAAGTGGGTTCCACTGCATTTCATTTTGGTGAATATCTGATACAGTTTTTATTACTTAACAACTCCCTTTCAGCCATAAACATAAATTCGTGTCTTAAATTTGGAAGCAGAAAAAAGGATAGAAGACTAATTTTTCTGAGAAAAAAATTGTACTTGAGATTTTACCATCTGGTAGTGCTTGATTATTGAAACTTTATTTTCATTGGTTATGTAGAATAATACCACTACATTTAAGAAAGTAGATTAAATGCTATTAACTTCAATACCTTTTCAAGCAAAGTAATCTGTTGAAGTGATAATGGTTTTTAAAAGTACATATTCTTATTACATTGTTTTTTACATCATTGTGGCTTCCCTGTTGGCCACACGAATCTCTATACCTGACATTGTTAATTACAACTATAATATGTGATGTATGAATACTCAATTAACTTCATACTATATTAAGGCAGATCAAAAGAATTCTATCACCAAACTTAAAGGGAAGTCCGAAAATACTGCTTGCCATTTCAACCATTTGGAAATGAGCTGCACAAGATTTCCAGAGCAAAGCTACCATCTATTCAAGCCTTGAAAATTAAAGTTTAATTTGAAAGATGATCAGCTAATTCTACAGGCACAAGACAGGCACTAGAACTCGTCAAAAACTTATTGATGGGAAAGGTCTGAAGCTGTCGTGCTTTCACATGTATACCCAAATTTAGATTTTTAGTTACTTTTACTTGAAAAATTGGCTTCAACTCTCCACATGGCTTGAGGCATAGTTTCAATACTCCTTTTTTGTGTCAAAAACACCTGTCTTTTTACTTTAGTGCCAGAAGGGCTTAGCATCTTGTCAGTGAAGTAACACAGCCTGCACATTTATAGGTGTCACTCACTTTGCCATCTGTTTTTTAGGATAACAGTCACCACTATCAGCCAGCCCCTTCAGAGGCTCTAACAATCTTTGTGGATTAAAGTTGAGACTTACAGTAAAGAACACCTAGGGGTATCCTACCTCTTCAACTCATTCTATGTGTCCTTTAACAATAATTCTGTGAATTCCTCATCCTATATGAATTCAGTAACTACCCCTCGTGCAAAATTTATCAGTAGCATGCTACCACTTTTTTAAAGTGTTACAGCAAATAACTTTGAAACAAATGTCTGCAATCTCTGCACACTGCATGCATATAAACACCAACTCCTGTACCATGTCCAAACCTAACCCACAAGCAGCTTACCTCTAATCTCAAGAGACAGGAGTAATGTCTCCGATAATACTAAATTGCATTTCATTGATAAAGTTTTTAATCAGACAATTTGGCTAGAGAATTATTAATAAATACATATAGTATGAAAATGTAGGCCCTATTTATCTCCTGGTGACAAAAAGGAGGTTACTTTGACTTTGGAGTTTAAATTTTCTTTCCCAGAAAGTACAATTTGTTAGTCTATAATTCCTATTAAAATAAATAATGTACAAACAAATAGTACCATAGACCACATGCCTCTGATTTACCAGAGCAGCTAGGAATTTTTTCTATAAACATACAGGAGCAAAGTCAAAAAAGAGAGATTCTGATGCTGTGGTGACATCTCAGTACTGCTGTAAGAGAATGTATAAGCTAATGGCTCTTAAGTTGGAGAAGCAGAAAGAAAAAGGTTTTCCCTTGGAATAGCATTTAAAGCATATTCAAATACTTGCTTTAGTCAGCAACTGCATAATCCTGAAATATGGGACAATTTCAAGTCTTGCAATAGGACCAAATGGAAGAGGTAGTATCAAGCAAGTACCCTTGTGTGATCTGAAAGCTATATTCTTCCAGAAACTAAATGACCTTGATGATTCTTTGGCACATAAACACTGTTTCGTTCTTCCACTGATGTTAAGACATTAATTAACAACTATCTATGTCACCTATGGCTTGTCCTTGGCCTGGAAGAAGTTCAATAACAAGGGATGGCCAAATTAATGCTATAAACCATTTCTATGTTAAAATCTTGGCCAGGACTTTCTAATTGCAGTGTTTTGGTTGTTAAAATCTTAATGTCTTCAGGTCTGAAGGAACACAATGAGAGAACAGATTACAAAGGTAAATTTCCTGATAGTTATCTGAATGGATAAACCTGTCCAAATTACCTGGAATAACACACCCTCCTCTTCTTTTTCTAGCTCATGCATCATAATATACCATTCATACCTTATTAGCATCTTCATTATTTTCCTTAGAGTGGGACATGTGTAAGGGTGGACAATGATCAGTGAGACTGCCCTGAGCAGCTATAAAGTTTCAGATGATTTCTCCTCCTTTCCTTTTATGAAGCAGGCAGACAGATGCAGCTTCTGAGCCACATTTCTCCGTAGCTCGGCAGCCTGTCTGCCAAGCCAGTTAGTTAGAAGGTTTGAAAGCAACGGTAAACATGCTTATGTTGACAAAATGAATTTCTAAGCCAGAATATACTGTATGACTGAGAAAAAAATATTTTATACTAAATCTGAGTGCAGACTGGTGCTATTTAACACCACCTTTTAGAAAGTCTAAATAGACAATTCTGTTCTCTCCCCTGTTACATTGCAGTGATTTGTTTCATCTTCCTAAATGAAACCCGCTCATTTTTCTGATGGGAGACAGCAGATGCTGTCCAGTTTTTCCCTTCTACACTGAGCTCATTGGGGTGGGCTCTTCCTCTACTCCTCTGCACACTAAATTTGCTGTGCTAGTTATTTATTGGTGAAGTTATGCCTCTGTCATGAAAGTAGCATATCTTAAAAAGTAATGTAAGCAATCTTGCTAACGTGGCATTACCACCACTCTGCAATTACTGTTGTCTGCAAGGACATATTTTTTGGTTGTCATTAGATATTGGTTAAGTGGTGGTCTTGGCATTGAGTTGCAGCTGGCCAGTGCTTTTCCACTAGGTCCAATTTTCTTTCCATTTTTGAATTGAAAAAGAAGCAGCCTGAAATTCCTCAGCCAAGTCAGCTTGTTCACTACATTATGACATTTAGGCTGTGTGGGTGGAGAGGGTTGAGGATGGTACTGCCTTGCCATCCCTGTAAAACATTTAAGTCTCTCACAGAGCAGCACAGCAGTGTCAGAGCAGTGCTCTCATTACTGAGGAAACATTACATGTGGCCATTAGTCTTCCCCCTTCAATTAGTGACAGCCTGTTAAGCCGTGCCCTCAGCCTGCTTTAGCTGTTGGCAGCATCATCAAGTCAAACCTGTCTCCCACCTGAAAAGTAAGCTGGGGAGACCTACTGTTCAACAGCCACACTCTCGGGATGTGAAAAGGGAAACGCAACAAGGTTACAGACGTGTTTGAAAATATCGTGCAATTAAGTTACAGGTAAGCAAGTGGCACTGGAAGAGTTCAAGAGAAGATCTTCACAGCATGTAGATGACAAGGTGTTAAAATGATACAACATCTGGAGTGTCATTTCACAGAGTTCCTCTTGTTTTACCTTTTTTTCTTTTTGGTAAGTTTGTTTTCAGACATATGGGAGGAGTTACATACAGTGGGATAGGTTTGAATTAAGGAGTATTGTTATGAGAATTTTTTTTTCAACTGGGCATACCAGAACAGGTTTGAAAAGTCAGCTAAAAAAGCAGTTCTGTCTTCTGCTGGAGAAATACAATTCAAATTGGACAAAAAGAGTATTCTCTAGTATCAGTGATATAGGAAATCCAAAGCTGAAGCTCTTCTGATAAATCCTGTGGGGCAAATAGTGTACCAAAATAAATGGGCATAGACTAACTGATGCTAAACAATCTCATTTTATTGATAGAGAAAGAGATTTGGGTGCTATATCTGTACAAAACATCCCCTAGGCAGCTGATACTGAGATATGCTCAGACAGGATCAAAGTTTTTCTATGTGCTAAATCAACATGAGATTTTAGATGTAAAAAAACTGAAAATAAAACTTTAGAGTGTTCAAACTAATGGCTCAGAACCACATTTCTACCATCTTGAACACAGAATCAAAAAGCTTGAAGCCAGATAACAGTGAAAGCTTAATGTAATCTGTGTACTTTGGCTCTGAAAACATGATTTGAATTTGTATTTGTGCTGAAATTATTTTGCAGTTTTTCCACATGAAATCAAAAGCTCATGGCTGTTAAACACCCAAGTCCTCATAAACTCCATCACTGCTTCCATTGTTCCTTTTTCAAAAAATTCCTACATTCTTTCGATCAGTTCTCTCTAAATAAACTACTCCTGTTAATCATAACTGGAATGCTGAAATGTATACAAGCTATTAAGATCTACATTTTGTAATAGTTCAATGAATTAAATTACCTTTTCAAAATATCTTTACAAAATGAAAACAAACTACATTTCTTTACAGCTTCAAAAACAACAATCTTAGTTTGTCAAATCTGGCAATCCAGTTTAATGCTCTGTCATGAAAAAAACTTTTCCAAATAAGACTTCTTTAGGTTATCCTTTCATGTGAAAATATCGTATGCAGCTTTTGCTACTAAAGGTCAGGTATTAGTGTAGTTGAATTGACTAATAAGCAGGGAGAAACATACTAGAGGTAGTCTGCTATCAAAAGACTTCTGCTAAATGACAGATGGCTGGCAAGTTGCAAGGAGCCTGCTACTGAGATACTTATTAAAAAATAAAGGGGAAAAAAAAAAGGAAAAAAAACAAACCCCTAACCAACAGAAAGAAAATGTATGAGCAAAAATCATGTATTAACATATCCATATTGGTCAGTCACTTGTGGGCATTTGACCTACTTCTGTGATGTCCTCCTACAGTGATACAAGCTTTTCTTCTTCTCAGCAGGTAGTAATCCTCCAGGAAGAACTGCTGAGAACTGCAGGTATCCCTACTTGCTGATCTCCCAAATTGTTTTTGGTAATATGGGCATTTCTGCAGTGTATGTACCTTTCGCTCTCTCTTAATTTTTGATTTTCTCCTGACAATCTAGAAACAATATAGTACAAGAGGAAATGGACTCAAGATGTGCCAGGGGAAGTTTAGATTAAATAATACAAAAAAAATTTGTCATGGAAAGGGTTGTCAAGCATTGGAACAGGCTGCCCTGTGAACTGGTTCAGTCATCTACCTCAGAGGTATTTAGAAGACAAGTAGTTGTGGCACTCAGGACATGGTTTAATGGTGGACTTGACAGTGCTGGGTTAGTGTTTCAACTTAATGATCTTATAGGGCTTTTCCAACATAAATGTTGGAAAAATGTGATTCTATGATAAGGTCTGAAAGAAGCTCAGCAGCTACAATTGCAAGATTATATGCACATTCGATATGCAGCATGCTCAACATTATTTTTGTATATTTTAAACGCTTACATTACAGGTCAACAGAAGCTTGAGAGAAGGACCCTTTTGAGCTTGATGTTCAATTTATGTTACCTTACCTTGGGTATTTCCCACCAAGCTTTCTACAAAAAGTCAAGAAATTCATATTATCACAAAGCTCAGGGATTCATCTGCCTATTTCCACTTTCAAAGTGTACTAATTTAAGTCTACTATAAGCAGTTGTTCCCAGGTCCCAATATGCAACTCTATCCTTTTTCAGTTCTATAGAGACATAAAAAGAATTATCCTACTTATTTTAAAACAATATAAATATGTTTTATATTCACAGTCTAATAAAGATCCTCAAAAATTAGGGACAGATGTTTCTCTGAAAATGTCCTTATGTCTTTCTCTCTCTTTTCTGAAGTAGCTAATAGAAATTAGATAGAAAAATAATTCTGAATCTGTAATTCAGGTAATAATAAAAAAAATGCTTCATAATATAACTCAATTACTTCTAATGATATTTGTGGAGCAGGATTAAGAATATTAGAAAACCCATCCTGTGTCATGATAATAATTTCATATTGTATGACTGTAGGTCAAACATAAAAGAACAATATGAGTGTCAACTTTAAATACTCTTTGGGACTGATTAATACAATTATACACTGATTTGCACTCCAGCAAATTTTCACCTAAAGTCAAAATGAAGTTTACAATCACTCTAGGCTCTGCATATATTAATACTTCATTGAATATTAATTAATTACTCATTGTGACCAATTGCTATGCAAACAATATTTGTGTCAGAATTTATAATAAGTTTTTTTCAAGATAAATTCATTAATATTAACATTAAAAAAGTCTTTCACAATGAAGTGAGTAAATCAATTAAGACATATGTCAGAGTATTACTAATGTAATGGCTTCATTATGGATTTTTCACAGCTAGGTAACACTTTTTTCCACACTTATTTCTAATGATCACAAGAACTCAGTAATGTTCTAGAATTTTACCTCTATTAAATGCATTTGGATTTGGTTAGGAATCAACACAATTCATAGTAGCTACACCATACATGATTCATCATTCTAATTTATCATTTAAAAGCAGATGGATATTAAATATTTTTGCTGACTGCATTTTATATTATCAAGCCTAAGACTGTGCAATAGTAGGTGCAAGTTTCATCATTGCTGCTTCATTTTCCATACAGATATGAGCTTTTAAAAAAATTGTTAATGTGATGTTTACCAAAGTAATTTGGAGGTTGAAAAGCTGACGTCTTTGTACTTCCAATGCAGCCTTGGGAGAAAAGATACTGCTATACAATCTTCTCAATACTGAATAAGCTGCACTGGTTCTAAAATGTCATATGATATTTCAGTTCCCATTGCTTGAAATACAGGATTGTTTAAATATGCTCCTAAAACAGCGTGTCAAGTAACAGAAATTTAAAGCAATACTTTAAATACAGTTTTTGAGTGGGGTGGGGGTTGGGTAGGGCTAATAAGCCTTAGACTTCTCTGTTGTTCTGTGAGGAAACCTGGATTAAATACTTGCATCTTGCCAAGCCAGGTAAAATAAAGAGCGAAAAATTATTTCCTTCTAACTTTCTTTCTGTGAGAATAAGCCATAGTAGAAGCAATTATAAGAAAGAGCAAAAAGCTAAAAACACAAAGAAAGAATATTATCACCAATACCACAAATTACATCCTTTTTAATATTTATTTATTCATACTATATTTGAGACTATTCCAACAGAGAGCTCTCAAATTTCACAAGAGAGTCATCAAGTATAGAAGCTTTTACTAATCTCATGATATACTCATGGTGTCGAGGTTATTTAAGTGAATTATATAGTTTTTCAAATGGGATCAATTCTGAGTCCACAGTAAAATCAGGAGTGAATTTCACTATTATGAAGGAAATGAATATAATTAATTATGGTGTCAACCACTCCAGAAGAGGGCAACATGCTAGCAGAAGGCTGAACAACAATGTGTTGTTTTTTACCTTCTGCCTTAATGGCAATTGTTTCCTTAAGCTCAGTTTCACCTCTTGCTTTCAAAGGCATGATCTCCAGTACAAGAAATCATTTTAAAAGCCACCAAATTCAGAAAATGTAATATATATTGCTATCGCTTTGCACTGTTGCTGATGCAGCGGTGAGCTACTGTGAAACACCTACCACATGGAAAAGCATTCATGAGCTGTATTAACCAAGTATCCTTGTCCGAAACAAATTTACGATAACTATCACTCTAATTTCACACCACTGCAACTTCATAATATTCTGAAATAGGAAAGCTTCATCTCCTGACTCTACAGAGCTGAGCTATTAGCCATGCATTAGAGGAGGGACTGGAAGTCCCACCAGCAACTTAATGCAGCCACTGTAGCCAGAGCCATGCACTCAATGAAGCAATACTTTTCCTTTCGCTGTCAATCTTCAGTACCAGAGCAGCAGGGTTTTATTTTATCTTTCCTTCTTTCCCATTTCACAAGGGTATTTAAAATTTGATCACAACAATGGTTCAGTTCATATGCATATTACAAACTTCTTTGGGGACTGCTCAGCGCAAAATGGGCGGATAATGTTACAGATTAACTTGACTTTGGAGTGTGAACTGTCAGCTATATCCTTTAGCTAGGGAAAAGATTTTAAACACTACCTGGAAAATTGGGAGGCCTAATCTTTCTGCTGTGCTAGCTTGCAGTATAATCTGAATAATGCGAATGTGTTTCCATCTGACTGAGGCAAGCATGCTGTTAAGTGATTTGTGCGATTTGCCTGGTATAATAACCAGTTTTTCTCTGGCTCTCTGGATGCCAGGAACTTCCTGAAAATCTTTGCCTATGGCTTGACACAGACTGCTGAGTAGCCACAAAACTGTTTGATAAAAGCACCAGTTTTATCCAGTATAAATCAATAGAATCCTGCTGCAATAGCTGTATTTGACTACAGCACTCAGCTGTTATCAAGTAGGGGACCTGTTCTGACTATTTAACTTCAGAGTACATATCTTTTTCCCAGCTGGTCTTCAGCACAGCAGGAATGGCTGTGATGTGTGCTCAGTGTTTTAGCCAAAGAACGTTCAACATTCACAGTGCTCCACTGGCCTCAAGACAAAGATTAACCGAAATTGCATTTCAATGCAGATATCAAATTGTTTTACTAGAACAGAGAATGCAAAGTGTGATTCTTCAAGTGCAAGCACTTAAATCTGAACTGGAAATATCTTTCAGTAATTTCATTTGTCCTTTGTACCTGATGCAACCTTAGATTTCTTAAAAGAAAAAAAAAAAAAAACCACCACCAAAACCAAACAAAAAAAAGCCTCTGCACCAAAAAGTGACATTTAACACTAATAATTACACATATTCTTGACACCAGTAAAACATCTCCTATCACCAATACTCAAAGCACCTTTGACCTCACCTCCCCTGTGCCTTTTGCTCATGAAACCAGCTTTTAGGTAGCAAGACAAAACATGTTTTTTGGGTAGATTCCTGATACAGTAAGAATAATTGACAATATTCTCTACAAATCTGAAATATCTTCTGCAGAATAATAATACATCTTTTCTAAACATCTACGTCACTTAACCTATAAAAAATCCCCAGGTCAGATGTTTCTTATTTTGTTAATATTTCTTTTTGTATCTTTCAATTATTCACTTTATACCTTGCAATGCATGGAGATTTGCCCAAAGCATGTATGATCCAAGTGTGCTGGTCTAAGGAACAGACAGAGCATCTGGTGACAGCAAGAATTTCTTTTATTGTTAAATTTCACTTGCAACAAGGGACTGATAGTATTTCATAAATTCTTAGTTTCACTGAAGCTGATAAAATATTTGACCTTTACTTCAATAAAACCAGTTCTCCAATATGAGACAGTTCACCATAATACAAGGATATTTATATTTCCCTATGGTATAAATGAGCTATAAGAATTATAATTATAAATATTTTTGAGTTTACTTATGTATGAAACCTTAAGTCTTACGTATTTCTAGATGGTCAAGAAAAATTATGTTTCCCATGCAACTTGGCATATTGAGGGCGGCCAATATCCCTTCCCAACTAGCTTTGGGAATATTATGAAAAAAACATACATATGATTCCAATCCCTAAGGCAGTTACTTTTCAAAATACTTCAATACTCTTCTGTATGGGCACTCCAGTGTTACAATGAATTTAATTATATAAAAAGAAAGCTTTGAATTGTATCTGCAAACTGAGGTCCATAGACTTACAACTATTCGTAGTCTGAAATAGTGAAAAAAGAACCACAAGAAAATCCTCCAAGGGTTTTTGTCATTTAGTTGGGTGTGAAAAAACTAAACTACTCTAAGAATGTGAGTACCTTGGATGGGGCTGTGTTTAACTAATAATGTCATAGGGATGTTCTTACGATGGATGGCAGATCAGGTGGTTGGCAATTCAAGCATTCATTATATGTGAAGAAGGGATCAGACTCCACTTCAGATACAATATACAGAGAAACCTCAAGTGCTTTTATAAAATATTTCTATTTTCTAAGCTGATTTGCAGCTGACTTCCAAATTTCAGTCTGTATAATTTGAAACCAACAATTTAATTTTCCATCCTGAACCAGGAATCTCAGGACTAACCAGACTGTTAGCTGCTAACAGTCACTAGTTCCTGTGAGAGACCTTACAACTTATCTACACTATCCTAACATAAAAACTAAAAGGATAACACTCTATATATCTGTCATATTCAAAGAAAGAAAAAGAGACAGGAAAAGTAGAAGGAAGGAAAGAGGAAGAGAAATGTTCAGGGAAGACTGCATGTCATTGTGATAGACTGGAAACAAAAAAGGAATCACCATCCAATCTCCTCCCAGATTCTGGACTGCACCACACCTTACCTGCAATTTTGAGGACTCTTCTTTCCTTTCATCTCTGGATCCCCCAGTTGCCACAAGAAGTACCATTACCGTGATCCCAGACAATGCCTCAAGCCACGGGGTGGTTATGAGAGATTGGAAAGTTTTATGTCTCAAAACACTTAGGGGTGCATGTGTATGAGGAAAGGGACAAGTCAGGCCTTCCTCTGTTGAGGTGATGCCATGTCCTGCACCTCCCATCCCTAAGATCCTGTATCCCAGCCCTGTCATGGCTGCCAGTCACTGGCACAGCAGAGGCAAAGGCTCACACCCCAGCCCTGGAGCTCTGGTTAAGCCCCAGAGTTGGCAAATGACCAGAAGTCCCAGCTAGAAAAAGGGCCCAGGAAGGCCAACGAGTATTTAAGGTTAAATATGTGGCAAATGTGTCTTGACCCTATCTACTCTTGGAACATCTAATAGCTGAGCACTACTGAAATCCAGAAATTGGTGGCTGTGGGTATCCTTTTCTATTTCTTTTCTGTCTTTTTCTCCTTCTTCTAATTCTCCCTTCCTGGATTTTTTTCTGGAATTTAAAATTGAGTGGGCTTAGAGTTTGTGAGTTGAATTGGCTGAGTTAATGTTTTGGAAGTTCTCTATGTTGATTGAATATTGCACTAGACCTCTTGCTAAAGTTCTGATTTTGTAAAGTTGTCGATAAAGTCTTATTTTGTCGTTCAGACCTCTTGTTAGTATTTCTCCCATTCTTCTCACACAGAGTACAGGAACAACCATAAGCCCTTTCCAAAGCCTCACGAGTGAGTTTTTTTGAGCCTCGAAGTGCTCAATACTAAATTGTAAATAAAAGAAAGATATGACATGCCAATAACCAAACACAGTAACAGCCAAAAGTGATTTGCTGTTTAGCTGCTTCAAGTGATTTGAAGTTCTCTTCTAAGCATACAAAGCTAACTTAGACACACAGTTTTGGAAGGTTTTCAAAAATGCTACAGGAGATGCAGCATTTTCAATATCACAAGGTGCTTACATTTAGCAGTATTTTCCCTATTTCATCCAGTGACAAGACATTTCCGAATTTCTTCCTCAATTTTTCAAATAAATTACCTGGAGAAAACTGTAATTTAGATAAATAGATATTAAGAAAAATAAAATAGAAAAAATGTGTCAACACAGTTTTCACAGACATATTCAGAACAGTTTTGTGATTGCCAAGGTTCCTATGACTTTGATCCAGGTAAACTCTCGTGATTTTGAGCTGTTTTAAACTCCATGATTGCCATCTAGACTTCATGCTTCAAAGTTGCGAATAACATTCATACTTGCCTAACTTTTCAGAACGTACATCTGAGTTTTCTTCTGCAGAAGCAGTTCAGTTTGTGTCTGCTAAGTACACCACTTAGGTTTTATTTGAGTAACTTATTATAAGACATTCCTTTTAAACATAAATTGAATCTAACTAGAATTTCACTAGAGATTTAACCTCTTCTTGATGCAAGCATGGGACTGAGTTTCAAGCTATGTTAAAATGTCTTTGCTTCCAAACGTGATTTGGTTTTAGTGTAGCCAAAAATGACACCTGTTGCATGCAGTAATTAGACGCCTATTAAGTAAGAAAATTATAATTTACTTTCTTGCAACAAACATAAGCACACTAAAATAGCATAATCAGGTACAGTATATAAGTGTACTTTCACATTGTAAAAACATTAACAACATCTTGCAGTGCAGCTCAGCTTTAATGTATAGCCTTAATTGGCAAAGACACAGGTGGAGTTGTGATGCAGTGGCACAAACAGGGTGCATAAAAAATGGTATTAAAATCTGCAAGATAAGAACTAAAGATGCAGAGTAGGCAAGAATGATATCTGGTAAAACCAAAATAATCCTGCAGAGAAGACAAGCAGAGTGCCTGATGGAACGAGAATAATCCTGCAGAATTTGCAAAACCAGAAGAAGCCCTCATCCCAAAAATAGAAGTCAAGAGAAGCTGAGATCACCCAATTTTCTTTTGGGGAAGAGGCAGAGGAACACAGAACACCAATAGTGTTTTACAGGGAGGGATGAGGAGGAAAAAAGGTGAAAGACTCTGTTATGGCTTTCCCTCTCAAATTGTTCCCTGGACTGATGGATTATAGCTATCAGTATGAACTAAAATGGCATCACTTCAGTGGCATTGTACACTTGTAACTAATTTAAAATAATCTTGTCAGGGATGATTGATAGTGATTAAGTGCTAACTACTAGCAATGTGTGCTATTAACAAATTAGTCAATACAGTCAAGACTCATTTTGAGGATTGAAGCTGGCTGGTTTTGGAGTCTTCTCCCACTATATTCCAATCACACTGTTCTTATAAATTTAAATATTTAGTATATAGAGAGTTACCTATATTCAGTTGCAATATTAGGTTTACACTTGAGACCGACACAAAACTTTCTAGGTATTTAAAGGTTCATCACACGAAAGCATGAAGCAACACATACAGTTTTTCCACCTGACTTCTTACAGGGTAATGTAGCCTTTAGGATGTTTCATGGGTTTCTAGTGTTTTCCTTCTCTTTTCCATACAAAGCGATTCTAAACTAATCACCTTGGAAAGACATCAAAAAGAGAGTACTAAAATAATAAAAACAGTAAAAAACAAGTAAAATAATAGTGGCTATTTCCCTGGTCTACTTGTGTATGCTACTTGTGTGTGCACATGTGTACATGTATACGTCAGATATAGGGGTTATTATGATTCATTTATTTATCTGGGCACGAGATGACTTCTCAGTGTGTGAAGAATCACAGTGAGATCTTGAAGTCACTGGATGTGCATGCACACACGCCCACTCACCTTCAATTATTATCTATTTTGTACACACATTGATGGTTTCTAGCAGTAGAGCAGAAGCTCCTCTCAGCCCTGGTGTTCTACTCTTTCTGGATATCTCACATATCATATACTTCTATGAGACAGACCTGCAACAAATTCTACAGAAGAAATGCCTTAGAAAAGCATAGAAGAACATAGAAAAGCATAGAAGAACAAAGGAACAACACTAAACTCCCCTTATCTAAGGATTTTAAAAGTTTATACTCTACTTGCTCCAGCAGCACACTTTCCAGTGTATAAAAAAAGGGAAATATAGATATAAGCTCTGTACTTTCTCCTTATTCAGTGAAATAGTGTCTGATTTAATTCTACATCATCAGATCAGTTTATGGAAGTAGTGATGCTAATGGTGAAGTTATCTATCAGTGGGCTCATTAATTTGTGGTGGCTATTTCTCTTGACCTAATTTCTTTTCCTGCTTGAAATCTGTTTGAAATTTCATCTGACTACAATCAGGTTTATTGGAAATATTAATGACTGTGCTCTCCCCATAAGCCACCAGAAGGGTAATTGACTCAAAAGATGAATTACAACAACTGCATTAACAGAATATAGAGTTGTAGAGTGGAGTCTGCCTCTTTGTCCTTTGCTGCCCTCCCTTCCTTCACTTTGAATGTGATCCTGACAATTAAGATTTTTTTTTAAGAGACACAGCCCTCTAAAAGCATCATTAACAATACACATTACACCCTGTAGTTTATAACAGATGTTTGTTTATCCAAAGCGTGGAGAAAGTCTCTTGAAACTTAGTGTCTGAAAGAAATTGTCAATTGTTATAAACTAAAGAGCCCTTCCTTATATTCATGGATGTATGATACAAATGCAATTCTCAACATTATTTCCCCTAAAAAAAGAAAAAGAGAGAAAGGATAGAAATATCTACTTTTCTGGACAAAGAATATTCCCAGCTGTTCAGGGAACACTCTTCCAATGAGAAACTATTATGAGAGGGAGAAAAAAAATCATTAAAATTGTGTATGTTAGCCTGCATTGAGGTCTGTCCTACTTACAAAAGTGTTTAAGCATGCAAAAATCAAGCACACAAAGACAATGAATTTAACTTGAGAACAAGAATGTGGCAAGAATCTGTGGCTCTTTCAATGCAATGCAATGATTTTTGTGCTCCACGTCTTTAACCTGGCACCACTAAATATAAATAAAACCTTCTATGACAACATGAAATTTTCTTTAAAAAAAATCAATACAGAAATATAATAGTGAAGACATTTCAGCATTTTCTGTTACTGTGTAAAGATGAATTTATTACAAAAAGAAGAAAATTGAAGAGAAAAATATTTTGGTTTTGAAAATTTACATCTGTAAATGGTGTAGTTTCTTCTTTCTTATTTGAAATAATGTTGTAATCAATTCTTACTAGTACTTTAGTGTTTACCTTCTTAATTGTTCATGCTTTCAGGATAGCACATGAACATGAGGACTGGGCGGGGGGGAAGGAGTTGGTAGGGAAGGTAATTTATTTTCCATAGCAGAACTGCTTCAAATCTCTCTTACTGTGTCCACCTTCATAGAAAAACAGAGTATGAAAGGACAAAGAACACAGAATTAAAAAAAAAAAAAAAAATACAAAAGCTACTCTCCTTACACTGGCTGAGGGAACCAGACAATTGATTAGTCAGATAAATGAACCAAATTAGTCTGAAGGTTATTTAGTTTTTCAGACACAGACAACGGACTAGAAAGTCAGTTCAGGACCAACATTATCATCCATAATGTCAATAAAAGTGAAACAGTTTTAACAGTCTTCTGTGTTGATTTCTTCACTTCAGTTCCTTCCTACCTCTTTTGGATCATTTTCTGATACTTTTCTCATACTGGTGTGAAAAGAGATCAAGAAATGAGAGAGGGAAGCAGTTCTAACTCCTGAAGTACTAACTTATCTCTTGTTTTCAGTGTATTTTCCTGCTTCTCTCTGACTTAAATCTTGCTTAAAATGACTGAAATCAAAGTTTTTAATAGTCATAGAAGTATTCTCTTTGAAGACAAACACTTCTGACTCAGTCACAACAATTACTATGGAAAATATGCTTATCCCTAAAGACTTCAGCTTTAGAATTACTGCTCTCAGCTGCCTTGCCCTTGTAAAACTTTAGGGATTTTTTACCACAATACTGCTTCCCCACCAAACAAAAAATAAAAAGGGTTCTCCTGGTCACAAATAAACCCCTTCAGAATATCTGCCCTTGGACTGAGACATTCAAGAAACATGAGGATTTATTGTACTTCTGTTGACCTTAATTTCACCTCAGTCAGTATAACCTCTTGGGTTAATCACTTCTTATGCTAGCCTCCTCTGAAGTCAGTATCATGAAACCTGTGATAGCATCTGCTTCAGTTAAAGCTGAAAAATAGTTTCCATTATAGCTACCTGTTTTCAGACTCCCTGCTTATTGCTGCCTCAATAGCATTCTGTATAACTAGAAGCACTCAAAACCCCTTCTGTGCTATCCCAATTTTTATTCCATAACACTATTTTGTTTCCTTTACCAAAGATGGGGAGATCATGGATAAAGCAGCCACATTGTAGGTGGTGTCTAAAGGACTACAATTAGCTCAGCAAGGAGCAGCTTCACCCTTTCCCTTCAACAATCAGCTTTTTCAAGAATCACATGCAGTAAATATCCATTTTGCTGATGGCATACTGACAGAATTTCTGTTCTTAAGTTTTTTTCTCATTTTTTTAAGCATGCTTTGCTTGGTAACAGTGACATATTGCTGCTGTGCTGTAGTGGATTCCTTACCTTGTATCAGAAAATCCCAGTTCCTTAACTTACTGAAAGATTTTCAGGCTTTTAAATCTTAGGAACAATTATGTGGTTTCTCCTCACTTTCAGATGATTAGTGATGGCAATAACTAACAATTCAACAATTAAATCAAGGGATAACAACATGGCATAAAAGATTTTTAACTTTTAAATCTCATTTTAAGACACTAGGAGACAGGTAAAAGTGAATTAAACACACTCAAATGTTGTGTGAAAAGATATTTGAGGTCTGGCCTCCATTTTCTCAACTAATCAAAAGTTTGTACCAAGATCAAAGCATGGTTCAATGCACATATGTTTTCACAGATTCATGTCTTCTTCACTGTGGTACCATGCTCTTTCAGGGAGAAATACCTTAAAGTTTAATTACATTTCACCAATTACTTATAGTCTAAGATGGGATTATTTCTTTTACCTCCCTTTTAGGAATGTGTCAATTCTTCAAAACTATAAAGTCTTTCAAATCCAGAAAGCTCTAGGACATGAACAGAACTCAAAAGACATCCCTAATGGAGCTCAAAACTTATTAAGTAATATTTTTCTTTGCCTGTTATGCTTTTTAATACATTCCTGTTTTCCAAAAGGAAAAGAGGAAAACATTTCTAATACGTGCTACAGCAAGTTATTATTACTCCACCACTATCACAAAGTCTCAATGGTGGAAGGAATGAAAGTTCAGGAATCTCTTTTCTACCTTCATTTTTTTATTTTCTGGTACCTATGTGATGGATCAACACAAGAGGATACTTCTCTAAAGCTGAATAAAATTGAGATTTTCCCTGATTTTAAAATGCCATTGTAAAACATTGCTCTGGTCTTAAACAATTTTTTGAGCAGTAGAGGAAGGTCTTGTAGTGTCTCTCAAGGTGGCAATTAAGCTGCATGCAGAAAATGGTACTTATAATTATTTTTGAAAGAGAAATAGAGAGATATTGAAGGAAAAGGAATTACATGCAAGAGAGAGTCCATTTAAACTTTAAACTGCGACGTAAATGGTACATCTTGAAGTCTGCTCCTCCCCTTACCAACCACAGTCAGTAATATTAAACATGAATTAACAACTCTACTTCTGCTCATTCAGATGGAAATGGTATTGAAAATAGCAGAAAAAATGTATGCTAATACTGACTTCAGCACAACTTTACATTTAAGTCTAAAGCCTCCAAACTTATTAGGGGGAAAAGGTAATTTTCCACTGGCACAAACATACCCTACAGACACAGCATGCCATCCATGGCAATGATAATTCTGATTTCAATTAGAACTTGCTAACTCTCCTGTGCCTCATTTTTACAAGGAAAATACAATTGAGAAAAGCATCACTGTGATTAGCTCCTACAGCCACCTTTTCTGAGTACTCTGAAGTGACAGCCACAGGGGTAAAAATGATTGTACTAAAATGTCTACTAATGAGGCCCCTGTAGTACTGCTCCAAGGACCATTATATGCTACATTTGTCAATTTCATCTCTTTGGCTTTCTTTTTATCATCTGCATAAACAGTGATTAAGGGAGAGTTTCTTTTTAAGGCTTTATTCTTGATTAACCTTCATAATAATGCTCATCACCTTCCTGTACAGTTAGAATATTCCATACTTCCTACTGACTTTTTTGGAGTTTCTTCAGACTAATATGTACTCTACGATAAAAATCCACAAACTTTCTGCTGAGTTATAGAGAGAGAGGCATTAAAAATACCTGCAAATAACCTTATGAATGCAAAGCAGTAAGCTGAATGGAAAACACAAAGTTTTTCTCTTCTTGTGGAAGATACATTAATGATAGAAGTACTAGTATCTGCCACAAATAAACAAACAAAAAAAAAGGAAATGGGAATGAAAAAAATAATAAATTAAAATAGACTTAAAATGTAATTAAGAAAGAAAAATCAAAAGAAAAAAAGTCAGAGACAGTAGCTATTTGTGTGACTGCAGAGGAGGAAGAAAAATTACTGATTTGCAAATAGAAAGATAAAAACTGATAGTAGAATCTCCTACTACTTTCATTCTGTAGTGTATAATTGAAAAATAGGTATACACAAAATAAAATTCCTATATATATATGGCTCTTTAAAAGAAACAAACTAAGTACTTTTGCCCAAGATAAATAAGAGCTACATTCTGGGAAAAAGACAAAGTTCTTTAGGAATGCACATCTTATATTTTTATGTCTCTAAAATTTCAATATTGCAGAGCAAGTTCTTTACTTTTGCTGAACACTAAGGTGGTGGTAAAGAGAAAAATGGAACTGAGTAAGGGATGAAATAAACAACATGGACTTTAAAAAGATGTACAACACTCAAAACAAATTATTTTTTGTGCAGGTCATGAAACAATAAATATAAGGACCATTATTTTCTAATATTTTTAAACCTATAACAGATTATTAACATTATAACAGATTTACAAAAAATATAATAACATCTCCTAAAGTGGAATATTAAAAAAAAGCCTTTCATTTGGGCATACATATTCATATATATATGCATACTTTCTAAATTTCAGGAGTTCAAATGTGGTCATTATCAATGGTAACTTTTTAAAACACTCTCTAAGCTACACCAATCTTTACAGAAATATTTTTGATGAATTGCAAGGAACTAGCAGAAATGAGGGCACGTCATTTTTGGCTAATTCTGTTGTTCTTTCAATAGATGCATGCATTTTACAGACTTTCAGGCTGGAATGAGAAGCATGGAGTCTTGATAAAAATAAGAAGATGAATTTACTTGAAATTATTGTTTGAGGGTTTATGTTTCTACTTTGAATACCTTAAAAATTTCTTAGGATCTGTCAATCAGTAATGTCAATTAAAGATTAAATGTCTTGATTTTGTTTTCCTTTGGTTTTTACACCCATCCTTTAGGCAATAGCTGATTTCTCTCTAACAAAAACAACAAACAAACAAAAACCCCCAAAAAACAAAAATAACAACAACAAAAAAAACCTTTGTAGACCTGACTAATTTTGCAGACATATCATGTGATGATTACTTAGACCTTACATTTTACACAGGTAGGTTTTCAGATTTTTTTTGTTCTGTTTCTAGAAAAGCAGCCATTACGCATGCCAAGTGTAATTTACCATCTCAAGGAAGACTAACCTGCCAATAATGTCACTTGGATTTGTCTTACAATACAAATATTTCAGAATTTCTGGATATCATTTTTATTTAAGAGATTTTCAAATGTTTTGCCCACTTTTTCTAAAGGTTATTTTATAATTTAGACATATATATTCACGGACTGTATTGATGACTACTGCCCTGAAAAATTTCTTTATGAAACCATTTTATCAAACTACCTTAATGGAGAATTATTCCATTTTTCTAAGGTGTTTATCTCAGGGCACATGTTATTTTTTCATGAAGGTGAGAATGAGCATGAAATATAGTCTCCATAACCTAATTTAAAAGACTATAATAACTTAAGACTTTTAATGTTTGTCAAATATTTTGGATTCTACAGGCATATGATTAGAGTATTCTTCTTTATTAGGTGAAGCCTGCAAGAATTCTTTTCACCTGACAGTTTCAAATTATTAAAATTGCAGGTGATTTATTTCACCCCCAACATTAAGCTGTTTCTTCTGAAAGTTTAGCCCTTCTACTAAAGTCAAAGTTCCATTCGTTATGGCTAAAATAAAGATCAAAATCATTAAATCAAGCTCTTTCTCTGTTGATGTTCCCCGGCTCTGAAAATATAAAAGTAGTCACTGGAGATACAAGGTAATCCTTCTTGCATATTACATGTTCAGCTAAAACATTACTTCTTTTTTACCAAGCGTCATCCAAATACTTTCTGAATCCTGTCTGGATCTTTGCCAAGGCAGATGCAGCCAAGACTACTCATTTCATCCTCTTGGTCTGAACAAGAGAAAGTAGTCTTTCCATTCACTCTCTATTTTCAGAATAATTTGCTAAGAGTCCAAGAGTTCCTGTGCTGGCAGCTGTAAATGCCTCAACTGTCCGGTTCAAAAATAAATAGAAACAAAGCCAGGTCACCCTTATATATCTAAAAAAAAAAACCAAACAAAACAAACAAAAACCAATAAAACCAGCACACCCTGTAATGAACATATTCTACAAAAGATCTTTAATGTTTCTCTTCTGTCATTAATATTTTATTAGTTGTTGTTGATGCTAGCATTATACTAATATTTTGACTTCTCTGTATGATTTGCAGGAGTGCACACCAGGCTCTTGTTACCTACAATTAATTAGCACTACTTTATATCTTATTATAGCATATAACCCCAGAATTAAGGACTAAATTCCTTTTCACCTCCATGACAGTATTCTTGCACAGCTTAAGAAGCATTAAGTGCTTCACCCTAGCTCTTTTCACTGCTTTACAAAATAGGGACTTTCTGAAGAGTAACTATTCCTGTCTCTACTTACGTTAAATGTAATCTAATTTCTTCTAGACTTATTAGATATTATCAAACTTGTATTACTTTTCACACTTTGATTTTTTTTAATATTAAGCAACTTGTTAGATGGTACTAAGCCAATTCAATTCATTAGATTCAACAACAAATACAAGAGGTTTTGCTAACAGAGTTACTAATTGGTCAAAAGCAATACAATTCAATATTGCCATTTACACACTCACATACAGCAGTGCTGATTACCTCAGGGCCCACACCTTTAGCCAAACACTGATCCTTTTTTAGTGAATGATTCCTCTCTTGCCTTCATTTAGCTCACAGTGTAACTGTGAAATTTCTTTCAATTGTATTCAAATACAGATGAGCTAGAGTGTTTGTACTGGTAAACTGTTGTTACAAACATTTAGGGCACTATTTGAGTAATTTTGTTATGAGGTATGACTGCAGAACATGGAGGTGAGTATTGAACAGTTAAAGTCCTGAGAAAGTCCTGGTTAATGAGTAAGAAAGGGAAGAGAATGACAACACTAAAGGCCAGATTAGGATTTCTTTCCTTTTAGAATCTTATGATGTTTTTTCTTTACCTGAGTTTGAATTCTTTTACCGTTTTAAGCAAATCACCCTAGCAATATTACCTTCTCTCAGAATACAGTTGTGTGGGTTTTATTGCTTCACACTGTTGAGTGGAAAGGATATACCAGCTTGGGAAAATGCCAGAATTTGCATTTTAATAAAGATATGTCAAACAATAAACTTGCTTAACATCCTGTGATGGATCTGGTGAAACTGCATCTTGTAAGAGTGTATTACTGTACTCACTACACTTTTCTGCAGTTAGAGACAGAGCTAAAACTAAATTCATGCATTGACTTCTTTTTCAGCAATAAATGAAAACCTATCACTGGGCTACCACAACTCAGAACTGTGGTGATGTGCAAAATCTACACCTACCTCTCCCAAATTCTACACATAGACTAAAAAAAGACAATTAGGAGTCAGGATGAAGAGTTGAATTTCACCTGTATCACCTAGGTGAGGCTATCTATAATTACCTGAAAGGAGGTTTCAGTGTGGGATGTGTTGGCTATTTCTCCCAGGTAGCAAGTGAGACGACAAGAGAAAATAACATCAAATTGCACCAGAAGAGATTTAGATTTGATAGGAAGAAACATTTCTTCACCAAACAGGTTGTCAAATATTAGAATAGATAACTGGTTAAATCATCATCCCTGCAGATATTTAAAAGACAAATAGATGTGGCACTCAGGGACGTGATTTAGTGGTGGACTTGCAGTGTTGGGTTAATGGTTGAACCTGATGATCTCAAAGGTCTGTTCCAACCTAAGTGATGCTATGATTCTATGACAAGATAAAGCTCTTCAAGAGGGCAGCTACAATTACAAAGTTGTGAGAAACCCAAAGATCTAGCAGTGACAAGATGAGAGGGTGCAATGTGTGGATAATTGGTTACAGTTTATAGGACTTTCCCCTTGAAGTATTACCTTTGCTGTCTACATGTTTGAGAAAATAGAGTACTACACCACAGTCAGTCAAAAAGAAACAGGCTTAAAAGCAAAAAAAAAAATCAGCAACAAAAAAATCAGTCACTAATTATTCTTGCAAACATTACTTTGTCAACCCTCCACATTGCTAAAAATTTTATGACAACAGTGGAAATTGAAGTGACTGAGAGACATATCATAATAATTTGACATAAGCTGAACCAAGCATCTTTTGGATTCAGTATATGAAAATGGAAACACTAAGTCACTAGACATATTACTGACTCATCAGTCTTCTGTCTGTAATTTTATTCAGCTACATGTGCATGTGGTAAAACAAAAGAAAACCAAAAAAAAACCCTTCCTGTAACTACAAAAAAAAAAAAAATCACTACATTTTTGGATATCTTTTTTCAAAGACTGACTCTGGAATTGGAAATATTCCTTATAGGAATTGTTATGTCACATGGAGTAAATACCCTCCACTGCTGTGGAGACCAGCCAAAGCAAAAAGATATCCTACAGCTCATCAACTTTTCAAATGGAGCATAGAGGTGATGAAGAATACTTCTCTGATCTCTGCTTCCATAGGCAAAAGAAATATTACAGTCTTACAAGATCCTGGTTTTCACTGAAGTGCAAAAGACTAGGTCAGAACCTCTTCCCTATGAATAACCCCACCTGGCCAAGCAACCTGCATTTGAATACAGGAATTCATGAAAGTAGTGAGCTTCACATTTTTAATATAATTTTATTTTATTATTTTAATTTTTTTTTTATGTCTTTGCTTGCTGGCTGATAATGAAGGCAGTCGTGCAGGGATAGACCTGCTGGAGCAAAGTACTCTGTAATGTGTCTCTGCCAACTTTCAGTCATAACTGCAGCTTTAAATTGTGCTAGCTGTAAAGAACCAGCTTTCCTCAAAACTCTAAGTCCTGTTCTCCACCCTAAACAGCACTCCTTGCAAATGGCATGAAGAAAACTGCAATTACCTAGGTACAGTGTGCTTTATGATAAGAAAGTAGTGTAGAGAAGGTCTGTTGTAAATCCTTATTCAAATCCAGTCATAATTCAGTGCTGAAATGTCACCATCTTTAAAAAGGAACAGCATCTGACGATGACAGATACTTAATTACCTTCATGTAATGAGACATTTTTCATGGAAATAGCAGATGAAGTTTAGGTTCATCATAAGTAAAAACACCAAACCTATTTTCTGCCTAATAAAAACCATGTCATTACAGTTGCTAGAGGTACTACAAAGGTTTCTCAGTAATTGGTAAAGATGCTTAAAATAAACACCACATATACATTTATTTTATAGTTTTAAACTAACAAAATCTCTTGACACCCATTATTTGTCTATTACAATTGTTTTCATTGTAATTTGCATAGCCTTTGAGACACAGCCAAACAATTTTCTATGGAGAATCTGATTTTGCTTAGTATTATAGATTTTTCTATAATGTTATATGAGTACCAATTAATAAGAAAATCTTCCACAAAGCTGAACTTTGTTGTGGATTTTAGGGTTTTTTTTTTTGGTCATGTTCATTATTTAAACTTTCATATTTAATTCATTTTTGGACACTAAAAGTGTTACTCTAATTTCAGATATTAAATCATCTTTATTTCCAAAGCCTCCATCCTGAAGAAAAAGTCAATTTCAAATTTTAGGTTGAGGGCACAAGTTCTTAGAATAAATCACGGTGAGCAGGAAAGAGAAGACAGAGCAGTAGGCTTGAAGCTGGGACTTTTTTGGTACCAGCAAGATATATTTTTTTATTAAGTTTCAATTATTCTACAGGGTTTTTTTAAGGATTTTTCTCTTTTTTTCAGTTTGTAGAACAAGAACTGCAAGCTTCCCCTCAAAGCCTCCAACAGAGATCAGTAAGAAGTACAGTCAGAATATTTCATAGACAGATGCTCTTGCAAACTTTAGCATGCCAGCTAAGCCTTAGTTGGCATGTTTTAAAATCTCCTGGAACATGAAACTGTCCTTTCTCTAAATACACCACCTTCCAAGAGCTCTGGGGAGGTTTGAGGGTATTAAAAAGATACAGGAGGTGCAAGGTTGGGGAAGGAGGAAGGGAGTGGGTGGTAGCCCTGTGAGCTGGCGAAGTCTACTGGAAAAGGACCAGGATGCCATCTGCCATCGTAACTGCTTAGAGAGGGAGCTACAGTTTGCTGCTGTAGTGAGAGAACCAGACAAATATATTTACATGATCTGGTTGGTAATTAGTATGCCTGTGCAAGGTTTTCTTATAAGGTGCTGAACACATTAGTGCATGAGAATCATCCCACTTCTAGATCCTGCAGAAGTTACTTTCTCTGTATTGTCAAGAAGTACTTTTGGAAGGCTGAACTTGAAAATTAAAATTTTCAAGTACCTTCACTGAGTACTACATTCCTACCTTAAGATAACAAGGTGTTAAAAACAAATAAACAAGTAAACCTCTGCCAAATGTAAATTATCAAATGCTTGACCTATGTTTAATTTTGCAATTATTTATTAATACTGAACTATAGCTAAATAGAGTTATATTCCTGAGTTTATCAGGTCACATAATAATGTATTCATGTATCATGAAATAAACACTTTTGCTAACTAAATGCAGCCTCCAATGGTAGATCCCTGGTCATTCACCTTGCTATATTAACTTTTGAGTCTATCTCAGACAATTTCAACAACCTCTCTTTAAGGAAATCTGACACAAGAGTCTGTAGAATTAAATGTTATTGATTTGAACCACACAGTGTCAGAGCTGGACAACTGACCATGGCATAGTCTTCCAAATAACATTTCAGGCATGGTCAGTATGTTAAAAAATACTTCTAAACAGAAAAAAAAAATATTTTTAGTAAACAAAACTTCTTCTTTCCCCCAAAATCATACAAAAATATTATGCACTAATTTGAAGAAAAAAATAATCACATTGTTGTCCATCTACACAGATTTATATGTTGGCTTCAATCTCAGTCTACACTTAAAAATATTCACAGCTTTCATGTGATAGAAAATGTGTGACTCACTTGTTAAGTGGAGGTGGTTACAAAGATTAAACTACACTTAAATCTGGACCAGTGAGAAGAGTAATTGAAGTTGCTTTAATCTTTGAGGACCTTTATGGCTTAGATCTTATCTCCCTTAGGAGGTATCTCCTCATTTTTGTCAAATGTAGCAAGAGTGATCAGAAGAACTCCTGTTAATGGAATCTTGATTCACAGCCAGAAAAGACAGGATGTATAAAGACTCTACTGAGGTAACTTCAGAAAGTTTGTTCTATCATAAAAGTGACAGCATGACAACAGTTTCAAAAGTATAGCTACTTCTTTGAAACTTAGTCCAAACATTACTCCAAAAGTCAGTCAGAAAAATTATTTGGACATGGAGTAAGACATGAACTTGTCTTATAGATGTGAATGTAAGCTACATTTAGCCAAACAAAAAAGAAGACACATGAAGACATTTACCAGCACAAAAGTACAGAGACATTCAACAAATTGAATTCAGTGGCACAGACACTTCCACAGGGAGTAGAAGCAGGGACAGGTACCCTGGGAAAGTTATACATAGTTGTGTATGGAAAAGGATGGAGCTTAAAACTAGAGCTGAACTTGTCAAGGGCAAGTAATAACAAAGCAAAAAATAACAAGGGCTTCTACTGGTATATCAGCCAGAAAAAGAAGGTTAAAGGAAGCATTTATGGCACCAATGAACACAACTAGAATATTGAAAACTATGGAACAAGGAGAAGGCTGAGCTACTTGACAACCATTTTGCCTCAGTCTTCCTGGTAACCTCTCTTCTCCGCAACTCGAGTGAATGGAAAGCAGGACAGGTGTTGCAGCAGCCCTCTTGTTAGAGGGTAGAAATGCACCAAGACACAGACTTCTTGTTTATCAAAGCATGAAAAGGGTCCTGCTTTATTCCTCATTACAGCTCAGCCATCCTGACTCCAACTATTCACTGACTCTGGCTGCAGCAAGCTCCTGCTGTAGGTTTCCCTTGCAGCCTCTGCTAGTTATTTCCTGATAAACTATGACAGCACATATTGGTTTGCAGACTCTGACTGCAGGCTTTTACCCAGCAAGACTGTGACTGCAGAGTCCAACAACAGGCTCCAACCGCACACCCAGACTGACCTCACAGCCGTGATTTTTCTCTCTCCCCAGGATCCACCTCCTTCATAGTCCTCCTCCTTCATGATTCCCCCTCCCCAGCTAACCCACTGCCTTTTATCTCACTCATCTTTATTGGATACAGCTGTGACTCATCAGGGGCAAGGCTGTATTGGGTAATTAACACAGCTGTTACTTATCAGGGGAAAGGTCACCTGTATTCCCTTCTCCTACAGATGGGGACTGGAAAAGCAAAGACTCTGTTAGAGAAGATCAGCTTCCTGAGGAACTCAAACACACAAAAGTCTATGGGATGTGATGAGATGCATCTGAGAGTCCTAATGGACTCTGAGCAGTAACCAAGCCACTCTTGGTGGCAGTAGAAATGTCATCAGACTAAGTCCTAAGTACCTGGAAAAAGGGAAAACCCTACACCCACATTTACAAACGTTAGAAAGGAGAACCCTGAGAACAGCCAAATTGTCAGTCTGACCTTTGTGCCTGTGAAGGTCACGGAACAGATCCTCCTAGATGCTCTGCTAAAGCACATGGAGAACAGGGAGGTGATTCAGGACAGCCAGTGTCGCTTCACCAAGGGCAAGTCCTGCCAAACAAAACTAGTGGCCTCCTGTGATGAAATGACTACATTAGTGGACAAAGGAAAAGCTATGGAATTTTTTTCTGGACTTGAGTAAGGCCTTTGACATGGTTCCCCACAACCTCTAAATTGAAGAAATATGGATTCAATGGGTCTATAGGACAACTGTCACAAATGACCATCACACATCACAGAACCCTGCTTTCCTGGAAATGACTGAACACCTCTCTGCCCATAGGAAGTGGTGAATGAATCCCTTATATTGCTTTGCTTGCATGTGCAATTTTTGCTTTATCTATTAAGCTGTCTTTATCTCAACCCACGAGTTTTCTGACTTTTACTCTTATCATTCCCTTCCTTATCCCACCACAGGGAAAGTGAGTGAGTGACCAAGAGTAGCTTGGTTACCAGCTGGGGTTAATGTACAAAAGGTGGACAAAGGCAGTAAAGAGGAAGATCATCTTTGTTTCCAAAATGCAGTAGGTGAGAAATTAGCCCCTCAGAAGAGTACAACACCTAAAACCACAATCTTCTTCCATGCTCAGACATCCTCCAATTTCAAAGCAACTCCTTTAATTGTTTTTAGTCCAAGATCAGATTAGAGGTCAAGTGAATTGAAAGGCTGTCCTTGAACCTTACTCTTTATCCATATGCCAAGCCCCAAACAAATGAATCAAACAGATTCAGCACACCTGAAATGGAATCTAAGGATGAAGGAATAATTGAGTCCCTGAATTAATTCATTTGATGTGGCAGGGGTGGCCAAAAACAAACAAAAGGACAGTAAGAGTGTTATATTTTGTGGGACCTAAATGGACATCAGCCCATTTAATCTAAGCTTCCTGAAGTGTCTGATGCTGACTACTGAATTTATTATGTACCCTTACACTGAAGTGTTAAATATAATGTGGTTTTTTATCTGTGACACCACCTATGTAGCTCACATAATTTTTACAGATTCTGTTCTTCAAGAGAGGGCAGGTTGATAGATCTGTTGTAAATTAATTTTGTACAACCAATGTATGAGTTTAAATCTTGCACATGAAAACTTGCATGAAAACTGGTCATTAATTCCCTTTGTTCAAAATTACAGATTTTCACCCAAAAGTTTTACTCTCCTAAGTCTTCTTCATTCATATAGCCACAAAAATCCAAACCAAACCAAAAAAATCTATACTTAGAAATCATAAGAAAAAAAGAGACTTCTGAGTAAACCTTTCCACTCTATAGACACTCACACATAAGCTTGAAAACCTAATTTCATTATTTTTTAATCTTCTGGTGGAGTTAAAAATGAAATAAAAATCAATCTTAGTGCTCTACCCCAGAATGAGATTTGACCTTGCAATTCATCTGTTCCTACTGTGCTTATGAGTTACAGCTGTCCATCTTTCTTCAGGCATAATTTGACATTTTACAAAATCATGGTAAAGCTTCCATGGATTTCATGCTAGCATTCTGGGGTTCAATATCTTGTTTCAGAGAGCCCAGGCAGCAGTCCATCTTTCAACATACTTTGCCAGCATTTGTAAACCTAACATCACTAATGTTTGCAATGCAGAATTCGTGTGGTGTGGGGTGCTGCATTTTGGTTTCACAATAAACTAATTTATATTTTCCTCACAAAAGCAAAGACAACAGAGTCTTTGTGGATTATGCAGCATAACCTGTATAAGTAGAATAAGGAAGAAGATGGTTCCAAAGGAAAGAACCGTGAAGTATCATGTATTTAAAAATACTTGCAGAATTGCAGCTGTGCAATTAGGTCTCATTAAACAAGATGTGAAAAATTGCCATTGATCTCATGAAAGTTGCATATAATCTGCAGCTAGTGATTTCAGGCCTTCTGAATGTTGCAGTAGTAGGATAAAAATTTGAAGTAGGAGAATGCATTTTGTATTTTAAATCAGTTCTAGGTCTCAATGCAGTCACTACAACAGAAGTATAAAACAATCTTTATAATTATTATTGCATTATTATCAAATTTATTTCAAAATCACTGTACTTATTACATAAAAACTAAATGCTTGGAGTCTACTATGTTCACTGCAGAGATCTCCCGCTCTTTAACAATAATAATAAACAAAAATACATATGTTTCTCATCTTTTTGTTTTGCTCAAAAGCTTCCTAGTGCCATGTTTCCACATATTTAGGTAGCATTACAAAGAAATCTGTAATCTGACAAATGAGAATTTTGTTTCTAAGTATGCCTTAGATCATTGCAAAGACCCATAAAGGACATTGGGTGTTTATATGCCCGCTGTCAACACAGCGTATGAAAAAGTTGAACACCTAAATTTTGCAATATATTGAATTTCCTGGAAGGGAATTTGCAACTGTGTGGTGGGACAGGCAGAATGGAACCCTCAAAATGAAGATAAAGAACTATGGCTGGTAAATAGGACACACCCAGCAGAAGTATATTTCTCTCCTAGACTTGATCATATTACCAATCTAAAGATAAGCATCTCTGTGAAACTACCATTAAAAATTCAATTTCTCCTTTGATTTCTGTGGAAAACATATTTTTTGCTTTTGCTTAGCTTTTCCTTTTCTTTTTAAAATATGTGTTCGAATTTTTGCCCTGGATTCTATAACCATGTTTCAAATCTGCTTTTGCATTATCATCTTTGCACAAACAACAGTATTGGAACTGAAACCAGAAAAAAATAAGTGCACACACACTGAGCACCAGATTGACCTAAAATATTCCACTAAGTCATGATTCCTTATGTTTGTACTCTCTCTCTTTTCCTACATCCCAACTCTTGTGTTCTCTGCTATAGAGAAACTACAATAGCTTCAAGAAAAGCCATTAAGTGTCTGTAATTTCAGATTATTTTCCAGTATAATTACACAGAATAAATACAGTATGCTCAAAATGTTAATTCTTCACGTGTAAAGTAAAAGGATGCACACAATGATCATGCTTCTCCCTGCTCTGTCCCAAAAGAGTGCTTCACAAGTGGTGTCAGAGCCCTCTGTGGCAGGTTGGCTCTTCATCTGCCCACCTCCAAGAAACAAAGGCGTTGGCTGGTGCTTCACACCGTACTCAGCACAGCCAGCACATGATAGACATGGATTCCTAAAATACACCCACTGGATGATATGTCTTCTCATGGAGATCATTCACAGGGATGAGCCCTTTGTGTCGAAGCATATTTGGACATCACAGGTTTGACAGCAAAATATGTAGCTCAGCCAATTTGGATGATGTCCCTGTGCATCCACATTGACAGATAATTAGAAATATTAACTTTAACTGAAAAAGCTTAGGTACTTACAGACTCTCAGACACCAAACCTATAAACTAATTTGGGGGTTTTACCCTTGAATTGACATCTACAAATTAAATGATAACCTGTTTAAACCTCAATCTATGTTTTGGAATTTGCTCTCCCACAGTTTCTATTTTAAGGTGTACTTCCAACCTTAGACAAAAGAAAAATTCTCATCCAAAATACTTATTACTTTGATAAATATAAACAGTTTTCTGCTTAAAGGTTTCTACTGTCATAAAAAGAGTAAAAAATGGAAGAAGATAACAGGGTGATTTAAAAAAGAAATTACCCCAGCTAGCTGAAAAAGACACCCCAAAGGAAATTGAGGAAAGAAATCCCATGAGTCAATTTGAGATTTGTTATTTTAATGAGGAAAAAAACCTCCAACTCCAAAACTCAAAGAAACACTTCTTGCTGATACTGTATTTCATTTCGGTTGTTAACTTCTTTAACAACAATATGGAAAAGACATGGCCACACAGTTGTCTGTAATCACAGACAACGATGAATAATTTTAATATTAATATAATTAACTTAATCTCTTGGGGTTTCCTTAGTTAGCTTGGCATAATTTTTGAAACAATAGGTCACTAGCAGTTTATAGGCCACCATTTGAAAATCATTCTCTGGCCTTATGTTCTGGAATTAATATTGAGATAGTATTTAAAGTACAGTAAGAGATACAGAAAGATGATCTAATTTACTGCTCCTGACTTTTTATGAAACTCCAACCTTACGGCAAATAATAGCATATCAAAGCAATCTTTGTTTTCCTAACAAGTGCCTAGCAAAAAAGTAAATTTGGGGTAAAAACTGTAAGCTTTCAGTTTCTGAGTTCCCATTTTACATTGGAAATATTCTAAATACGCTGGAAGGGCTTAAATGGTTTCTCTCTATGGACACTACTTGTGCCACTAAAGTCAAAACCAATTTTGTATTGACTTTATTCAGAGTAAGATCAAACACCTACTCTTCCTTCAGACCTACTTTCAGCAGGACAGATTAAGCCAACTGGAATAAAATAAAAGCATGATATAAGAGGTTCCCTGAAAGATCTTTCAATGTTAGCCAATGTTAACCTGCAATGAAACAGCATTATGAAAACCTGGTTACTTTTTCCCACTTCCCACTTCCTAACTCATGGCTGCAATGAGTGACCACACACAAGTAGGGAAGGACTTAAGCAGGCACCCATCACCCATCGCCTTCTCTCTGCATCATGGTTTTGAATTCTTTTCCCTCTAGCCTTTGATTTCTGTCACTGTAATACTATTAAAAGATGTTCTGTTACACGTTGTTTACAGTGCCTGGTTTTCAGTACCATGGACATCTGGAGGCTGGATTTACATGGTGAAATGGCTATGGACACTACAAGGCTCACAGAAAATATCTCTTCTTTTATCAAGTCTGTTGACTTCTCCAGACACTTCACTGACTTTGCTAACTGACCTCTGCATACCACCTATTACACAAGTGATAATATATATAATAATAGTTCACACATGTGCCTATAGGCAAACAATATTCTAGCTGAGAACTATCTTTATTTGGTTTTGTTAAGGAAACATCCCAGTTTGACTAGTCAGGAGGCACTGCTTAGGTCACATGGCCACCACCTCAGACTGACCCTGCTGGGACCAAAGTCCCTTTTCAGCTATAGTGACTCAATGGGTCTCTCTTTTAACTCCCCACACCCCCCACCCACAAAGCCAGACCAGGTTTCCCCACCGGCTCGACCCCAGGATTCCCACCGCAGAATCTCAGATGTCTCGTTCCATAAAACCATTTAATCATGGCAGAGTAACACAGAAATAAGCAAACCTGGTGCCCCCCAGGAGGGACCCTGAACAAAAGAAACGTTGGGCTTTTATCCCCTCACTTATCAAGCTCAACAAAGTCTGGAGTCCTTGGCTCCTGCAGCATCACTGAGTGTCCTGTCACATTGTTGTGCCTCTCGTCCCCATGCACTTGGCTCTGCACAGGGTGGGCATTTCACAGCCTCTTGCCTTGGGCTCCCACCCAGACCTCAACCTGCAGCTCCCACTGCAGCTGCACCCCAAGCTACCTGCTGTTTTTGTGCTTTATATGTTTATATATATTCCTTACATAAATTTAAATGTATATTTATGTGTTTAAATCCATTACTAAGATGGGGGAGGGAAATTCATATCACGTTATTTTATCTGTCCTAATTTCATCACTATCATTCAGTTTAAAGGCCATATTAATTCATCAAGAACATTTTAAATATTTCAAAACACCAAAAGGGTAAAGAAATTTTGTGAGAAACATGGACTGAGCCACACTAATTTTGTATGTAGGGAGTATGAATAATATATTTTTGTATGTATCCTTTTGTGTTGTATAAATTCATCTTTGGCCTTTTACCTTCAACCAATGATATGATTTAATCAATAGCCTAGTTTAAATCATTAGCAGTGAAGGGCATCAGAACAACAGGCATAGCAGCTGGAACATTGTCAGAAATTTTGTTAAATATCTATTTCTGCTGTATATTTTCTTTTGTTTGATATTTCTGTCACTGTAAAATTGCGGTATAAGGTAATAAGCAATACTCTGTTCAGCACACAAATTCTCCCCTACTGGTATCAAAGCTTGATAGGATAACTCCACGTGATATGGCAAAAGGTTGGAGACTGAGGAATAAGTAACACAGAAAAATTAAATCTAGATGTCAGTTTGGCATGCAATCAAAGCTGTCAACTTCTAACCACTGCAGCTGCCTAGGCTTTGGTTAACTTCTCATTGATTTCCCCAAATAGAATTTCATCTAAAGCACCAAATTAAAAACTGAGACTGAGGGACGGTTCTATAAATTGAAAAGTGTACAAATGAATTGCTAGCCAATACACTTGGCAGCTTTCATCTTTCTAAAGCCTCTGCTTCTGAACCTTATAGAAGTTGGTAGAGGTCAGGTTGGGTTTTGGGAAGAGGAGAAAAAGAGAGAATATGACCAAAAAATGCAATGATTTCTTTTACAATAGGATAAGGAATTATTTAGTGAGGAAGGGGTAGTTATTAATGGATGCATTGTTTCTGACAATGGAAGGATATAGTGAAAAATAAAGCATGGTGAAGATCATCTTAGTAGGAAACAAAGAAAAACAAACAAAAAGAATAGAAAACTAAACTCCAAACTAAAATCAACAACCCTCTCTTGTAATAAATCCCTGTGATCTGCAATACATTGCAAAGCTGAAAAACATGCAGTAACAGCCATTTCACTTTGTGCTGTTTCCTGATTGCTACATTCACGTACCCAATATATACCCAATCCTCTGAAGGAAGGTCCAGGATGTGAGGGTTTACAGTGCTGCAATATATTAGAAATATGACAGCTCGAAACAGCACTGTATTAAACCCAGAAAATTGATTTCAAAGACTCAGTACTGTTGAAATATTTCAGAATAAAATACTTTCCATTTCTTTCCTACAAAGATCAGTGACTGCTTATCCACTTTATCCCTATGCACGAAGCCTCATTAATCCTAAACCAGAAACAATTAATCTGATACATATTGCATGAAAAAAATAAAAATGAAACCTCTTTCTTATTCATATTTTCAGTCCTCAGAGGCTACTAAAGTCACTACAAATGTTTTATCCCTCTCTGCTCAACTCAGGTGAATGATCACAAGTGAGGAAAACTTTTTAAAGGTCTTAAGTAATGTCTACATGTCTCACCCTGATGACAGGAAGAGTAACAAAGGTTTTACCCAGAATGGACTAAATTTCTACTGATGAGAAGAATCTCTGGCACATACTTGTCCAGCTTCCAGTTTAGTCACATAGAGTGGGTAAAATCCAGAAGCAGTATGAAGGTCAATGGCGAATGTCTGCTGACTTTAATCAGGATAAAGTTATCCTTATCTGTGCTACTTCAATCATTGACAAAGATGGTGCTGAATTACATTTTCTGTATCACCTCTGTTTATCCTCACAAAACAGTCCTGCTACTCTATACTGACATTTCATGTCCTTATTCAATTTCTGCATTTGAAAACTCACCGAATTCTGACCTCAGTGACAACCATGTCGGCTGTTTTTCACAGGTATTGCTAAGGACATAATCTGATGCCACATGGCACAAAAAAGATGGACAAAAACTACGGGCACCCATATATCACTTCAGCCTCTGTGAGCAGAGTTTTCCCAAGCTTCTTTAACAAATTCTTGGATATGATTTGGAAAAAAACCAACAGCAACTAAATGCCCAAACCACAGACACACACACAGACACACACAGACACACACACAAAAAAACAAACAAACAAAAAAAAACAAAAACAAAACAAAACAAACAAACAAAAAAACCACAAAAAAACACCAAAAAAACCCCCAAAAACAAACAAAAAAACCCCAAACAAACAAACAACCAAACCAAACCAAACCAAAACAAAAAAACAAAAAAAACACAAAAAAAACCCAACCAAAACCCAACAAAACCTAACAAAACAACTAACAAGCCAAAACAAACAGCATAAAAACCCCAAAACAAAATAAAACCAGTAGGCACTTGAAGGCTGTGCTGCAACTCTAGGCTCAGACACTGAAGTTTAGTATCCACAATGTAGGTATTTAAACTGCAGTTTCATGCAATGAAGTACTAATTCTTCAATCCATTGCCTAATCACAGGGTGTGCTAACATTTAATATACTATAAAGCATGTTGCATGATCTCTAACACAGTCAATATTTAGAAGAATTTAACAAACAACCTCTCAAGTGAACATCAACAGAAAAAAAATCTGACTCATAATCTTCAATCAAAGGTAATGTCCCTCCCTCCCCTCCACTAAAAGATTAAAATTCTTATTATCATGAATCATATTTGTAGTCTATTTTTATCCTACTTCACCTTTGTATTTAACATCAGGTCATAAAATCTTTGAATCCTGGAACATAATGTTCTTTTTAATTCTCTTCTCCTCCAAGGAAAAATGTAACTGAAAAAAATTCCTTCAGCATGGAAAGTAATTTTACTTTATTAGGTATGAGACAGGTGTAGAAAACTTCTGAAGAACTGTTCTCATGAATACTTCCTCATCTCTCCCACCTACAATGTTAATTATTGGTTTAAGAAAACTAAATAGCATAGAGAATGATGTAAACCCAGGAATGACCAAGAGACTTCTCATGACAATATACTATGAAAAATACCCACTCAGATGCACCTCTGTTGCACCACACTTACCAGGAAAGATAGACACCTTAGTAATCTAAAATAATAGATATATCTTCCCTAAAATATTCAAATGCAAAAAATTATTTTTTTTTTCTTTTTTACACCAAGAAAAACAGCTTTTAAAGAAATAAATCTGTGGGAGTATGTAAGAATGTCTTTTTTGATAGCAGAATTCAGTAGTACATGTCAAAAGTGTTTAGAGTACTCCATGCTGATGATTTTTTTATTTTTTTAAAAATTTTATATATGGTTATAGTTCTAGAAGAAAAGAATGTGAAAATTGAGTCTGTTTAACTCCTGTGTTTTGAATCCTTGTACAGGATCAGCCTTTCCAAAACATTTCAACACTTTCTTTACAAAGAAGAATAAATCATCACCATCAAATTAGCCAGGCATATGTATGACTGTTTTCTGTTTCTCATTTCAATAATGTTCAAAAAGCCAAAAACACATTGTACCATTTGAAAAATCAGATTGAAAGATAATACTGCCAGTAAGTCATGTAGGAGATAAAAAGCTGAAGGCGATACATCAAATCAAAAAGATAATTATTCAGTACTTTGGGAAGTTTCTTACATTCTCCTCTTTCTCCTGCTGTGTACAAATGCAGAAAAATATCCACAAAATGTCTGTTCTTTTCATGAACTTTCATACAGTATTTAAGATGGATAGACATAAAATATGTGCATAGATATTCTGTATGCACACATTAAACATATATGCCAAATATTCTATGTCATGATATATTTAATAAAGTGGGCCAAGACTCAGTCTCTAAGAAAGGCTTGCAGAGAAGCTTGTTTATCTAATGAAAAGCATTTCAAACATCTAGAGATGGTGAGCAAGTGATCTGAGACTTAGAGGAGGGATAGAAAAAAGTGAAAACATGCCAGGCACAAGCATAACACACAAGGATCCTGATATGTTAACACAGTGCAGCTCGAGGGCTCACCTCCAGTGCCTGTACACAAACTCATGTGGAGCTGAAAACAATCACAGGGAATTCATACAAGCTCCACAGGACAAGTGAGGAGGAGAGGTTGCATTGTGGACATGCACAGTTTGAATCCATGGAGATTTGCACTGGAGCAGGTGATTGACAGAGCTGATGGATCAAGATCAGGTTGGGTGCAGTGACAGGTGTCTGCTAAAGATGGGTTGATCAAGTAGAGAAAACGAAGCCTCCTCTTTTATAAAATTTGGGGAACCCTCACAATCACAAGCGTGATTCTCAGAGCAGACAAAAAACCTCCCTGAAAGGGCAAAATGGTGGAGCATTAAAACTTGAAGAGACTTCTGGCCACCATCAAGAATTGGCTTTATTTAAAAGAAGTATACTGGTAGCTGATACACTAACCAGAATACAGAGTTGAAACTATTACTTTAAAAAAAAAAAATTACAAACCTAGACTTCAGAAAAGAAAGTAGATTTAAACTTGTTAGGGATCTGCTTGATGGGATTGAATGGAACTGCTCTGGAGGATACAGATGCTCAGGAGACCTGACTGATCATCAATGACAACTTCTTAAAAGCACAAGGAAAGTCCAGTGTGAGAGAGGCCCAGGAAGTCTAACAGGCAGAGCATAAGGTCAGTGTGACGGGATAACCAGGAAATCCTGACAGTGCTCAGCTGAATTATAAAAGCCAACACTGCCTTCAAGTTCGTACCACTGAGGACTACGATGCATAAAAAGGAAGTTATGCTATCAGCAAAAGGAGGACAAAGGGAAATGTAAGGCAGTCACACTGTAGGGGAACCTTGTGGCAAAGAACATGGAAAACCTGAGGTAATAGATGGCTTCTTTTCTTCAGTTTTTAGTGGTAATGACTGTGTCAAACCTCCCAGCTCCTCTGAGCCTGTGACAGTGTCTGGTAGACTCAAGAATTTTTCCCAGTAGAAGATTGAGGCACAAACCAATTAAGTGTATGGGACATTAGCCACTGTTTACGGCCTTACAAATGTCTGGGTCATTAGGGTAAGTTTCTGATGACAGGAAAATTTGCTCACTTTTGTAAAAAAGGAGGATGATTATTGGAAGAACAGCAGGTCTGTCAGTCTAGGCTCATTACTCAAAAAAAACCCTCCTGGAAACTACACCCAAGCACATAGTGTAGGAGGAGATCCTACATGCATTTACCAAGGGCAAATCATGCTTGAACAACCTGACTGTCTTCTGTGATGAGATCATTGTCTTGGTGAAAAAGGATCTAGTTATTCTTAGTTTTGCTTTTTAAAAAAATATTTGATTTTATCCACACTAATAAATTGGTGAAAATATGTTTTAATGGGTGGACTACCAGGTGCCTGGAAAAATTGCTTGTACAGCCAGGTTCAAATTGTTCCAATAGCATCTTGTTTATATGATAGTTTTTGGGGCTAATGATGCCTTTGTAGCTGCCACTTTCATTAATAAACTGGATCATGAGGGAGAGGGCATCCTCTGCAAGTTTGCAGATGACACCAAGCTGGTGGAAAGTGCTCTGCATGACAGAAGTCTGTGCTCCTATTCAGAGAAAGCTTGACAAGCTGGATAAATTGTCCACAGGTACCTCAAGCACAGCAATGGAAAACAGAATCCTTTCAGGTTAGAGGCTGATCAAATTGGAGGAATATCTATTTGCAAGAAATAGCTAACAGCCTCAAGTTAACCTTGTGAAGGGATTACTGAGTCACAGAAAGCTTATGGAATTTTCAAAAAGAGAAAAAATTTCAGGAAATTTGAATCAAATCCATAGTGGACTCTCCTCTCTTCCCTCAGAGTGGAAATCCTTGAGAGAAGGATATTTTCAGAATACAGATTTGGAAACCACAATAAAATTTGATTATAAGGATGTTTTTTCTAATTGTGGTTTGACATTTAAATTAACACCAACGGTTTGATTACTCAACTATCTTCCTCCTCCATGATAGATAAATATTTAATGAGAATAATCTCCACTGTGATTGTGAACAGAGTAAAGAAGTTAATTCCTCTTCTATTTTTTTCTCAGATCCCTGAGAAACCAGGTATTATCTGAGGAACAACAGAATAACTAGCTTTTCTCCAAATCTCTTTATAAGTATTCACCAGAAAGCTAACATTTATTTAGATATACCTAAAGGAATTTTGCTACCCCAGGAGAAATCCTGCTAAACTTTACACAGGACAACATTTTTAGGGTCAGAAGCATCACAGAATAAGTGCAATTTTTGATTTAAGCTAGGTCTTCAATCTTAGTTACAGATGCAATGGCTCAAAGCTTTAGTCTGCTTGACTCAGATGTGCTGATAACAGCTTGTTATCAGTAGCACTGGGAGGAACATGTAAGGCTCCTTTCCAAACCAAATATGAGGAAATCCATAAAGGCAACTATTACATTATTTCTGCTAAGAAAATATGCCTCAAAATATCTCAAGAAATCCATCAGCAAACACAGTTATTATTAACCTACAACCTCTTTTTAGTTCTATATTTAATTACAGTATGTTGTGTCACGAAGAGAAGCTAGAGGTAGAAGAATGCTATTAAAACTATATAACCCTCCCAATGTAGAAACTTGAGTAGATCCACAGCAGAGAGGGAAAAGAAAAAGCAAAGGAAACCCCACGTTTTAAAATATTAAAGTATTACTTAATGTAACATTCATGACTGGCTTTTTTATCCCTTATATATGAGAGAGAGTGAGACAGAAAGGGAGATATAGAATAATACTTAGAAATATCTTATTATTTTATTCACTAAGAATGGAAGCATTACATGACTAAAGAGAGAAAGAAAAACAGGAATATGTTATATATTGCTGATAGACAGCAGCATCCTGCTTCCAATGGCAGATTTTTGCAAATGTTTTCACCCAGAAACAAAAAGATGCATTCCTTATACAAGATTATGCTTTGCACTAGATGCTAAAACAAGAGTAAGAGAGAACATCCAGATTACATTCCCTTATGAGCCATTAGACCTGTCATAATAACAGTGAGACAGAAACTAGAATACTTTCTTTAACAGCTCAAGAGAAAAGAGCAGGTAAAGTAAATATATGAGTCTGAAAGTGTAGTTCTTCATGAAGACTGAAAGATGTGGTCTAACTGTTTCTATTAATACAGTGCATATACTCCAAATATTCTACACATAACTCTTAACCTACCAAAATGTAGGAGAACTAGCTGATTAAAGTATTGGAATATTGTTTAACAAAACAAGAATGGATCTATCTTCACCCCAGTAGGGCACTTGCTTTTCCATATGCTGCTTCACGTGCTTCTGCTGTGCATCTGTCTCATATAAAACATTAGATTGTTAGATTCACTATCAATTACAGACTGCAACAAGTTTGATTTCAATTACAGCAGGAGAGGAAAACAGCTTGGATCCCTAAGGGGAGGTGCAGACACCAATGGGGTGAATCAAAAATGAGAACCGTACATTGCATGTTACCAGTTAGGGAAAGAAGTGAAGTCAAGATATATACGTAGATATTTATTTTTATATAAACCTGATTTTTATATAAACCTGATAAATTCAGTTTCACTTCACATTTGTGACATTAGAGCAGTGCCTCATTGACCAGGCTCTATTTAGATGTATTTGAAAGAGCTATTTCCCAAGCAATTTTAATGACAGTTCCAAACTGCAAAGAAGCTTACTTTGAAAATAAAGACAAAAAATTCTAATTACAAAAAAGATCACTGTTTGTCCAACATTTCTGAATTACATCCAATTTAAGGTACTTCCTTTGCCAGTTAAGCATAAAAAGTTATGATCAGAACAAAATAAAAACTGTGAAAACTTCTCCCAAGATTAATAACAATATCTGTATACACAGATTCCAAAAATTAAAATGTACAGAACATTCAATTTCTCAGAATACTGACTGAAATAGTTATTTCCATCTAGCTTGAACAGCATGGAATAAATCTGGTTTTTTGGTTTGTTTTGTTGTTTTTGTTTTGTTGGTTTTAATTGGATTTTGTTTGTTTGTTTGTTTGTTTTCCAGAAGAAAAATATTCCTCCACAATCTATTGCTTGAAATCAAGTAATTTATGTGGTACATAATCAAGTGAGATATTTAAATAGTCTTGGATTCTTTCCTTTAACCTTAGCCAATTTCCTAGAGTCTGCATCTCTTTCCTCTCTCAAAGAAAGATTCTGTTAATTTAGGTCAAACTCAGTCACAAGATTCATGCTCAAATATATCCTCCACAAACCTTCCTTCCTGCTTTTGATTTTTTTTTCTCCTTCCTATACAAGAATATTCTCATATTTGTGTACTAATGTGTTGGGGTGGGAAGCAGTATTTCCACCCCCAAGGAACAGATGTTAATGTTGTCAATGCCAAAGTACCATTATATTCCTAGAAGGGATTGTTTTGATCACATGACACAAGATAAGAATCCACCCAAAAGCACAGCTTAGATTTAGGGAACCATGACTATAAATGCCCATCTGCAGATAACAAAATTAACCTTGTATGAGATGCAAGACAAAGCTGCACTAGCTGAACTCTGTTACACAATCGTTGCTGACTTCACACTTTGTAACAGATTTGGGTTGGGAGAACAGAGTGATAATAACCTCCATGAAAATTGCTAGTTGGCCTTATGTATGGATGATATCAAGGACATTGGCCTGAAGCCACGTGACAAATGAGGCCACAGGCTCACTGGCTTGGCTTGTAGTAGTTTACACCAACAGTGTGATTTATAAATGCACAGATAGTTAAGATACTAACTCCTCGTGAGTGAACACATCCCTGGGCATCCAGCACCCCACAAAAGACTAAGCCTGAACCACGCACACAAGAGTCCAGTTGGCAGCTAGGGCCCAGGCAGGATGTGCAGGTGGAGTGTGTGTCCTGTGCCCCTGCGTGCTGGTTTGAATGGGGCTGAAGGAAAGGCAGCTTTAACTGCTGTGTGTCTGTGAGTGTGTGTGTGTGAACGTGTCTGCTGTAAATAGGTGTATTAAAAGACAAAGTGCTATCCACGTGCTCTCATCTCTCCCACATCCTAAATACATTTTAGATTATTCATCACTGAGTTCTGTATCTCCATTCCTGCATCCACCCCAGCCCAGTTCCCCCACAAAATCATGCTGTTTGCACTGCTGCTTATCATCTACATGAGACATTTACCTAAGAGCTTCAGCATCTAGTGTTTAGGACCATCTACCACAAACATTAAAGGCTGAAATGACTGAAATTGAACTTGAAGAAATAGAAAATCCATTAGGACTGAAACTTGTTTCAAGGCTCTTTTTACATTCTATTAGATACAATGTTAATGGAGATTTGCTTTGCCAAGAATCCTTTTGAAAGAGGCTGTGTGAGTGCTATTTAGATGTGCAAAGTAGTCAAAGGTAATTCAGCTGTTTTTTAAAAAAGCTAAGAATGCAAGATAACTTTATTAATACTCAATAATGCATTGCAAAATGTGCAGTCCTCATTCAGTCTAGAGATCATCAACATTACTTAGATATTTCTCAGACTGTGAACATCAGTATTAAAATGATAAAAATATATTAGAATACCTAAAGTGCTTTACATAAGTAACAGCCTGGAGGATTTTTTCAAAGCCTAACATTCACAGGAACAGAAAAGAAACCTTAATTAAACTGATCAGACAGGTTATCATTGTCATCTATCAAAAAAAAAAAAAAAGTTTTTCATGTCCAATATCAGCTGGTAGAGTAAAGAGAATAACTTTTTCAATTTTTAAAACCTAGAACTAGAATGGGAAATATTTCACTCATATTTTTAAATCTCTTGAAGTATTGAACCTAGCTGGAAAAAAATTGTCTGAAAAAGACAATTCCTAGGGAAAGGCTGAGAGAGTTATATAAAATGTTCCAGAAATTAGCTTAAAAGCTTAGAACTTTCTTCCTGCTTAGTTGCTTTGGTACTTACTTTCTGGTAATTAACATCTGCTTTCCTGAAATACATTTCCCTAACATCTGTAGCTCTTAAAAAATCACCTTTTACAATGTGATATATAGAATAATATACTTTCCCTCACAACTTGATCGTGAAGAATTACATATATATTGCCCTTAGATTTAAATAAATCAGTACACTACGACTCTTTATTATAAAATTAATATACAACAAAATAAAATATTAGGCTTGACAGCTTCTCCTAAAACACTACACTCATGACTAGTACCAAAGGAGATATACCGAAACTGAGCTAAGAATGTATGTGCGTGTTTAGTCTCACATGGTGGTCCTCAATCTGCCTCAGTGAGATCCAACCATTATCTACTGATGTAAAAAGAATTTAGAAAGAGCTAAAGTCTATTTTTAGTTTTAGTTTTTTCAGATTTATAGTGTTGGGCTCTAAATAGAATGGAATAAAATATTCCAATTGGAGAGGACCTACAATGATCATCTAGTTGAACTGTGAATCCCACTTATTACTGTGTTCACTTTAAATTACTCGGCTTCAACTGTGTCTAATGCCTTTATTTTACTAAAAATTTCCTTCAAAATTCTTGTGGTAATCAATTAATTTACAATCACTGCATTCTCTATAATTAGAAAGGAGACAGATAGATATCTAGGGGGTTTTAATCTAGATAAATTTCATACTACATTAATAGAGATTCAACAAAGTTTATTTAGAATATTTTACACTAAAAATATTAAATCAATTGTCTTATCTCTGAAATGCGTACACTGAAGCTAATGTATCCTACTATTAAGGCTAAAGATTCAAATATCCAGTAGGTAGAAAATGAAGTTTTAAATTTGTAATCTGATACAGGAAACTCCAGTTTCCAGGAATTTTTCTTCTGATGTAGCTTAAAGGAAGTGCCAAAAAGTGTGTAGTTTTGGGGAACGAGGCCTATATTAAAAAGGAAATAATACTGTACTGTAAATTTATAGTCTAAATAGTTGAACAAATATTAAATATATAATAAGATGCAACTAAATTTAAATTGCATTTATTGCCTTCAACTTTTAAAACACTAGAAAGTTTTGAGCTTCTATATGGAGTTTTCCAGTATTAGTTTTGAAGAGACTCTTCTAAAATATATATATAGTGGACAGATTCTACAGTCCTTTATTTTGCACAAAAATCCAGTGTGGAAACTGAAAGATTAGACTGCATTTCTAGAAAAAAAAAAAAAAAGGACATATCTGAACAGACCATGGCTTTTCCTTAATGCAGGGCTTTAGAAATCAAAGCATTCAACTCTGGACCTTCTCTGATTCCTGACTCTGATAGTGGAGGACAGACAGCATCTGCCAGACTCATTTTCTGAGAAGTCCACATGATTCTGAAATGAGATTGTTACTTTCTCTGGCTTACTGGGTTGGAGTCCAGAAGGAAATATTAAGTCAGAGTTTCAAGAGGATGCCTGGAGAAGGATACTGTTCAGTAGGTCCAGCTCTGAGTCATTAATTGCTCTGAGAGGCAGTAATCAACCACTCACTTGTCTGAGTAAAGATAAGAGAAATTACCTTATTATAAACTTCAGCTGAAAAATTCTCCTTTCCCCCTGTCTGATGCTACCACACAGTTCTGCTTCACTACAGACATTACTTCAACTTTGCACCAGTGTGACAATATTGAAAAGAATTGAAACACACTTGTATGCATTTGCAGTACTGCACCTATGAGCCCTGCAGGAGTACAGTCCATTGAATTCACTGGCAGCAGGGCCCCAAAATACCTATCTTAAAATTAAATGCTTATTTTATTTATTGCAGTGGATCTGATATCTTACCACCCATGGTTTGTCAGGTACCCAAATCTCCCACAAGTACTTCGGCATATCTCCAAAATTCAGTGCCTAAAAAGCAATAATATTTAAATAAAAAAGATGTGTCATTCTTACTACAGATCTTCAGATCACCCACCTCCCCAAACGGCCCAATATTGGTGCTGTAGAAAGCTAAACGTGAGTAAATTTCTACTGAAGACAGATAACTTTTTATGAGGGTTCACAAATTTCAGAGACTATAGCCTAGTGTTACCAAACATATGGGTGGTAACATTTAAAATGTTATGTCAAACATCAGTGTGGTTTCTGAAAGCTGATTGTTGAACATTTTGTTGTAGTCAGGCAACAGATTTTCAGATGGGTTTTTATTGTTCTGTTTAGTGAACTACCAAGTTGTCTCATAATAAGAAACTTTTCTCCTTTTTTAGTTTAATGCACTATTAAGCTTTTTATTAAGATATTATTAATCAGCCTTGAGACTCAAAAAAGCAAAACCAGCAGATCTTTGAAACTGCAGTTAAAGCTGTGTTTAATGTGGGAGCATTAATGGATGTTCATGCTCTGTTACTAACTGCTGAATATAAATAGCACTATGTACTACTCCAGATTCCCTCCTGAGTATAATACTCACACACCCCAAAATATCACGTCTCCAAGGACTACAGTCATAAAGACTGTGTGTATATGATTGTGCGAGAACACTGGAGGGAAAGTTCAGTAGGTTACTAAGTTTGCAGAACCTTCAGATCTGCCTAATTCGAGAGGTACTGATGCTCTTATTTAACCCCAAAACAGAAAACTACTACCATAGTTCTGAACTGTCTGAGCCAAAACAACACATGCATTTGGAAGGACAGTCAGAAAGTCAGCAATCAACACAGCACCAGGCCTTTGCACTGTTCTGTCTTATTTGAGAAAAGAAAGCTTTCCAGAGAGAAAACATTACATTAAGACTAATGTTTTCAGAAAGTCGGACAATTTCAGATCCATTCTCTGTAGAGTAATATGCCCAAATTGCAAACAAGCACTCTGTGCCCCATATTCAGAAAGAACATTAGTATTCTGTACAGAGTGGTTTATCCACTCCTTTACCACTCTATAGTGAGCAAAATCCTCAGAACACTTTACATCAAATAGTACTTTTACTTGCAATGGAAAACACATGTCTCTTCCAAAGTACTCCCAACAGGTACCTTGGATAGCTCACAAAAGTTCTGTGTTCTTGGAGAATTGTATCACAGTTCTGAAAGCTTTTTCAAGAAATCCCATTGAAAGCAGAAAGTCATCTAAAGTATTTAATCTACCAAAATTATTCTCCTCTCATATCTGAAGTCACATTTCCAACTAAATTCAGGAAGTTCTTTTTGTCATCTAAAATTTTAACTAGGAAAAGAACCACAAAACAACCTAATCCACAAAACCCAAAATTAAAATGCTTTATACAACCCGAAATGCTATTTGGAATTACAGAAGCAGAAATGTTACTAGGTCTTATACTCTGCATGAAAAAGCACTTATGAAACTCATGGAGATTAATAGGGAGAGGTTAACAATAAAGTAAAGCCACTGGGAATGCCTTGTTCTAAAATCTGCCTGAATCTTCTACGACGCTTTACATATGATTGTTTTCCTCATTTACATGAGTACAAATGAAGAGCAATTCACCCAAAGGCAATGGAACTAAATTGGTTAAAAGGCAAAGAAAGAGTCCCTGTGGACCAAGCTCTCTCAGAATGTATATTGACCAGTTTTATCCACTTTGATAAAGTGATGAGTTTTTGAAAGCATACCCCATATTACTTAATACCTCCCTACTTGTTAGAAAGTCACCTTTACAGATATGTCACCTTTGCAGAAATAATAAGTAGTCTCCTGAAAATAATTGGAAAGAAATTACAAGACAAATTTCTATCACAAATAATGAATGTTTCTCCTATCCCATTAGCTAGTTGAAAGCTTAGGGAGACCATCAAAATGAAACAGGAATGAGCAGGAATAAAATCTCATTCATGTAACAATTTGATGATTGAAAAGACAAATCCATGGCATCATAAAATACGATGCCTTTTTTTCTACAAAAAAGCAGGCTACAGCTACATCAGAAGTGAAATATGTATCTCTCATTTTCCCATGCTTTTGGGAATGGTTAAGATCATTACATATTGCAGAGACAGAAAAGAGAACCAGAGAAGCAACAGATTCACAATATCCCCATCCTTACTTACAGCTTCCCTGTGTGCACCAGCACCTCATAGAAAGCTGTACAGAAAGCAATCCTTGCTCTCAGTCTTCCAGTGGCAATTCCAACCACAATTAAATTTGGACCATACTCTCCACACAAATAAATTACCGCTTGAGGCTGAAGGAAAAAAAGGTTTTGCTACAGAGGAGAGGAAAAAAAAAAAAGTAGTTACAAAAAAAGAGTAAAGTAAATCTCATTTTCAAGTATTACAAAGAATGAAGTTCTAACAGGGGATGAGTCCCTTGTCCCTGGGGTCAGTGTAGAAAGTGCTCCCATCAGCTGACAACCTAAACTCACGATTCCTGAAATGGCTCATGACTGCCATACATTTAAAATATAGGATTGGATTCATGAGGTCTTGAGAATATATGGCTTTCCTAAAAGGTGTTCAAAAGTCAACATAATTTAAAGTATTATAAACCAGCAAGATTTGTTTCTGTAAAACTTAGTACAGTTTTGTCTTTTCCTTTCTAACTCTTTCTCTACTTCATGAGCTGACATCAGCAAAATCCTTCAACCAAAATGCACACTTGCTTTTTATTTCATTTATCATCCCACATTTACAAACAAAAATGTTATGGGAATACCTTGAGCTAAACAGTTTGGATGGAAGAGGGATATGACAAAGTCAGCATCAAAGATGAGATTGCAATCCAGCAGCAAGGAAGATAACAGAAAAAAACTTGCCAATTGCTTTTTCCCAATAAAATGAAAAGATAGAAGCAGAGACCTCTAAGAGTAATGAAAACAACCTACTGTGTCATCATTTTATGCAAGAAAGGGAAAAAGAAGATTAGCCTAAAACTCCTACAATATTATGGATTTTTTCAGCTGACAAAAGCAGGACTATACAAAATTTTTTCTCTGCTTTATTTCTAATTACCTTCTATCCTTTAATGAACAAGAAAGCACTTGATCTTGAAAGTCCTTGTGCAGTCAAAACTCCCACTAAAATTAATGGAACGTTTTTTCCAGCCTAAGAGCTCTGAGATCAGCCCTCATACTTAGCTCTTTCTAAGCTACTTCCATTAATCAAACTTCTTAGGCTTTTTCCTCTCCTTTTCCACTAGGATCATATATTAAAATATACAGACACTAGAAATCATAACCTTGCCTCAGGAAGAAAGGCTGCTGCACTTGTTATCCTCAAAAATTAGCCAAATTTCACAAGTAAAACCAGGATTCTGAAGAACTTTGATTACCTGGACACCTAACTCTTAATTCTGGCCTCTTCCAAAAGTTGTGACAGATGTTGTGACAATGCCTGTGGAAGTTCAGCTGTCTAAATTACACAATTGCCTGTGGAAGTCAAGCTGTCAGAATTATACAACTAAAATGAACATTCACAAAATTTTTAATCAGACAAACCTCACTGAAAGTAATAGAAAAACCATAAAGGACTCTGAACAGTCCTGTGTCTCACTCCCAGCAAAACAGGAGTTAAGAGACTATGGTTCAATGTCTGTTTCTCCTATTGAGGCTCACACAACCTGCAACATATGTCTGATATGCCTAAGAGGAATAAAATTAAATCACTACTTGTATGCCTCAAGTAATAAACCACTTCATTCTGCAGACTTCATCTTGCAACAAAATCTAGCAAAAAATTCTGTATTCAAAGGAATTTACTCTTATTATGGCTTTAATGGAGTAGCATTGATACCCCACCCCTCAGTTTTCTCTCACTGAAACAGAATAGGAGGCTCCTGCATAAAAATAAAGATAAGATACACTCTAACCAGTCAAATGATGTGGTATTAACACTGTCCTAAGAAAAATTATGACACTCATTTATGGCTCATCATTAATAGGTCTTAGCAAGGATAATCGCCTTTGTTGTTTTTTTTCTCTTCAATGGCATAGTAATGTATACATAGGTGGGAAAACTGTCAAGACACGATGGCATTTAATTGTTCATTTAGAGAGCCTGAGAGTGACTCTACTGCACCAACATACAGTCTAGGAATGATACAATTCTGTATGGATTCTTACATAGAATTACATCTTCCTGTGAGGATTCTGTAGTGTCTGTGAGGATTCTGTAACATTGTCCTCATTTATGAAAAATTTAAGCATAAAGAGCTTCTGATCTTTTAATTATATCGAAGAAATAAAAGATTCAGCAGATGACAGAAAGAAGGATAAATAAGGATGCTGAAGCGATTTGCACTTTGACTTATCAATATACACACAGAAAGTACCCCCACAGTAAACAATTCATTGAAGAAGCAGAACCAGATTAACTCACTGGGTTCTCTTCTTTGCAAGCTGAACAGGTTTAAATTTACTTCAGTATTCTTTTGCCTACAGCTTGTCTTTTTGTTTAAATGCTGTAATTAACAGTATTTGAAAGCACACAGAAAAATACTGGTAATATTGATGATACAACCTACTGGTGATGGTTGCTCATCATGGAAGAGGAAAAAAACAACAGAAAAAAAGGAGCAGCAACTACATTTTACAAAGATAAGAAATTCTGCATATTTTGAAAAATGAAACCAATAAAAAAACCTACACAGGAACAGTCACTTCCTCAACGATGAAGTAAAACCTGAAAAAGGCAAATTGTATTTTTTTTAAGAAAAAGAATGAAGAATAATTGAAGTAAGAATATGCCAGTGTTAGAACTAAAAGGTTCACAACATGTGCAATTTTCCTGTGTGAACAATTATGTTTTTAGAAAGACAAATGAACATTTTGTCAGATAAAGAATTGAAGTACATTTTTCACCACTTTTTTCCTTTTTTTCTTTTAAGCTCAGTCAAGAAACTATTTTTATTGGGTTAGCAATGAATACAAAACACAGAAAATCTAACAACACAAAATGTTTTGGAGATGACAGAGAAATTCTACCTCATCAGAAGAAAGTTTCATAATTCAGTTTTGATTCCCAAAGCATACGCATCCCCCCCCCATTTCTGTATTTGCAATACTTTACACTATCAACAATTTTACTGATAAGAATCACATATCTTAATCAACATTTCCTCACAGACCTTTACCCCCTGCCTTTATCCCAGGTTCCTTCGTCAAATAAAGTCTCTGATACTTGACTAGTAATGGTTAAAATGAGACATAAGGAGGAATTAACACTGCAAAGACAGTGCAAACATCAGATCAAGTTCACCTTTCATATTTTACAGTCAATTCATTGCTCTCTTCTACTTATTGTCTATGTAATGTCTAATTAATGCTGATCTCCTGATGTGAGACCACTTGACAGATGTAAAACTTCATCACATGTAAGGTACTGAATGTATAATTCCTGCAGAAGTCTTTTATTTTGAACACAGATATCTAGATGCAATCCACGCATAAGGACAACATAATCCAATTATTAACTGAACACCTCTTAGTATTTCTAGTACAGTGCAAACCTTTATGGCTGAAATGGATCTAGACTGACTGTTAATGATGAAAGTTTATAACTGGTTTCATCCATAAAAGATTATATTATCATCCTACAAATATCAAATTATTGTGGTTGTTTGCTTCTGCGGTGTTGCCTAAATTATCATCTGTGAAGTGTTCCCCCTCATCTTGAGGGCAAAGGGAAGATAGGGTAAGTAAGACAAAGAATAATGTGTGGTTCCTGAGAAACCTATTTAGGCTCATGTGGATTACTCCTATCTGAAATAAATTGGTGGTTTAAATTTAGCTTAATGTGTGATGTGATTTATCAATGAAAAAACTATTTATTGGTAACTCTAAGGTCAAAAAGATCTAAGATCCAAACCACTACCTGACCAACAATGATTGGCTCTTTGCACTGCTGTTCATTGCACTGCACCAGTTCTGTGGATACATTTTGGAAAAAATGGACAATAAGGGCCTATGTATAACCTCTCATGGCTGTGAAGCTTTCTTCATGTGAAACTGCAGAAGGGTAAGTTGTATGAACATACCCCCAGCAACATTCAGGGGACAGATTGGTTCAGAAGCTGCAGCATTAAATTAGTAAAGAGTATATGATGGGAAAAAAAGAAAGGGAAAAATAAGCACAGTTTTTATACTCTCCATAGATTCGTAAATGCTAAAAACAAAAGTAGAAAAACCAACCAGCCAATCAACCAAAAGAAAAAAAAATAGAAAGTAGAATACAATCTTTCTTTAAAAGCAGAAATCCTCCTTCCTCATTTTCTCTCAGAGGCAGTGTATTATGATGCAAGGGATAATTCTTTATATTTCAGAAGATTACTCTAGTGTGGTGGAAAGACTCTTAGTCAAGAAAAGCTACATTTTACTAAAACCCAAAAGTAGGTGTGATTCAACTTTGAAATTGGGACTATAGTTCAATATACACTTTTTTCCCCCCCTGCACACAATTTAATTTAATGACTCCAATCCTATGAAGTCAATAAGCTCAAATTCATTCTGGGAATAAACACATACATTGAGACTTTCTGGTAAAGACTTGCACAGGTAGCACATCAATTCTCTTTTATGGAGAAAGGAGCAGCAGCCTCCTCACTGAGGAAGAGGACACAGTTACTGCTGGCATTCAAAAGAAGTGTAAACTTCTGACAATAGTCAGAAGGAAATCAGGAGGAGACTAAAAGGATCAGTTTATTTTTCTCACAATAAAGAACAGTGATAAAGTAGTCCTAATGAAGACCACCAGGATATTAAAGAAACAAAGCAGTGCTTGAAAGAAACTTCAGAACCTACCCTGACTACAATGCCTAGGATACAACTGACTGAGCCCACTGTTAGTAGCTTTCCCTCTCAAAAAGTGAAAAAAAATAGTTTGTCAAGATTTGTGTAAAGAACCTGTATTGTTACAGACATTCCTATTCATTTCTTCATATAACTTGTTTCTATAAAGTCTAATCTTAATTTTCTCTTCCATCTGAATGCCACAGATTTTATCCCAGTTCTGACATTAATGTTAGTACTGGATGGAGAGGAAGTGGTTGTGTTGAGGTTTAACCCATGACATACACAATGATGAAATTAACAGGTTTGCTTGACTAACAAGTTAAAGGCTGATTCATCCCCTGAGCTGTCTTATCTATCATCCATTACCTCCATATAGAGAAAAAAATAAATAACTCCTTCCCTTTTGTACTTCTTCATAAACATGACTTACCAATTAAAAAAACCCAAAACATATAATCTTCAAGCTCTTTAATTTTTTTCTAATTCTACAAAAGCCAGACCTAAACTGAAAAGAGAAGTCAATAAAATAATGCTGTCTTTGCACCAATTTGCATAGCAAAAATGTTTCATTCACATTAAACAAGAAGATGAAAAACATTTTTCAACAAGATAATGCCAAACTGAACTCAAAGGTCTAAAATCTTGGCTTGTTATACCATCCCACACTAATCCTTTCATTGCCAGCAGTTGATTTATATCAGTGAGTATTACAATATAATGTAATTAGTAATGGTAATATTACCACAAATAGTATAAACAGCTCTGCTCTACTGCCTTTAAATTATTTTTGTTATCATGTTAATAACATACCATCAAGCATCAATACAAATCCTTGACAGCCTCTTGAAAAAAGATTATGCATGTCTAAGCAATTTTCTCATACACAGGTTTTCTTTAGAAAACATGTTGTCACTGTTCCATTAGCTCAGAAGGGAGGGTATGCATAAAAGGCTCTCTGCTAAAGAAGTCTGACTGCTAGCCAGGAAAGCATATGTTCAATAGTCTGTATTTACTACTGGTTGGGTTAGGGTTGTAGGTAGCAAAGCACCAAATGAATTTCGTCTTTAAAAGATGTCTAGCAGTGCAGTGAATGAACCCTTTGGATGGCACAAACCCTCATTCTAAAAGTATTTCAACAGGGACTGTTGGAAAGAAAACAGAGTAGATTAACAGGTATATAGAGCAGACATCTTGGGTCTGAGCCAGAGTCTCTGAAGTCCACCAGAATTTGGATGGTGTCCTAAACTAGATACCTTCCTGGAATAATTTAAAAAAAAAAATCTTATACATCTCAAAAAAGAAAAAAAACAAAAAAACACAAACAAAAACAAACAAACAAAAAAACCCACAAAAACACACACCAAAAACAAACAAACAAACAAAAACAAAAAACCCCCGCAAAAACAAGAAAAAAACCCACCCCAAAAAACAAACAAAAATATCCCAACCACAAACCCACAAAAAAAAAAAAAAAAAACCCAAACCCACAAACAAACAAAAAGAATCACTACCAAACCTAAACACAAAATGAAATTTATGCATTTTTCCTGAGTATCCTACCATAATTTAAGGGTATCGAACTCCCCACAGTCAAATACTACATAACTGGCAAAGGTAAAAATACATCTGTAACTCAGCATTCTAACTTCTATTATATTGATCTACCCACTGGAGGTGCCACTAGTTCTGCTACAGATGGAGCCCAGCACAGGCATCTGTAATTTTGCTGTGAAAAAGTTCAGCAAGCATCTTATCATCATGGTTAAAAGATATTTTCCATATTGTCAGATGGCTGACTGATTTGATTCTCTTTCCACTTTGTCTGGAATTATTTGCTTAATAAGATATTCAGAATGCCAACAGGTATCCTTATCATTATGATAAGATACAAATGAGCCTAGAGAAAAGTCAGTTTTGTCAGGTTAAATTATACAGAGATGGAAAACAGATTTTTCTCTTTTTTTTTTTTTTTTTTTCCAAACAGGATTTTAACTCATAAATGGAAGTATTTTAACTCAGTGTTCTTCAAAAGTTTCTATGTCTATAGTAAATTATAGTCAATATCTTTCATGGAATATTTCAGTCTAAATTTTTAAAGTTTGGTTACTGCAAGCAAAGATGCAATGGAAATGTGAATTTGATTTTAATTTGGTTGATTGTTTATTTGAGGGGAATGTTGGGTAGTTGTTTACAATCATAACTATGGCTATTATTAATGGAAATTTATTGTCATAAGTATACTCACAGTTTATCTGAAGGAAAATTATGTTACATGATTGTATTAATTATCTTCTATGAGGTTTCCATTTATCCATGCCTTCACAGTCATTTTATTGAAGCCATAATCTTGAGGAACAAAATCCATCTCTTCTGACTTTTAAATTTAGACTTGCTTTTGAAACCAAGAAAATGCAAAAGATAGCTAAGTCAGCCTAAAGAGAATCCTTCCTTTGACTCTCAAATAAAGAGAATTTACCATTGCATGGCTGGATCAGTCACCTGTTTCCCTTCTAGGGCTGAGTCGAAATTTTACAGCTGCTTCTCCTGTTTCGATTTCACTTAACACTTTTAAATTTGAAGTGGATGATGTTTAACAATTAGCAATATTGTGCTAAAATAAGCAACAATTTTATTCTTTAATTAAGGGTCATCATGAAGTCATTCCTCCTGTTGTGAGATATTACTGAGGGAAGAGGAAAGAGTCTTTCAAGATCCTCACCACCTAAGGATTGCTTAGGATGGGAAGATTCGAGATCTATTACAAGATTCATTTCTCTGACAGCTGACATGGAAATACAGAGAAACAATGTATAAATCTTCCTTTCCCTAGCTTTGCTTAGAAGAGGACTGACCAAGAAGATTCAGTTCAGTAACTCAATTTCAATTTAAGCAAAGTTGAACCTTTTCATTACTCCCAAGCTATTGACAAAAACAAACAAACAAACAAACAAACAAACAAACAAAACCCCAAAAACAAAACCAAAAAACCCCCGGTTGATTAGTCTATTATATTAACATTAAAAACCACCAGTTCTGCATGTTTTATATTGCACTGACATTCAGTATCCTATTGCAAATCTAATATTTCCCAATGTTATACAGTTCCCTCTCATAAGTAGCTGATAACATAGTAACATATTTGTAGTTTTTAACTCTGAAATACAGCTTTTTCATTATTTTCATAAAATTCAATATTATCTTAAGAAGATATTATCATATCAATTTTACTATGATATTTTGAATCCATTTTACTATGATAATTACTTCTGTCCAATTTTGCAAAAGTAGACAGCAGTTAGTGCTATGATGAAATTCCAATATTTAATTATGCAGAATAGTTCAAATTCTGAATTTAGGAAAATAAAACAATTTTAAAAACCCTCGACTTAAAGTGAAAATGGGCAGTTTAGTGCCAAAAGAAAATAGTTTTATGAAGCCTAAAAGAAAATATAAAAACCATGTAAGATGTTAAATACAGGGAAGGGGAATGTATAAATTAACTTTTTATGGCAAAAAAAAAAATTGTCTGGTATGTTTTACTAAAAAGCATTTACTGCAGGAGTCTTCCACAAAGTTCTCTGGTTTATTATATGGATCCATCAACTAATTGTTTTTACTTGCCAAAAAAATTCTAATCACCAAATGTAACAAAAAGTCCTTTTTTTTTTTTTCCCCTCTACACAGCTTTTATTTGAATGGGTCATTATAGCAGCTTATTCTATGTTCCCTCTCTTTTATATATGTATTTATTCATATCTCGATAAGCAGAAGAAAAGACAACTAAATTCCTGGTCTATGTTTGATTGAGGATTAGAGAAAAACCTCAATAGGTGAAAACAAACTACTTGAAAATTTGAACTAAAGTTCAGCATTTAATCTCCTGAGACTTCAAGTTTCTCTGTGAAAATGGGGTACTTAAGAGGAAGACCCTCTCACTTCCAAAATTTTCTAATGTGGTTTTCAAGCCAGCTTAGCAACATTGTGTAATTTTCTGTGAGCATACTCTATACAGGACTGGTCATTCTTCTAGAGGGAAAAAAAAAAGAAAAAAAAGAAAAAAAAAAAAAAAAAAAAAAAAAAAAAAAAAAAAAAAAAAAAAAAAAAAAAAAAAAAAAAAAGCAGTCATTCACAGAAAACAGACTCCAAACCAAGATTTACAACAAACAATTCATGCTGGTTCTAGAAAAAGCAAGAGATAAGCAAGCATCCCTCAAGCTTTCTCCCAGCTTCTGATGATTTGAAAATCAGCCTGACAGCTATTTAGAAATCCACAACTGTTCTCATTATTTCAAATTTACGCAAGGCAATGCCTTCAACAACAGATAAAAATGATCCTATGAGTAAAAAGAAATTAGCTAAAGCTGAACTCTCCTATAGAGCAACTGTGAGGCTTTAGAGAACGTTTTTAATTTGTTGTTTTCTAATTCTCTCTTTAATAAAGACTACTACCTAGTAGTAGACTCAAATAACACATATTTTGGAATCAGTTTTGTTACTCTTTAAGTATCCAATAACAGGGGAAAAAAACCACAAAAAAAAAAAAACAACAAACAAACAAAAAAATCCCCACCCATATAACAAACCATGAGTTTAAGAGGTCCAGTTGATACAAACAGCAGCATTGTATTTCTTTAGTATTCTGTCCATAGAGTGACATTCTCACTGTTACAGAGTTCAACAGAAGATGCTACAGAATGTCTTTAGCTGAAAACACTACATTTCCCACTGTGTCTCCCATGACAACCAGGCTTCTCTGAAAACAAACTGTACCACCCGAAGGCATCAAGAGTAGTAGAAAGAATTTGCATTCTTCCTTCTGTTGACTTCACTAGAAAAAAATTGAGCTTCAGCACGTTGAAAGCTCAAGCAAAGTTTTAGTTTTCTTTTTCAAAACCCTACATACAAATGAATCAAGAATTGCATCAGCATACAAACATATAAAGAAAAACAAACCTATCTAATTCACTTGTTCTGATAGAAATCTTGAGCTATCAAAAAAATTGAAAAGGCAAGTAACAGGGCAGGATACCAACAGAATTACGCAGCTGCCATTTGTTAAACTCCAGAGTTTAGTAAACATTCACAAATTCCAATCAAACGGGTTTTTTGGTAATTTTTTTTATTTCTGTAAACTTTCATTGACATTTATACAATCACACACTTTGCAGTCCTCACCTTCTTCACTTTTGTTGGGCACATCCTATGCCAGTACTTAAATCACATAGCTCACCAGGTATGTCAGTTCCTTGAACTGACTAAAAACTAGACCTGCCTCCCCAAATTATTATTTTTTTCCCAAAAGAACAGAACAATCACTGTGTGTCACCACTGACAGAAGAGAGGTGGCAAGGACAGACAGCTGGAAGCTGGGAAAAAAGCATGACTTGCCTTTTTGGCAGTAGTGTGGTCAAAACTGGTGCTGATAGATCAAAGAGAAAGCTAGAATTTTATATGACAGGAGCTATATCTAATTCCATATTCTTCTCCTGGACTGGAAAAGCATGAGATGAACATGAATTCCCATTAGAACTAGCTTTATTATACACTCAGCTAACACCAGTACTTTTTCACTATCTGGAACAATGATCTGATGATTTATGGTATTGGAAGCTAGGCTATCATTCCACAAGGGGCACACTGAGAAGGATCTTGACTTTTAAAAACTTAGGAAAACAAGTTCTTTAAAAGACCAAGTAGCCACAGAACCAGAGGATTTCGTCAGAGGCATCTGCCAAAGTAGTAATTTTACTGTTCCCTTGGGAGCCATTAAAGAAAAGGTTCATCAGAAAGCTACCACAATAGAGCCTATAAATGGTACCTATACTGCATTTAAACAAGGAGAGAAAGCCAAAACAAAGTGCTCATAGTACGCTACAACTGCTTGTTCTTTGGACCTAGATAACTTCTAATTTCATATTAATAGGAAAGAAATTACAAAAAATATGGTGAAAATATGTCTCTGCGAATAAATAAATTGAATTTAATTAGTACTAGTATTGATTAAAAACACAAAAACAAACAAACAAACAAACAAAATCCAAAAACATAGCAAAGAGCCTTCAGGAGTAAAAGGTAATGATTTTTAATACCAGTGGTCCACCCCTGACAATTATTGGAAGTCTACACCTGGAAAATGCACTTAACATTGAAACAGTGAAGATTTAAACTGTTTGCCTTGAATATTTACTGAATAGTATAAAGTAACCACTTCTTCAATTAAGTGTCTGGATATGGAAGCATAGTGTGGTCTTTCTTTCCAGAAAGATCAATTTGCAACCAAACAATCTCAGCACTGAACTTTCTGAGTAAATAAGTTTTTATAAATCTTACAAAATTTCAGATTGAACCTGAAAACAGCAGTCAGAACTTCTTAGACTTTTTTTTTAAATTAAAATTCAGATTGTACAATACTAGAGATTATTTAGGTGAAAATTTAAAAAACTAATTCTTTTACAGATGTATTTCAATCTCATTTTTAATCATTCTCGCTAAATCATGTCGGTCTCATTATACATATAGCTATTAAAATTATATCTTCATAAAAGCCATAATGAAAAACTTTTAATATAACCTAGAAATGATAATCTGTACTCAATAATAAATGTATTTGGAAAATAAACCATTTAAAAAATGCTTTCAGATTTCAAAAATCTGCACAGATCTTTTTCCCTCTCAACTAAAATAAGCATTTGACTTTTCCAAAAGCATATGTGCAAATAACTTATCAAATTTAGGTCCTCAGAACAGGGATTAGAAGAGAGGAGCCAGAACATCAACAGCAGCCTGTGAAGTTAAATTCATTACTCACAAACTCCATACATCAGCAGTTATGCCTAAACATTGTGTAAACTATGTATATGTCACTCTTCCAGAAGTAACTTTCCAGCCACTGGAAAAAGCAGCATTTTCAATCACTGATAAAGGCAGTATATAAATAGAGTACCTATTTTGATTTAAAATGCAACATACTGCTTATCTTAAAACATTTCACAATGGCAAGGCACCAAAGCATTCACTTCTTACTCAGCTTTGTTTTACTGTGTGAGATCTGAGCTAAACTAAATATCACTACTTGATAAGGTGCACCAATCTGATCTGAGAGCTTCTGCTGTACAAATGCCCAATTCCCTTGCTCTGATCCCTTCTCTTACTGAAACAGATCCAGTAATCTCTGTTGTACACTAAAGCAAGCCTCAAAGGAGAAAGTCTTGTCTATGGCTGTTCTAGGGAGACTAACACCATTGATAGACATTGCTAAGCCCTCAGATATTCAATCTCTTCCAAGTCAGTGAATTTTAAAAGAGTTTCTTGTAGCATAGGGTTCACTGTTTGAAATTTTGCACTTGAATATGTGCCAATTCACCTTTCAGCCCCATTGGTTGCTGAGGTAAAAACATTTGTATGGAATTTGTCCACTTTTCTGAAATGGGAAGGTTATTTCTCAGAGTCTAACAACCCTGACATACTGATAGGGTTGGAGGGCTTAGCATTCCTTTCAATTAAAATGCTGTGGCTTTCAAACTGAGTGAGAAATTTGATAATGTAGACAGCACATGTAAAGCCTTTAGCTTGCAAATGACTGAGAATGTGCAATCCATCATCTAAAACAAAACCCCTAAGAATTGTCCTAGCATGAATGATATCTTTCCCAGAACTATTACCATTGGCATGCTGCACCATTTCACACTGCTACACTGAGAAAATATGAAGCATTCCTGAACTGCTCAGAGAATACAAATGCATTTGGTCTTTGATTAATTGCATTAAAACCACAAATGTGAAGCTTTCACACAGAGAAATGGGTGAATAGGACATTTTTTCCTCTTTTATTTTTGTCTTGTTATAAAAATGCTTCTGTTTTCACTTTTAGGAAGGGTGCCAGCAATGCTGAAATACACTGAGAATACCCAAGTGTTAGCCAGAAGGAAAGTTTCCTATAAAGGATATAGGGTGTAGGTATGGTGGTCAAGAAAGGATGAAATCGAGATTTTCAAGGTGATCTTTTACTTATAGTATTATGCACCCCATTACTTCCACTAATATTGTGTTTTAACCTTTCCCATGATCCCAGTATAGCAATTGCCTTCCTGTTCCAGCGAAATTAAACTATTTTTTTCAGATTTTTATTCTCTTCATATTATGTTCTGTCTCTTCAGACATCTTATTGTTTATTGTGCCTGTGCCAGGCAAGTGTAATCTTACTGCCTTACCTTGGAAATCAATCAATTCTATTTTGCTAACAGCTAGAAAACTAACCCACCTACTCCAAAATCAGCACCTTGAGTTTGATCTGTGCACAATGGATTATTGAACTATAACAACTGACAAAAGGCATTTAGGAAGATATTAATGTATGGGACCACATAATTAAATTTCTAAGGGTAACATTTGTCTGCCCATACCTATACTGTGGGCCATTTGCAACTGGAGAAGCTTTGCAGCCTATCTAGTCATTCAAAGAGAAGCAAACACCTACAGCATATAAGATGGCACAAGTCCTAACAGTAAAATTCCATTTTCCCCCTTTAAACTACATGTGCAGATGTCTGTATTTCAACAGAAATGTGAAAGGCAGGAAAAGCAGGTTTGAGTTTACAAAGTTCCTCATTATGAGCTTTGCAAAGCCATTGAAAAGAGGCACCACACCAGAAATTGTCAACTGTGTTTGGGCAATATCATTGGAAGGGTCTGAAGTTCAGATGTGAAAATGTCTTTAAATGTCTGAGCGGAGACTGAAGGGTGACAACAGACAACAATCATGGTGGAGAGAGAGAAGAAACACAAAATGAAAAACAGTTCTACAAAATTCAAACAAAGGAGCATGTCCAACATAATGAACAGACAAATTATTTATTATTCACACCAAAAGAAAAACTTATGAAAGCTTATGGACAATACTGGCCAGCTGGATGTATCCAAATACATAGTCCTTGACAGGGTTCTCCTGAGAGGGGTATTAAGACTGGCTAGTGTGATTTCTAGTCCACTGTCTATAACTCGTGTGGCAATTAGGTAAGATCTCTGATGGATGTAAAAATACTATCACTACATTCATCCTTAAAAAAGCAAGAAAAAGAGACACATAGAATAGTGCTATGACCCTCAGGTCAGGAATCTGCAACATGACAGGGAATACAATGAAGTTATCAGGAATATTCAGCATGGAAGTACCAACACTAAGTCATGCTTGACCAGCTGATAGGACTAACCTGACACCTCTGTTGAAATGTCTGGCTGCAAAAGACAGTGGATGCAAAGTGGATGGAACCTATCTTTGCTTTAGCAAGACTGTTGATATTAAATCAAATACTTTCTTCATATGGAAGGTGAGGAAAAAGGGGCTAGAAAAAAAGGGTTGCTAGGTAGGGTGAAGGTTGTTTGTATGGACATGAAACCAAAGCTGGACACACGGCTAACAGCTAGTGAAAAGCAGATTATCCCAGTGGTTGATTTGTGGTTCTAAATTGTTTAGTAACCTAATTTACATGCTGGATGATAACACAGATTGCACCCTCAACAAATTTGAAGACAACAATATTGGATGAGTACTTGACCTCACAAGTTGAAGAGATTCAATCCAGAAAAAAAAAATGGATAAAATTGAGGACTGGAGCAGCAGAAAACTTATGAGACTCAATAAAAAGAAACACAAAGTTCTAAGGAACAACCCCATGCATACTGGAAATAATAGCCCTGTAAAAGGTGTCTGAAGTTTAGGACTTGATGGCAGGTGCATGCATGTCATGGCAAATAAGGAAAGTTGTAGACATTAGGAGCATGGCAGCTGCAAATCACTATCCTTCTTTGCTCAATATTATTGAGATTGTATCAGTAGGGATGATGAAAAACTCAGTAGATTGCAGCACAAAATGTCAAGACCCATGTATTTGTATTACCATATAACTATTTTTATTACATTTACATATTTTTATTATCACTGCACTTTCTAAAAAGGTGATTATTCAGAATGGATAAGAATAGGTAACTGATTTTCAGTCACTGTGGTATGACAGATGAATGATAACCACACTTTAAGTCATGTTTCACATCTAAGAAAAATGTTTGTTGTGTCTCTACAGCATTTCTCAACATCTAACAACACTGTCACTATTCTTCAGTGCTCTACTAGAAACTCCAGAACTTGGATCCATAAGAGTAGATGGTAGTTGAAAATACCTCTTAGTCATACTGACAAGAGGCTTGCAGCCATATACCATAATTTGCATCCCCACAGGGTTTTTATAGTGGGGGGATATTGAAGTCAAGTGGGCGAAGAAGGGGAACAAAATTATAAATAAATTAATGAAGAGTGATAACTGTTTTAGGACTTCGGAAGTAAAAGCACAATTTTTAATCTAGAAATGAGCCTTGTAATGAATTTTCCAGATTTTCAGAAAAAGTATGGATGAGTCTGAGAGATTATCATTTGGTTTGCTGCCATCCATTGCATTTTTTCCCCATAATTTCATATTTCTTTTACACCCCTCACAGTGCTATGATTGGAAGTGAACAAGAACAGCATTTGGAGAGCGCTAAAATAGCTTCATTTGTCTAGTGCTGAACTGTTTAACAAAGTATTACCTTCTTATAACTCCTCAAATGACACTGGTGAGAGTAACAATGAGCATAAGGACAAATGAGCAATTACATTTGCCAGGTAGCTTTAAATATTTTAAAACGACATATGGGAAATTGCATCACTACATAGCAATACAAACAGGGACAACTGAAATTGTCTTAAAAAATCTAATTCTAGTTGTTTATTTAAAATGCATACTTATTAAAATGGCAATGTCAGTAATACAGAACAAAAGATGTTGGTAAGAAAACAGAAGGGAACATAATATAGTCAGCAGATTATATGCCATTGTCAATATATTTCGATGCCTTGTTTGGAGACCATTCAGTGCAAATAAAAACAAACAAGTTCTGAGACTAGAGGCACAGCAGAGGCATGTGAAAACTGAAAAGATGCTTTGTATTGCACAGCATCAGGAGGTGTACAATCCATGATGGGGATGAGATGATTTCTCAGGGAGTTTTGTCACACCAGAACAGAATTCTGCCACTATGTTCACTTGAAGAACTGAGAATAGGACAACTAGCACAGCTGCCTATAAAAAGCTTTTGCTCTCTGAAAGTCACACAGAGGAGCATCACTTATGACAGCAATAGACTTAGAATATTTGTAGGAATTGTGGAACTACTGAACTGTCACATAACGCTGTCATGCAACAGATTTAATTTGCCCTTGTGAAAATTACAGAAATAACAGAAAGGAGAAATGAATGCTAGGCGTGTATATTAAGAAAATAAAAAGAAAGCAATGAAAACAGGAGGGTTTAGGAAGAGGTTGAATAAATAATAAAGATGATGTTAGCATAAGGAAAATTTAGGGTTTTCATGACTTAGCATGTGAAATTATTTTCTCATGTAGATTATTTTCTTAAATATTCTTGAACCAAATAATTGCTTTCAGTTCTTAAGAATTTTATAATTAAAATATATAAATATGGATTGAAATAAAAATACTTTTTTAATTGTCGCATTTCATATTTCTAGGCAATATTTCTATTGCTTTATATATGTCAAGGGTTCAATACAAGTTGGTGAGCACATGGGTTTTCATCCATATCTTAGCTGAAAAGAATTTCAGTAGAATCAAAGGACATATGGAATAAAGATCTTATCTGGCTCCGAAACAGATTAACAAATAAATTTTTTATATGGTAACAGAATTGTTCATCTTCATCTTTCCACTCTAAATTTAGTCACCTTCTATTTAACTGAAACTTCCACCTATTTTTTTCATAAATTTTTCTTGTATTTGGTTCTACTGAAAGGAGCTTTTCTTTGTTGATCCATGGAGGAACAGAAAAAAGACACAGTTCTAGTATTTATTAATAGGCCATAGGTGAAAGGAAAATCAAAAATATTTTATGAAAGAACTAGTCTGAAATTTTGCTGCCTCTTGTTTTGAGGTAGTTTGGCCAATGAAGCTTAAATGTGTTAGTGAGCTGGGACACTGAGGGGTGAGCAACCTGATTGTTGCTGCTCTTGAATTTGTGGATTGCAAGGAAGGAAGGCGAGCAGGGAGGAAAAAAAAACGCAGTTGGAAGAGAGTTAGAAGTGTGTGACATTGCCAGTTGTAGAAGTAGTCACAAACTGAATTTCTAGGTGCATATCCAACGAAAGAAGCACTATTAGTGTTTCCTTTAAGTTCTAAAATTAAAAGGTTAGAATGGATTGCAGAATGTCATCCCCTTGTTTCATACTCCAGGACATGACAAAAACTCTGCTAATAGTTTTATTAACTGAGATTTATCAACTCTACCCTTAATAAACGTCCAGTGATGACAAGTTTTTGTCTCTTCAGGTAGTTGATTTTCAGATGATTGTGCTTTGCATCTGTCACAGGAAAAACTTTTAATCTGAGTTTTCAGTGCTGCAGTTTAAGCTAAACACTTCTTGCTGAATGTGGCATGAACTTAACACAGAGGACAGATGATTTCTTCCCTATTTACAGTAGCCTTTTATGTGCTAAACTTTCTGCATAGGGGCAAATGTGATGTAGCCACATGGGGACCAAGCCAGTGTCTGATAAACCCAGTGCATAGACACTTCTCTAATCATTTATTATATGTTGTGCCAGATGTCCCATAGAGCCATTGCTGTATTTTTCCCAGCAGGAAAGGAAGAAGCAGAAAAACCTTTATTGTTATTTTTACTTGTATGAAATGGTCAGACACCGCAGTGATGAAAACCATATGAGAAGATACCTAGGATCTCTACTTTCTTTCAAGAATAATTTACCCTCTTCTAAGAATTGCAATGGCAGCTGCTACTTCCCAAAGCCTTTCCAAAGCAGCCTATAGATATGTCACCTACACCAGGCTTAGAAATATGGATAGGATGAGCTGTACCAATGAAATCTAGTCAAAATACTATACTATATAACAAAAACTAAAGAAAAGGTATTATTAATTATTTTAATACATAAGAATGTTAATATTATATGTAAGTATGGACAATTTTTTCCAGTAGTTTTTCCTTTAATTTTTTTTTTTCTTTTGAGTGCAAGCAATGATTAATAGGGTACAGGTACCTATCAGATAAAGCCTGATAGGTAGGGTAAATCCTACCCATGTTTCCAACCCTAATGTAACAATTAGTTCTTCTCAAACCTCAGGGTGTTTTTTTAAACAAGATGGAAGTATGCCTACTAATTTTCCAATTTCCACTACTACTCCCTCACATGCAAACAGGTTTTCTTTTTAACAGTAAGACTAGGAAACAGAAACATGAGACAGAGAAGCAGGATAGATTTCTGTATAAAGCATGAGAAAGAGGAAAAGGAGAAGCTGTACACAGTTGTTAAAAATTTCTTTAGGATCTTGAAGCATTCTCCCTACTTACTCCATGTATGACTGTATGACATGTAAGCAGTGATTGCTTATATAATCAATAAATGTTTCTTGCTTCCTAGATTCTTGCACTACGAGCTTCAAAATGAGCTTGCACAGCTTCGTGAAGGAGCACTGTATTGAATTTTCAGGTTTCCATGCCTTATATCCCAATATTAGACATGTTGGCTTTACCAATCAACGTATCTATGAGTGTGGCTTCTCCAGCAGACCACTCCATCAGTACTAAATATAAGGCATAAACTTAAAGAATATATTTGTTTAAAAACACATTTTTCAATCATGAGCCATACTGTAGTACTATGTAAGAACAGAATCCATTATTAATACAACTAGGATTACACTCAGCTACTCTAGAGTTGCTTTTGCAAGTAAGTAGCCCCTAACCAGCCTCAGGTTTGTTATGTTTTGAGAGTCCTTAAATATAAACCTTTCTATCATTAAAGATGCTATGCAGTTACCCAGAGTAGTGCCGCTCAAAAAGAAGAGACTTTTTTTAGACTGAACCAAAATCGTCACCCACTCCCTCTGTTTCACAACTATATGTTCCCATTTGATCTGTCATTGCTTACTGGCATATCATCTGGGTAGTCTATAGATTAAGCTTTCTCCAGGTTCTGATCCTCAAAAACTTTTGGGTTTTGGCCACTTCACCATTGCAGCCATTAGAAATTGGTGACATTTTATTGACTAAATTATTAGAAATATCAAATATACAACCTTTTATTTTAGAATTATACCTCCTTTTTCTATTTCAGTGTTCTATAAAGACAAAATGTCTGGGAATGAGGTCTTCAACTGAATATATTATCCCCTGAGATATGTTTTAGGAGAAAATCTAAGGACTGTCACAAAACCTAATGAGGTTCGTCTATTGTTACCCTTGCTCACACTGTAACTTTATTTTCCCATTTTCAGTAAGTAGAGATAGTAGCCTGAAGCATAATTACTGGACTAGCTAAATTGTAAATGTTTTTTAGTTATTGATTTTTTAAAAATTTGTTTTCAGAACAGTCAAGTACAAGCTATATTTGCAAAGCAAAAGTGAGTGGGGTGAGGGGAGAGTGGGGTAAAGAAAGAAGGGGGGGAAATGTTATCCAGCCATGAAGATGGTGTTGATAAAATTTATTGCTAAAAATTTAATATGTTTAGGGCCATGATGAAATGCTTATCATCAGCTTGCATTGCCTGTAGTTCTTGCTGATTCCAGTCCGCTCAGCGTATCCTGGTAATGAAATGAAATGGCATGGGCCCAGTGCCTGCAAAATAAAATTCATTTCATTACAGTTTGAGAGGCTTTATTTTCTTTTATTCCTTAAATGCTAGACTCGGGGACATACAGATTATAAATCTTTATGGGGTTCTCCTTTTTTGTTTTGTTTTGTTTGAAAAGTAATGATTATTATTTGTTACCAAAAGAATTATCAATAATTTAAATTTGAATTTACTGGCAATAACTCCGATACACCCTTCCCTTAAACAAAGCTATGATCATATAACCTCTATTTTAAGTACCTATTTTAAGAAGTTCTCTTTAGAATTAATGTCACCATTGAATAGGTAATATATTGGCTCCTTCTTCCTCAGTTCACCTTATTTACCCATTTACCCTTACCAAGCCATGGTGATTCTAGCTTAATAATCCTTTAAAGATTATAAAGAATCAACCAGAATTCATTGTCCCTGGACCTCTCTACTGTGGCAATAAAAGAAAACCACAAGATAAGATTTCTGATATGACAAAACAAGGATGTTTTTATTTCCTTTGGGTTAATGTTCCCTATGTATGGTAAGTTCTCCACAGTTATCAATCTATGGACAGGCATAACTGGCACACATTAGACTATACCAGAAACACCTCATTCTCCCAAACATTACATCACAATGTGTCATAATGTTCTTATGAAGTGAATCTTGTTACAGCAAAATTTATCTATGTAAACTGTTAAGTTCTAGTTTTACCATGCTCTCCTTTAAAAATTTTTATTTTATTCCCTCCCTCCCAATAAAACTGTGTTTATTTTTACATTCAAAACATACTTAACATTTATCAGAGTTACTGCTAGTTTTAGAGCCAAATTCACCTTGCATTTACTCTACAAAATCACGTTTTCATTAAACTGACTATATTGGTGTCTCAATATTTGGCCTCTAATATTTTCTATCTCCAGTAATAAACTGAATGAGCCAAAACTATCCATACTTCCACCATATAAAGAGAGCATTTATACAGGGATATCCATTCTATTATCAGATGTGCTAATCTTTCTTTTTTAGGATAAACCGAAACTGAATTCAGTCTGAAAGCTTTTGGCATTGATAACACAAAGAACCTACTGTTTATTTGTATTAAATCCAAGCAGGAGCTGCAGAACTCTCCACTGAGATGTATTGCTACTATATAAGAAAACAGACTTTTAAAAGTAGAAGATGAAAATAGTTGCATTAATAATCTTCTTCCAAAGGATGGATAGGTACAGTGATTAAAGTGTTATCTTAGGGCTTTAATGACCTGGGTTCAAGTTTCTGTTCTATTTCCCTTATCTCTTTGAGACACAAAGCTACATGTCTTGTGTTCCCAAACTAATACAAATACCCAGTTGCTCATGTTTCCCTGTCCTTGAAGATACTTTCAAAAGTTTCTTGTCATTTTGTTGTTTTTGTTTTTTCTTTTTAAGATTAACTACTTTTGGTAGAAACAGACTTGATCCAACTAAAATAAATTCATTCTAATTTATTTTAGAATTGACAACATGTCAACAAGATATTCAGTGATCCAGTGTTTAAGCAAGCAAACAAACTAACAAAAACCCCACAATTCTTCCTTGAAAACCTGAAGTTCTTGAAAACCATTTATTTGCCTTCTGGTAGTGTCGGGCAAAATATCCTGTCTTGCATATGAAACATCTACTGGATAGAAAGTTATGGTCTTTTATTCTACACTTGAGCATAGTTACTCATATTAATAGGGCATAGCATTTAGAAATACAATTAATACTTAATAGCTTAAGACCTAAACCTTTCTTTTTACATCTTTTTCCTCAGACCAACATATTTTTCAGTCATTCACCATTGTCAGACCCATTCTGAAGGCCTTCATTAGGGCAAACGAGGGGACGAGTGGACTGCAAAATTGCACAGTACCAATTTGGCCTTAACTGAATGAAAATTCAGCTAAATCTGCTGAGTGAGAAAAATTTAACACTTTCAAAACAGAATTACCTTCAGCAAGGTGCTGAAGATTTTAATTGTTCTACAGGGCTGGGTCACTAACCTCATTAAAATCCCCGGGAACAATCAATTTTCTGATTAATTTCTTGATACGTATTTGCTGCCTTCTGATAGCAAATTACCTTGTTGGTAAACAACACAAGTCTTTTGAAATAGCAACAGATACTTTCTCCTGTCATTTTCTAGGACCTTACAGGGCTTGTCACTTACTCTGTTTACAAGTGGACTGTATTTCTGTAAATTATGTCAACTCTTCGCAAGGTAATGCTTTTTTCTATTTTTTCAACTCACAAGTCTGATACACTAAAACATCAGACATAGACAGGATTATAGCTGAGTTCTGGGCATTTTACCAGTCAATCTGACCAGCTTCAACATCATTAAAAGGATGATGACACTTAACTGCCTGCTTCCCCAAACATGCCACTTCTTTCATTTAGTGTTTGGTTTACTGGCACTGCTACTGAGTCTAATGAACCAAAAACACCTTTTCCTGCATTGCAAAGTGCAGTCTGTCACTAGAAAAAATAGTAGTCTTCAAATTTGTTTGTAATAGATCTCTTCCACCCAGAACAAAGAAAGGAATTGGAAGGGAAATAGTTTTCTAAAGTCTGTCGATGAGATTAGAAAATCAGTATTATGATCTGTATGCACTTGAATGTAATGGCAATTATGGGGAACAAGTATTACTAACCTCTGAGATGCATTTGACAGTCTATATTTCCTCAGAAAGGTGACTAGTTGTTTGTTTTGGGATATTTTTTACACACCTGGAAAGTAGAGGAATCTAAGAATAATACCAAGAGTATCAGTGGTTTGGCTGGCTAAAATACATAATAGAAATTACAATTACTGGGTGCTTAACACAGAGCAAATACAGAGTCATGTCGATAAGGGTCAAAGAAACTAGGGAAAAATGGAATGGGAGGAATCAATAAAGAAAATACAGTAAAGAAAATACCGATCTGCATTCTGAAGGAGACACAAAGAATGAATAATGTGGCAAAAGATCTTTCTCCTAACAAACAACCTCTTCTGCTAAGGCTAGACATATATTGGTGTCCATACTGCATAGATTCATAGATACATAATAAATACAAAAAATTTTGCTTATTTATATGTAAGAGTAGTTTTTAAAAATCTGCTGAAATTGTATCTACAACCAGACTGTAAGTTGCTCCACTTATTGATGTATCAAGCATTTATGATTAATAACAGTCTTCACATGACTGAGTTAATGAGCTGCAGATTTCAGAGCGAGTGAAGTCTGTCCAGGTTAAGTGATTCACTCTGCTGATTATTTTCCCTCAACACGAATTTGACGAGATATGTTGCCTCTGGAATTAGTTATCAATAACTGCTACTACCTCCAGCCACAGCTGAGAGCTCAGAGCCATAAAGCAGTGCAATGCTGCACAAAAAGAAATACTGTAAATACTGCAGTGAGGTTTATTGAAGAAGTCTTGATTACCGTGACAGTAAACTCCTCTAACCACTGCCAGCACAGTGAAAGGTAGTTATAGAATTTATTGACTCCTGTTCAAACCAAATATGTATCTACCCTTACTCTTCATTTTTATTTTTCTTCATCACCCAGAAGAACACAATTTTTTGGTTTATCACAAACCTTCTGTCTGTTCTGTCCTCTAAGTCATTTGTCACACTCCTCAAGGTCACAGGGGAGTCTCAGTGGGAGAGCATGTGTGTTGATTGATTGGTGCTATGATGCTTATGTCTACCGTGGCTGCTAAATGAGCTTCTTTCCCTTCTCCCCTTACTCTCTTTGCCTCCAAGCAATGACTTGATTGAAGGAAGGGAGGGGGTGGAAGGAAGAGGGAGGGAATACCTCAAAGGAAAAAAAATCTCACCTGTGAATTCAATTAAGAATATTCATAAAGCAGTATTGTGCCTGGTGATCAACCTATCTTGTGTCACTGCCAGAGACTTGCACCTTAATGCTGGCAGAGGCATTTCTAATAACTTTAAAAACCAGACCGTAACGGTCACTAATATCTGACCACTTTCTGGCTAACAAAAACCTCATATTTTCCCTAAAAAAGAATAAGATACAATTAGTTTGAGAGAAGTGAGATAATAAAAGGGACAGAGACATACAGCACACAGGAGCAAGAAAGAGAATGAGAATTTAAGAGCATAAATGAGAAAGAGAGTCAACATAAGAGTAATCATGGAAACAAGGGAAAGCAAGGGACCAAGAGCAAGAAAGTGAGTGTGCAAGGATAAGTGAACAAGACACTGAGTGACAGCACTACACAAGGGAGCACATGAAAGATGACACCTGAGAAAATGTGAGAGGCAATGAGAAGGCGCATGAGAGTGCAGTATTGCACACAACAAGGGTGACAGGAAAAGGGCAGAAGAATGAGAAAGAGAGACTAAGAGCAGGGAAGAGTGCAAAGAAGACTGAGGAAAATAAATGACGAAAAACTGAACATGAAAATTCTCTGCCTTAAAAAAACCCATAATTTAATGCAGCTGTTAACTGCTCCCTTAATATATAAATATATCTATTAACTAAACTGAATGTATGTACAATTCTATAATGGATACTGACTATATCTGACATACTAGGTGAAAAGCTGTGCTTCCCTGAACAACTCTTTCCTGTTCATCTCAAAGAAACTCATAAACACATAAACATGCCATCAGATTGTATCTGCAGCAGTCAGGGATATCATTTTAATTTCAGAGAGAAGAAATCTGAAAGATTATGACTGCTGAAGGTATCAGTGGCTTGTGGATTATCATAATATCACTAATAAAAAGTTCCTAGATTAAAACATAACTCACTATCATAAAAATGCTAAATTAAAAAAAAATCAAATTTCTTACTGATATATCTGTTCTTCATAAGTATATCTAATAGCCAGTGTCTAAAGGAGTGCTCTGCTGTCCTTCAGTCACAACAACAGTAAAGAAACAACAGATAGTGGTGGTGAAAACAGAATGAGAGACACTGTCATTTTCCTTTCACCTCACTGATTTGTCATTTTATACAGTATAACAAGGTTAAAAATTCCCCAAAATTCCCAACCTCTCTCCTCTTTTTTTTTTTGCTGAGTTCATAATCTCATGCAGCAGGATTATTAAACATTATTAACCCTTAAGGGCTTTTCTAAGTCATCTCTTCACGACTGGCAGGTTGTATTCATTTTTGAGGCACAATTCTGCCTAAGCCTTATGACTAGTTGGACAGGGGTCTTAATTTCATTAAAATTGCCAGGTTTGTTCATTATCAAAAACATTGGCAGTTTGTAAGAAACCTGAAGATGTATTCTGTCCCTAGAAGCTATCGACATTTTCCTGGGTTCCGTATAATCTAAATAAAAGTGAAAGAGATCATTAACTCCCAAATTAGTCATTAACAAAAATAAGTCAGATTTTATGTTATTAATATAGCATAGCATGCATAGGTTCAGCTGCAGCCATCTGTGAACAAGCCACACAAAATTGCCTTATATCAGGCACAGAAAATACATGGTTATAGAGAATATACCTATTTTCCTACTGAAAAGAAAAAATATATATAGCCATTGCAAAAATAGTTAGATACAAAATTAGTCCACTTTTAGTGAACTAGACAAGTAATAAAAAGTTACAAAAAATCCCTTGTATAAAACTACCAGTTTTATGTGCAATGACAAACCTACACAATTAAGAACACAGGAATAAAAGTACATGGAAACCTTCAAAGCTTTCTTACTACTAAAGCTGAAAAATACATAAAAGCTTTTCCCAAATCTCCAGTTGTGCAACAAAGACTTAAATCAGTTATGAAAAGAAATTGATATATGATTTACCGTTAAAACTATTGAGCTGAGTAATCAGTTACATAGAACACCTGACAAAAAGTAAGTACTTAAAGACCACTAATAGCGTATAATTTTGAAAAGTATTTCAAAGAGAAATAAAAAGAGCCACTGCTTTCTAAATGGTTTGTTAAATTCTTCAAAATTTAAAAAACATAACAAAAAGGTAAACATAACACAAAATGGTGGACAAACAATGTAAACACTTTCTTTTTTTTTTAACTGAGTAAAATCACTTTCACAAAAAATTGATTTCACATTTGTTGTGAGACTTGTATAAAATCTGAGACCTTAAGTTGTGTAAGCACATCAAATATTTTTGAAGAATACCTAAAGTTTTCAGTAAAATAATTTGGATTACCTCATAAGTCAGGAGTGATAATAAACAGAATGTCACCATAAGGCATTGCAAGCCTTTGTAAACATAGTAAAGGATACATTATGTATACTCAAATAAAATTTACAGGAACAGTCCAACTACAAAGAAGAGCAAGGATTGATTGAGAAAGTCCCCAATGTATAAGTTCATATTTTCTAAGTGTTTTGGATTTTTTTTTTAATATAAACACAAATCATGAAAATTACCTTTGTTATTTTTGGGGTTTGTTTTGTTTTGTTGGCTTTTTTGTTTCTTCGGTGCAAGATAAGAAGTAATAAGAGCATGGTACTAAATATATTAAAAAAAGAAAACACTGGGGATGTGTATAAGCATATGTGAGGTTTCTTTGCTATGACAATAGAAACATCTGCTTTGGGACATTTTTGGCTACTGACTGCAGCATACTGTTAGCTACTTTGTCTGTATGTCAGTGGAGAAAAGAGAAGTTGCATGTAATAAAACCCATAAGTAATCAGCAATAAAAAGAAAAAAACTTAAAAAGAATCAATTTGCAGGAACATCCCAAATCTCAATGCTATAACAAACTAACCCACTCAGTTGTAAAATTATACCAGAAGCTTTTTACAAGGAAGTTTTCCAAAGCAATCTATTACTCCTTCCCTTAGCCTAGGACAGATATATTGCAAACAAAATATTTGTCTTAATCTTTCTGCTTCTATAAAACAGAGAGGAAAATCAATTAATGCTGTAATAACTTTTTTTTTTTTTTAATGCTCACCGTTAACTAAAGTGTTTAGACCGAGTTCTAGGGAGAGCAGTGTTGCTGTAATCCTTATTTCACTTTTTCATTCTGAACTGTTTCTTACCTCCTAAATGATATCAACATTTTAAAAAATTGCAAACCTACTTTAAACTTGGAAATAATTTTGAAATTTATCATGCCTCTAAAACTTTATTATAAAATGCTTGGCAAATTTAAAACTGATAGTTTGGCATTACAAAAGGTCCAAAATAGGACCTCACTCTTACTCTGTCCATTAAAAACCAAACCACTGGAAGTAAAAGTTAATGGGAACTAAGAAAAGTACACCAGTGAAAATGTCACTATTTCAACTGAATCTTCTACATCCTCAACACCACACCTTTATCTTCTGTACTGCATAGTTAACATTTAACCAAGTTAGACATGTCTTTCAAAGTGCCAACAGAGGACATGTTCCAATGTCGAATAAGAAATTTCTATCAACAGTATAGATTATCACATAAGAGTTCCCACCTTAGCAAGGGTATTTGCTTTGAAAAACAGCAGGAGCACTTTCTCAAATGCTCTCATTCCTCACTTATAATCATTCACAACAAACAGCAAGTTTTTGTTTTTTTTTTTTTCAACTCCTTCCCTCAGCTGGTCTCCAAAGCTATCAGATATCCAGTACATCAATAAGTTATTCAGGCCCATGCTGCTCCCCACACTTGCACTTGTGGGACTTTCTAGAGCACATCTCCCATTAATATCCCTGGACATGCGCATGATCTATAGAAAATCAGGGTGGTTTGTACGTTAAACCCCTCAGCCTGCACTCATCTCGAGAGCATACAGCTCCAGGTGCCTCAAAAAGCCCTCATGGGCTGTTCCTCTCACTCTCCCTCTTATTTCATGCCTAAACTATGTTCCCATTTTATAAATTTCAATTCCCATCTTCTCTCTTCTCCATTCCAGGTGTTTAATATAGCTCTGGACGACTGCATTGCAAGATAGCAGAGCAGCCACTTGTTCTAAATCCTCCTCCTCCTTCTCCACCTCCAGCCCTCCCACTCTGTGCTCAATTCAGGCTGTGAACAGCTCCATCACAGCTGTCAGGGTGAATGGCAAGGATGTCCTTTTCCAATAAGACTGCCTGTGGCACACAGAGTACCTTCGAACAGCTAATTAGCAGGAGAGAGTCCACGGCGAGGTTTGGTGCTGTCCATCAAGCCTGCTGCCAGTGTCAACACCATCAGCTGAGCTGTCATGTTTGGTTCCTTGTTTAGGGGACTGGCAAAGCCTCTTTTTATGGCTGAGGAAAGATGGTGGCATACGGACAGTAGAAAGTGGAGGGTCGGGCTCTGTCAGTGTTCAGTAAGAAGCGTTTCACACCCGAAAAAGCCCTTTCTGTGCATATAGATTGTCCCTCCAGCTAGCTCCTGACAACTCACAACTCTGACAGAAAAACAAGATTTAAAAAGCAAAAGTGAGACAGACTAATTTCTCTTTAATGTTGTAGAAATGGAAACAAATACATCTGTAACTGGCATTGTATTTGTGATAACAGGTTTGGAAAATCTTTCTCTAAAAGTATTCATCTCCCCAAAATTTTTATTTCTAATAAGTAAGAACCAAGAGCATACAATTTCTTCTGGGGTTTGGTTGTTTCGTCTCTTTTAAGTTCCAGAGCAAGCCTTGCTAGGCATACACTAAGCATTGCAAGAACATGTAATTAGCTGAAGTTAAGATTCAGTCAAAATGACAACATTTGGACTTCAGGAGCATTTTTTTCCCCAAGAAGATGAAAATGTAGAAGGGAATAATAAAGTAAATCTCTGATTAGGTGACTATACAGCAAAAGGTTCTGGAATGCCCATGGCGAGCTGCTGTATTTAATTTCAGTATCTCTCAGACATCTGAGATATCAGAGCTAAAGCATAATATTTAGCTATGGCCATTATTGTGGGCAGGATGCTATGACATCAGGCTGCACTCTAAGCCCACCCATTATGCCAAATGTTAAAATACAATGCTTTTTATGACTGTACAATAATTTACTTTGTAAGAGAACTGGGGTTATTGTCTAGTTTAACCCTTAAAACAGAAGCCAACTTCAGAGCAAGACGGGCTTGCTCAGGGCTTTGTTTAGTCTAGTCAAGTTTGGGGAATTTCCATGGATGAAGAGTCTCCATTGCCAGTTTTAGCTTCATGCAGCTGAGTACAAAATGGCTTTTCTATCAAATCACACCTGGGAAAAGACTATGCCTGTGGCATGCAGAGCTCTTTCAGTCTCACAACCTATGAAGTCTTTGTACTTCAGAAAGCACAGGCATGCTGTTGCCCAAATGTAAGAAAGGGACATCTTTATCACAGACTTCTGAGGAATATCACTAGGCTATGTGTTTTCAATGCAATATTTATTAAAAAAAAATCCCGAGTATCAAAAGGACAAAGGTCCTACTTCAGCAGACTATAGAACATGCTCCAAAGAAATTTTCTCATAGCAGATTTTTTTCAACTGTTTTCCCCCATTTCTTTCTTAATTGCACTTTTATTTCAGAGTAAATATTCGAAAGAAGCAAATCTCAGGTTTAGCATTAGTAGCTATAGAGCCCAGCTGTTGCAATGAATAAGCATCCAATTTATTTCCCTCCTTTTGTTTTTATTACTCAGTTTTACTTTGATCCTGTTACATGAAGAAAGAGCAACCTTTGTTTTCACTTGAATGATTTGCCCATCATAGTTTAAAGTTAGCTCCTTAAGTGGCAATATAAAATGTAGGGCAAAAGCACACAATTTTTAGCAAAGAAAAATTCAAATAGATTGACAGGAAAAAAATCAGAATAGAACTATTAAAAAATGGGGTTTACATTAAAAGACATGGATGCAGAAGTACTACCAATTAAAATGATGTATTGACTGTATGACTAATTGATCATCAACAAAATTAGCCTCAGCTTACAGAATATTTTTTGTGATGTCATGCTTAAATAAAATAAAATTTAGAAAAAAAAAAAAAAAAAAAGTAGACTACATTTTCTCATTTCCCTTGTGTGAGTCTTCTGCTTGGGGGTGTCTCTAGTAAGCATGTTTCTGAGAGATGTTTTTTTTAATTTATTTATTTTAAATAAGAAGAAATTGCTACTTGGATGGAATTAATTAAATTTTATGTGTATTACTGAGAAGTAATTGGAATGGGGTTATCAACCAGTTTCACAAAGGTGCAGGCATATATTTAATTTCCTCAAAATCTGAGTTACATTTCCAGGTAAAATACAGAAAAAGTATTTCTTAATTTCAATCACAATGTTACTCTTGATTTTAATTCGAATTTTTTTAAAACTCCTTAATTTCAAACATGTCTCCCAGACATCTACAACCAGGAATTTCACGCTTGCCCTTTCTGACAAATTTATGAAGGTAAAGATTGAAATTCGCACTCATTAAAATCTCTTTCCATCAATCCTTCAAATTTTGAGAACTTTGATTTCCACCTGACATTGATTTTTGGATTTCATCCCTACAAGGAAGAAGTCTTATCAGAGACACTCATACAGTGCACACTGAATGACTTGGTAAAACTGCTTCAGCTGAAGCATCAAACACAGTGACAGGAACAGCGACTTGGATTGAAACACTGCCTACTCTGACTTCCAGTGGCATTTTAATTAATATCACAGCATTTGGGACAAGTGGAGTATTTTACCCAATGCTGTTTTTCACACTTAGAATTCAAAATTTGCCTAAAATGGACAGATATAAAATTATTCTATATTTAGTATTCTATTTAAAAATAAAATAATTTTAAAAGCTTTTTCAAAAACCTTATGATTGTTACTCAGTTGTTACTTCATAAAAGTACATCAGAAAACAAATTAAGTGCATGCATTTTACCTCCCAGATAAAAATTAACAATTCAGATCTACAGCAATAGCATAGAAACAACAACTACTTTACTTCAGCTGTCAGCTGAAATTAGTGAAATATAGAATAAGGTTTTACATGCATGGAAAATGTCTAAAAGCAGAGAAAAAAAACCCAGTCCTTTTCTATGTGTAACTGCAGAATAGAAATCTATCAAGACCCAGGGAATACAAAGATAAAATACAGTCCCTGAACCAGCAGTCACTTAGATCACAGATTTCAGGAATGGAAAGCAGAGAAACAGAAACTCACACAGAAACAAAAATATATGATATATACACAATATATTTGTCTTTATCTGTGACATAATAGGCTAAGAACTCTTGAACACAATGTATTAGGACCATTCCTGTGTATGCTAATTGAATAATTAAAAGAAATGGGTACTGAAATTAATTAAATTATTTTAGTTAACGTAGCTATTTAGTTAACTAGTGAAATTGTTAGATTTTCACCCACTCATTCATATCACAAGTGAAAAAAAAATGTGATAGCAAAAAGTAAATAATTTACTCATTATATTTCTGGGGCTCTCCTTACAAATTCAGCAGAATAAGGCAGCAGCTATGGAAGAAGCACCAAAACAGCACATTTAAAATGTCTGAAAATACAGATATTGTTGTGTCAAATGCCAGAAGACACAAGCTTAACCAAGAGACAATTACTTCAACACCAAAAAATGTAATTGTTTTGGAGGGGGGAAGAAAAAAAGGAGAAATGGAGAAGAACACATATATTATATCCTCTGTGAACAAAATAAGGGATGAAGTGGAAGCTTCAGAAACATCCATTAAAGAAAAAAAAGTAATCCCACTTGAAGGGTGTGAGTGAAATGTGAGTGAAATAGTACTTTTTCCCTCCATTTTCCAGCCAGTTCTACTCTGCACTCAAATTACAGTTACTCCAGACATAAAGTGAACTCCATTAATTTTCCATCTGCTTCCACATGCAATTAAGCTTTCTCAAAATAAACATTATTGTACAAAGCTGCAAGGATTTCTATTTTTGAATACTTCTGATTCACTCACTTACTACAGTGATGTGACCTCTAATTAAAAGTGCATTCTTAAATAAGGAGCAGACCTCTTGACATTAAAAAAAAAAATTAAAAAAAAAAATTTAAAGAACTTATGGAGCTCCCAGAATGAACCTGAACCCTTTTGATTTTGGATTTTAATTTTATGAACTCCATACTTTGTTTGACTCACCCAATTATGCCCCTTCAAAACAAACATTTATCTAGGTGCTTAACCTTAAATAACCTTATATCCTCTGTTTATAATGGTCTGGTCTCAGTCCCTCTGAATTGTGTCTCCTATTTCTTTCAATTGTTAGATTTGATTTAGCCTCCTTCAACTACAGAAGAAATCCTTGCTCATATAAAGATTCATTTTCTGTGTTGACACTGAGTAAAATTTGTGCTGGTCTCATGGAAAATCACATGTACAGCTACGGAGGTCCCATTCCTTGAGAGAAATGAGATATGGCAAAATGTTCACCCCAAGCTGGAACTATTCCACATATATCCATTTAGACACAGCCATTTAACTTCACTGTCAATACTTCTAGGGTGATTTTATTTTCCCCAGAAAAAATCTCTAAGTCTTGTTTCTGAGCAGCAACTCAAGGAGACGGAACTCAAAATAAATTCTTATATCAGACTAGTGAGAATTAATAATCATCATCTTGTTTATCTGCTTGAGATAAATAAAAAATTTTCATTACAAAATCCGTTCTGTTAAAAGTTTTTTGTTTTGTTTTGTTTTTAAACAGAAGATCAATTCAGTGCTTTCTTTACAAATGAAAAATAAAGCCCCTCATGGAAGTAATTATTTTAAAAGAAAATAACAGCAATAACTGTTCACACTTTATTTGGAGGCATGGTGTTTAATGAGACATACTCAACAGCAAAGTAATGAGAAACTCAATATTAAAAAAAAGGTAAATGTTTAATCTGTAATTATTATTGCCTAGGTGCCACACCAGCAAAAGGCAAATACCCCGTAACAGTTTCATTTCTCAAGAAAAGATCGAAAAGTATATTAAATAGAAGACCTTTATAACTTTGAGCTAGAAGGAAAATGAGAAACTAAATATGAATTTTTACTGCTCTTTAATACTAAACTTGTGTTCTACTACAGGTAGGACAGATCCCCTTAGAAATAATTTTTACCCTTTATTGACTGTACAAACAAGTATGTAAGAGAGGCAAACACTGCCATCTATTAAAAGAGGATCTCTGAGTATATTTCCATGAACATCAAGGCAGCAAAACCAGCTTGAAGGTTACTAATTCACACTTCAAGATATTACATTGTGTTTGTATGCTGTTCCATACTGGTTTTATTTGAGCATGCAGTAAAAGCTGTTGCCAAACAGAGTTTGCCAAGAAGAACATTTATTGATGTAATAAAAGAAGGGGATAAAAAAGTGCACTAATGTCTTGCTGTACAAAGGTAAAGAAGTGCAAGGAAAAGCTAACTTCTGAAGTACAGAGAAATTTTCACAAATTTTTCAGGGAGAGTGAGTGCATGGGCATATGTGCCTCATAAGTTATATTTCATAGAATGCACTTCAGATTAGGGAGTATACAGAAACAGACATTTAAACTTTTCTTGAAATTGCAAACTACTGAGCATTAAACACTGTCACACTAATAAAACAGAAAACACACACAATAAGCAATCTTTTTGAGCTTCTTATCAATTACTGATATTTTATTTTAACTTCTTGAGTTTCTTCTTTTCTATCTTAGACAAATGCACCTTCAGGTACAAAAAGGGATCTGAAGGGATATAGGAATCCAGAGAAATACAGATCATATTCTTATAAACACAACTAGACAAGCTGACACATTCAACTATATCCTTCCTGCTTTGTTTGTTCTGGAAGGAAGGAAAACAAGCAACAAACCCCTTTCCAAAGGGAGAGATGGAAAGAGAGAAAAACAAAATGAACCAAACCCAGGACTGAAAGAGAAATCTGTACTTTATCTATATTTACAATTTACATTCCCACTGTTCTGCCTACACTGCAGTCCCAGGTGCTTCTGCAGTCACACCCAAATATAACCTTGGGCAATGATGGCAGTGGGACAAGCTAAGGACAGCTGTCAGACCAGTGTGCCAAATCTCCCAAAGGATGAGACATGAGAATATTTCAGCCCACACTAAAGATAACATTGCCATAGCTAAATTGGCATCTACTTGATCAGTAATGTGTATACATATGCTGCAATCATTTTGCTGGACTACAGAGTAAAATCAACCTGACATATCATCAGGGGTGTTAGGGCAGGTTTTTCTTCTTCCTCCAACATGGGGAGAAAAAGAGAAAGGACCAGTCTGTTTCTACTTTGTGCCACTCATACTCCTATTTCTGCAATGATAACAGGAAAACCCAATTATCAAATTAATATACAATCTAGAGGCTTCTCAACTCATATCAGCCTAAAGAAATGTATTTTTTCATCCCATTCCTTGGCTGCCATTGCCAAGATAACCTGGAAAATCTGTTTAGTCTTACAGTGCATAGTTAAGAATTCCTAATGAATCCTAAAGCCAGAGTTTAATTATTTTTGGACTTCTATGGGTAGATCAACTCTAAAAGCTCAAGTTACTCCAAGAGAGTCAGAAGATACAATCTGACTGTCATGTTTGTGCTGGAATTTTACATCTGCATGCTTCCAGCCTTTTGTGCTTGAATAACTCTTGTGGACCAAGGAAGACATATAAAGGAAACAAAATATCTTTCATGGTAAGACCTGGCTATGAGCATAAAACACTGAAAATGCCAAATGATAAGCTAAAGCTGAACCACTCAATTAAATTAAAGTAAGTGAAAAAAGATAAGTTAAGTTCATCTGTATCTAGGTACCTTCTGAAATCCTACACCTGCCAAAACACATTCTGTTTACAACTGGACAACATTTGACACTGATTCTTGCCATGCTAAGTGTAAAATTAAGAGGTTTGATATACCAGTTTTAAATCTGAGGAAATAATAAGTAAGAATGTATTTTCAACCTATTTAATAAGTAGTTTCTCTCATTTAAAAAAAAAACAAAAACAAACAAACAAAAAACACCACTAAGTTGAGATCTTGTGTGAAATAAGCAATCTCTGACTAGAGCTGGGAAGCACCCAGAATTCAAGGACAAGTCTTTAATCAAATGGGACATCAATGCCAAAGAAAGGTAATCACAGTATTTGATGAGATGAGCGAGTTGGATACTATTGGCAAATCTGCTAATGTTGGTAGGTCTTAGGACAGACTTATGTAGCACTTTTCAATAGACTGCATACCCTATAAACATTTAAAATTTTTGTGTAAATGAAGATTATCCTGTCCTGCCAACGACATTTACTCTGACCTCAGTGTGCTTGTGACACAGTTTGTTGATGCTGTAATGTGGATCTGACCTGGACACACTCAGTGTTTTTTTCAGAACATTCTGAAAATCAGGTTACTGAGCTAAATAGAAAAACAAAACCCAAAAACTGAATATTATTGAAAAGCATTATGAAGACTGTAGAAGAAATTTCCAACACCAGACTTGCCAAGCTTAAGAAGTTCTTTGAACTGCTTGACTGAAAAGCAATATTTCTGCAGTATCTTTTCAGGATCATTTGACTTCATGGCAATAATGTAAAAGATTTTTCCCCTTGTCGAATTTTATATAACTAGTATTAATAAATTAATAGCCTATAGAAAGCACAGTAAAATAACACAGAAAAGGGGATTGAAAAACAGGTTGAAAATGGCAACAAAATTAATGAGGATGCAGCAACATAAAAGAGAACCCTTGAAGTGATCAAGGAGAAAGTCAGTGACACAAACATGAAGACTCCCTAGAAACATACCTCATAATGTCTTTTTCCAGACTTCTGCAAATGAGAAATTATCACATAGGGATTTCATGCACAGTTGTGAGAAGAATACTGTCAACTTTGCTAGGCTGATTTGCACCGAATTTGACTGCCAAATGATTGTGAAAAACTAGTCAGCTACTCACAGCTCAAGGTGATTATCCATAACGAGCTCCACTCCAGAAAAAAAAAAAAACAACATCAAGTGCTCCAGACAGAGCAAGTCTTGGAAATCACTGAAAATATCTGAAAGTCTGAAAGTCCAATAATTTTACATGGGAAAGCTAAATGGTTCATAGAAACTGAACGCCAGACTGTGGATCTCCGTTAGAGCTCTACTTAGTCCTGCATTACTATACACTGACTATACATGGAGTCTTCACTGACAGCTTTCTAGGAAATTGTGTCTTTCAAACAGTTCAACTAAATTATTGTTGCTTACCATATACACTGCTATGTGTTAGGATTCTTAAGCTAATGCAAAATGTGACTGCCCAAGAGAATAAGTGAATATTTAAATGCGAGTATCTCACATATTCTGTTCCTTCCTGTTTCTACATTGATGGAAAGACAAGGCTTTGTTCCCCATCCAAAGACTATCAATATATCATGACCCATTTACATCAGTTACTGACTCCTGTTCAGATGACAGCAGTCTTAAATCCCACAAGCAATACGAATCATGAAAAGAGATAATATGTATTCGGGTCATGGACTGACACAACAAGGCCACAAACAGGATAGAAGGCCAAGATGGGAGCTGCAGTTTTGACCTTAGAGTGGTCCAAATTATTGACAGAGCAGAAGTCAGCATACATCAACAGAACTGTGTCACATCATTACAGAGAACAGAGTCAGGACTTACATCCTCCCCACATTTTATAAACATTTCCTCTTCTCAGCTAACAAATGCAACAAGAAGACTGGAGACTGAAAAGAAAGCTACCATAAAAATCTTTGCTCATTGATTGAATGGGTCCTTGCCAGATTTAGATCAAACTTCTCCCAAAATGCTATCTTCAACCCCAGTCCACCTTCTTATTACAAGTCTTTATGGATTTTTCATCATTTTTTCTTATGGTAGGAAATATTTAATGAAGGATACATAAGGTAAGAAAATTCCATAACAATAAATATTTACCAACTTCAGTCCAGTATATCTTTGCATCAAAGGTCACTGAATAGGACCCCTACACTCTACTTTCTTTTCAGCAAATTGTGTAATTTTGAAGCAGTATTGTAAAAATCTAAATGTTTTCCTTTGACATACTGCTGTTTTTCTATCTTGTGAGAGAAAGAGAATGAATTCAGAGGTCTCAGTTGTTCAAGTAAACTCTTGTCTCCTATAGCTGCTAATTTTCCAGAAGAGCATGTGATTTCTTTGAAGGCTCTGCTAAATTGTAACAAACAGTCTTTATGAAAAATCACAATAAAACATGAGATTTTTAAATGCCAATAGATAGTACTGGGAACTTGTCAGATCCCACACAATTCATTTCCCCATCCAATGATGCATGATATTTGGCACATAGAGTACTTACGCTTTTTGTTTGTAAAAGAAAGACAATTTTTCCTCCTGTGTTTCTGACCTTTATTCTTATTATCAAATACTCTTTCCAACTGCACTGAATTATACAAAACTATCCCTTGTGAGTAAAATCAGAAGGATTTTGTCCATCTTCCAGAATTACATATTTGACACAGTTTATATAATCAGCTTGTGTTTCCAAACTCTACTTAAATAAGAAAAGACTAGATTTAAAAAAAAAAAAAAGTTCAAGACCAGGAAAAAAAAATTACAGTTTTATATTTTGTATCTCAAGATTAGCTATGGTATCTAATCAGTAATTAAATATAGCCTAATACAGAGAACAGCTTCTCTAGACAAGGTCATAGATTTCCTTCTCAGTACAAGAACTCAGCACTTGTGGGCGAAAAAGGTGTTGAGAAGTGACTGAAAAAAGGTAGGACAGCTTGAACTTCATTGTACTTTATGATCCTTGCTGCCACTTTTCTGCAAGGTTTATCCAGCTTGAAATATCATTGTTACTTTAAGATCACTAATTAGTTTCTTTATAAAAAAGTCACTCAATCCAGGACAGCATTTTTTCATTTAATTACATAATGACTATTTTCAGTGATTGGCAAAAGTTCTTCCAAACGCTACATTCAATCTGTATTCAATCAGGGACAATCTGTGCTGCCTACATAGCATTACCTCATCTCACGAGCTTTTACAGCAGCTACACACTATCTATTGAGATTTTAGGATGTAATTTCCTATGAATGACAGAAGCTGATAACAAATACCAGTCATGAAATTGAGAACAATATTCACTTGCTTTTTAGAATATTGAAAATATATGCCACATAAATTACATAAATAATTTAACATTTTTGTTTAAGAAGCACTCAATGCCTGTACCCTGCTGGAAAGCAATAGCAGTGTACATTGTTATTTAGCTGCACCATCTACCCTTCCTACAAGATCAACACTGTTCATGAAAGATCAATAGAACCATTATAAAATGTGTTTACTATAATTAAGGAGGCAGGAGTCTTATATTTATGCTGCAGGATGCATTAAAATACCAACAGACATCAGGACTGACTTAGCACTCTCTCAGCTACGCCAGTTATTCCTCACTAAACCATGTTTTATTTATTTATTTGCTTCAATTTCTACTCCCTCATTAAGAACCCCATGCTCTAAATTTAAAAGCCCTGCAGGAAATACATTCTTTCACATCCTTTAGTGAGGAAAAAGTAAAAGTAAAAGAACATAAATTGGAAGAAATATGTAAGGACTATACCCCAAGTTCCTTAGAACACAAAGTGGGAAATTCCTTCAAAACTAAATGGAGATAAAAATAGGGGGGTCTGTGGGAGGAGGAAGGTAATCAACCACTTGCTTATGTTTAGATAAAAATGCGTATACACACGTCCCATACACATATATTTATACAGCTTTAAACCTGAAAAGGATATTACAACCATCAGTAGCCATTTTATTCCTGCAAAGTGCTTACCTGACTTTTACATTTTTATGTTGAAATCTTAAGATGGAAAACTGTGATTTCCACTTGGCTTTTTCAACAACTTGTGTCAATAATGATTCTTACAATGTTCTCAAAAAAAGTGTATATCAGGAACAGGATGTTGATTATTATCCACTGTGCCTGATGCACACTCAGTCAAGTTTGGTACAAGTTAAATACTTTGGTACAAGTTAAATGCTACTGAAATATATCCCAACCAATCTGAATAAGCATTTAGTCATAAAAAGTATACCATGAAAGTCTCTTGGACCACAATAGCAAATAAATAAATACAAGTAAATGCACACTGACTTGTATCGTTGCAAGGATCACAGGATAATAATACACCAAGAAGCAGAATATTTACAAAGCTGTAATTTCTTTTCATATGTTAGTAGTGTTAAGTATCACAGAATCATAGAATGGCTTGAGTTTGAAGGCACTTTAAAGCTCATATAGTTCCAAACCTCCTGCCATGGGCAGGGACATCTTCCACTAGATCTTGCTCCTTAAGAGCTTGAGTTTGAAGGCACTTTAAAGCTCATGTAGTTTCAAACCTCCTGCCATGGGCAGGGACATCTTCCACTAGATCTTGCTCCTTAAGAGCCCTTTCAAATGTGGCCTTAAAAATCTCCATCGATGGGGCATCCCCTGTTTCTTTGGGCAACCAGTTCCAATGCCTCACCACCCTCAAAGTAAAGAATTTCTTTACAGTACCTAATCTAAACCTCTCCTTTTTCAGTTTAAAATTGCCCCCTGTCCTGTCACTACATACTCCTGTAAAAAGTCCCTCTCCGTCTTTCTTTTAGGCTCCTTTCAGGTACTGGAAGGCTGCAATTAGGCCATCCCTAAGACTTCTCTTCTCTAGGCTGAACAAGCCCAACTCTCTCTGCCCTTCCTCACAGGAGACTTGCTCCATCCTTCTAATCTTCTTGGTGGCTCCTCCTCTGGACTCATTCCAGTGAGTTCATATCCTTCCTGTACTGGTAACCCCAGCACAGGGGCAGAATCACATCTCTCACTCTGCTGGCTACAAAACTATATATAGTCGTACAACACTGTATTGTTCCAATGTAGAAAAAGGCATTTTACAAGAGATGAAAGCAGAACAAGTTACAAAAGGAGCAATTTAGAAGCACTTCTAGAATACAGAGGACTGCTGTTAGGAGTGCAAAAACCCACCTAAAACTGGCACTTGCAACAGCCACAAGAACAACAAGAGTTTCTATGGCGGTGCGGGTAGTAAAAGAGCGAACAATGAAAATGTAGTCCTGTTACTGAATAGCGCAGGTATCTTAGTGACAGCAGGCACGAGCAAAGCTGAGGGACTGAATGCTTTCTCTGCCTGAGTCTTCACTGACAAGGGCTTCCAGGTCTCTGTGAAGAGGGATGGTGTTCACAGTGGAAAGCAAAAACCAGCAGCGGATAAGGATCGAATCAGGGATGTATGTCATGTTAAGAATAACTGTCTTCCTTTAACTCTGAAATGTGACACTAAAACTAAATTGAGACATAAAGATACCAAATGATGATAACATTTTTTCCACTGCATGTTTTATTCCAATTAGAGTACATTTAGAACACTTTAGCTCTGTGGCATATGTTTATAATTAAACAGACCTAAAAATATCAGGGAAAATTAATTTAAACTAGGTCTGGTTTAAAATACCTTGTTTAAAAGTGAATAATGAAACAGAAAAAAAAATAAACTAGGATTCCTTGACAATACTTAAATTAGAATTGAAGTTTAATAGTGTATTTTTTCCATCTGTAACAGCCAACATACCACAGAAATATAAAATAAATCACTATTCAGTTATCCATTCAAAATAAGGATTTGCAAATAATACATTAAATGTACAATTACAAGGGAATTGGTGGTGATTTATTTAAGAACTTTTGAAAGTGACCCAGCAGGTTTCTAGTAAATGATCTGCAATATGCAAGCCAGACTAGAGCTAAAATCCAGCAAAGCATTAAGTGTGCCAAGGGGAAAAAAAAATGAAGAAAAAATGAAGCTATTGGAGAATGGTAAGCAAAACCTCACATTTAGGAAAGTCAATCTAGTATTTCAAAGCCCAACTGCAGAGATTATTCACATTCCATTACTGTCTACCTTTCAATCATACAATATTCAAACCAGAGAGAATTTTCAGTCACTCTTCACAAAGCAGAAGGAATGCAGAAACATTTTGGTATGGATCAAAATTTTCAGATATTCTTTGTCTGTTTCTCAGGTTTCAATGGTTCATAACCATTTTATTTGAATTTTACACCCTTGTTCTGTCCAAGTTGCCATGGGTATGCACTTAAAAAAAAAATCTCATCAAAACATACTTTGAACAATAATGGGATCTGCCTTGTTACTTCCTCACTTGCATTTATTTCCTTGCCAAAAATTTACTTCATGCAAGGAAAATGCAATGAAAGGTTTCAAATGGCAATAGGATATCAGCTCTACAGATCTTCATTATAGATTACTATGATTTCCTTGATATTATTCTTAAAATAAATTAATGTATGAAATGTAGGCATTTGTAACTTTACAACCAGATGAGTAAAAATGTCATTTTTGTTGAAATAATGTGTTAGGAAGAATACATCAGATAAATTCATTGATAACTAACAGATTTCATTCCATTTGCTGCTAAATAAATTAACTCTACTAAAGAACTGAAGTGTTTGGTGGAATGAACATACTATTTGTATCACACGATTTCATAAACTTAGCTTCACACCACAGAATTAACTCCTTTTAGATATGTAATATGAAATATGACCTTACCACAGTGCTAAAAAATCCCAGCCTGCTGTGCAGCCTATTCCCACAGAAATTTATTTCTGAAACAGGTGAAGTACAACACTGTAATACTGAGATCTGATTAAAATAAGTGATTGCTTATCTAAATATGGAAACTAGCTGTATTTTAGCTCAGAGTTCAAATTTACCTCTTGCTAAATAAAACTGTAATACCTTTCTAAGCACCCCACACTATCCATAAGCAGATGCATTTCAGCAGCTGTTACAGATGTGATTGGACATGTAAGAAAACAGTTCCGTTTTTTCATTGCAAATGTTTAGAAATTTATGGAAAAAGATAGCTAACAGAAATATGATTTATTTTTGTAGATTTCAATAATGTATTAGGGTCTTATAATTAGGGATATTCTCAGCACACACACAAAAAAGCCAGTCCTATTTCATTATCTGCACAAATACATGTGCCCACCCACACAAGTGTTCATTTTAGACATAGATTATACTTTATTTGGACCTTGGAACAGTGAATGTGACCAGAATGCAGGTGACATTTTGAAGTAAGTTGATTCACGGATCTTCACTATGTAAGATAAGAACACAATGAACATTTAAATCATCTTTCTGTACCATCTTAAGCTTTCTTTTCTGTCAACTTTGCATCACAAACAATTGCAAGCTTCAAGAGGTGAAAAGATAATAAATATGAAGACAGGAAGACATTCAGTATGACTGAAAAGCTTGAGGGTTTTTTTTTTTACTAAGATAAGTGTTCTTTCCTTCATTCTAAATCCATAAAAATCTAGCCCACTCTGAAATTTTAAAATCTATGAAGTTCAAATGGCTACCAAAGCCAAGATCTATTCCTTCAAGAACAAATAAAATCCATCTATAAAATGGAGGGGAAAATGCTAGAGTAACCTACAATTGACATTCACTCTGCATCTGTTCAGAGCATAATTTTACTTTTCCTGTTCTGCTGATGGGAAAAATCAAAACCATCAAATCATTGATAGAGATTTCACTTCACTACCGTTAATGACCTGGTAATCATCAAGAGAAAAAATAATTAGTGTCAAGATTCAAAATCAAAAGTATTATACAAAAATATTAGATATTTCATGGGCAGAAAGCAATAGCCTTTGACTTTCACCAAGTGCGAGCCACCTAATCTTTCAAAATCAAAGTAGTAGAACACATCTGGACAAAATTGATTATTTTTCCCAAAAGAAATTCCAATCTGTTTACTAGATTTTTCTCACTTGTTTTGCTTTGTTTGGTTCAGAAGAAATGAGGAAGTTGCACAATGGATTTATCTTTCACTGTGAACCAGAATCAAGAACTGAAACAGTGTTGCGTAACTCAAAACTCCCCCTTATCCTCCCACAGAGCATGAGGGGGAGTTTTGGGTGAGGAATGAATTCAGAATTATGTCCTCAAGCTTTACTCACCCCTTATATGGAGCTCCAGTGTAATTGTAACTGACTTAAAAAAGGCCAAAAACCTGCTCCTGCAGCAGTCCTTTGACTATAGAGCTTCTTATTCATGCTCTTCAAAATCATATTAATGCCAGTATATTTTCAAAGGGAGATTGAAATCTTCCTTCAATTCCACCATTCATAGGGTCCTCTCACATGACCCTGTTCAGTTCTCTTTTAAAAAGAGCAGTAATGGCTGGACTATGGCTTTGATCCTGTCACCATTTTTTTTTACATTCTAGCAGTTCAGAATTGATATAGTTTCAGGGGCTGCTTTGAGAGTCTTTTTGTAGTTGGGAGCTCAATAATTCCTGCATTTAGGCTGCAGGAGGATCAAACCACAGCAATCTTTCAAGCAAGATCCTTATCTTGATACAGGTACAGTCTAATTCCAGCCATGAACCCATAATAAACTCCAATACTTTGTCTTTCATCTAATTCTCCTATAAAAGCTTCATATCTACTAAAGAGCATATCCTAAATGTATGTGAGCCACAGTTATTTTCACATTTACTGAAAACTGATCTCACAAGCCTGGACAGGGGAATTTCTGAATAAAAGATATATTGTATGGGGAAGAATCTATAAACTCAGCCACAGAGGAGAAAAAAATTCTCTTTGAAATCCTTTCTTTGTTTTAGGCACAAAACCTGTACAACCTCTGCACAGCAATTTTAGAGTTTATTCTTTAAATCCAAGGTCATGTAGCCATAGCAGCTAGTTCAGGCTCAGAGGGGAGGTAATCATCCTCTGTTCTTCTCAGCAAGTGCTCTTTGCTGAGGTCAAAGAAATGGGGCAATGTAACACTAGAATCCATTACAAATTAGCATAATGTCACCACCTCTCTCTGTGACATTTAAAATGAGCACAGATGAAGGACAGCGTGGAAAACAATGCAATTACAAGTATCTGGATCCAACAGTAGTTCTGGAAAAGGACAAGGAACTGGAATTGCCTGTAATGAACACTTCAACAAACTCCAGCACTGCCTTCTTTCTCTGACATATCATTAAACAAATAAATATTTTTTTTCAAAATCCACCAAAACAAACAAACAAGCAAAAAATAAAACACTGAAGTCCAAAAATTGCAGTCAGACACACACTTTTGAAAGCAGGAGATCTGAATGAAACACCACCACAAGTTTTCCTCATGTTCAAATACAAAAAGAGAAAATAGGCATAAAGGTGATAAGAACACCATCTCAGTGCCACAATGCAATGCCACTGTGAGGCAATCTGTGAAGATGAAGACCTATCTCTGCCTATACACTGAGATCTAATCAGACTTTAACGCTTCTGAAAATCTGAAAAAGAGGGCACAAAATATAAAAAAAAAAAGGGGGAAAGAAATATGCAAACCCCAGAAACAAAATGCATTTCCTTTTCTTATACAGTCCAGTAGTAATTCCACAGTATTTTTTAATCATCTATGCTCAAAATTATGGGGATAGAACAGAAATACAGGACACAGTGAAACCACTCAGCTTCTTTTCAGTAAAAATTGGCAACTTCCATTTCATCCTACATGTCCTAAGCTTTCTGGAAAAACAAATAAACAAAAAAAAAACCCACTAGTGGAAGTATCTCAAAACTTGTGTCTTAACATATTCTGAAAACATTTTAAGTTTTATGTCTTTTCTGAAACATGATAGCTAATTAGTTATTTGATTATCATAATCAGAAATACTAATCACTGCAGTCTTGATGAAAATTCAGTGATTATCCCAAGAGGGTTGCGGTCCAGTAAATGTGTTGACAGGCTATTTGCTATTGTAATGGCAATGCATCATGATAACATATATCAGAAAACAAAAGACAAATACAGATTAATACTATCCATAACACTTCAACACAAGAGAAAATGTAATGTGACCTTGAGGTCAAATTACGTGCTTCCCAATCAAGCAAAATTTCTTCTAACATCAGCTTTGCATTCAGAAGCCTATAGTCCCTAGTGAATGAAAAAATAAATCCCCCTAAAATAGCCAGCAACCAGTTCCAAGCCACATCGGGATGTCTCCCTAAAATCCCCTCACACTTCATTGAAAAAATTCATGTTATATTTTGTAGAAGTACAATCAAAATATTGTAAGTAAAAATAAAATTCGTGAAACCGCATCTCTCCTCTTCATAAAGTTTTCCCTCTAAGTCCTTCAAATACCTAAAAAACTATTTATTCTATACAATCACTACTATATATCTTTACCTCTATATTAAAGTAACCTCCCTTTTGAGAAATACTTAGCAGTATCAGACCTTTACTTGTGAAAATAACAACAGAAAACTGACATTTGCTAAACCACTTTTTCCCAAGAAGTTGCAGTTTGCAGGCCCACTTGAGGATTTATTTTTAATCCCATTCCTTCAGCCTATAATTTCTTATTTCTACTCTCGATTTAACAAGCTGCAAGTGGAACTGTTCAGAGATGAAATAGTCATTGAGTTGCTTTAAAATACTAAATTACTATTATCTGTTCCATGAGTTGGAACCCTTTTCTCTCCTTCACATTTGTGCCTTTTTATTTTTATTATTTTCAGCAGGTAATATTAAATGTCAACCAAGCTCTAGAAAAATACCAATGCCATTACTTTTTTTTTTTTCTTTTTTTTTTTGTCTCCTTCCCCTTCAAGGCTAACAGCTGCCAGAATTGTGGCTGTCAAAACTGGCAGCTGAGAACTTTTCCCATACTTGCCAAAGAGTTGATTTGAGATATGCAAATAATACTTCTCCAAAAATTGTCCAATGGGTCCCAAGAGGCACAACTGAGGTTAGATAGTTCCTTTACAACTCTGCGAAGCCACCGTATCTTCCGATCTCCCAGAAATAGAAAACAAGGATTTAAGACAAAGAAATGTCATTGTCACAATGACTTTGCACAGAGTAGCTGTCTGTCACTCTACAGGGTAAATGTATATGGCTTCCATTGTCACAGTACCCAAGAAATCTAAATATTTCATGTACATATAATGTCACCACAACTACTGAATAGAGAAAGAATATGGTTTTATTTTAAACATAACGAACCAAGGCACAAAAATGCTAAATAAACCTGGTACAATATACATAAATGTTATGAATTCATATTAATGAATGGGAAATGAGATCTCACAGAACATCTACTTCAGCTACAGAAAGTAAAGAAAAGCAATTATACTTGAGTCATTTGTCAGACATTTGGCAAATTTGAAGAAAACTCGAGAAAATAATACATGCAGGTGGTTTACTGCAGAGATTTACTGCCTGATAAGCTTTTATGTTTTTTACCCTAAAATTTATCTGTAGATTAATCCCATTTATGCTTCTCTTTCACTAAGTAGACAAGAAAAGCAGTATCATCATCCTGCTTGCAACAAATTTGTGCATAATAGGGACATCATATTTTCTTAGTCTTCCTTTTTTTAAATTAAATAAAACAAATTCTATCAATATCTTTTACAGGTCATGTCTTCAAAATCCCTCATCACTCTTCTTTTTTGGACTTTAGCTTTCTCAACTCTTTTTTAAAATGTGATGGCCAAAACTACACAACATACCAGATATGGCCTCAGAAGCACTGACTTGAATCATTGTTTTTCACATCTTGCACATAGTAAACCTGTTCACAGATTTTACAGGATCACATTATTAACTCATGTTCCATTTCTGACTGACTATAACCTGATTAGCCAGATATTTTCACCTTGGGGCATTTAATGTCTTCTCTATGAGTATAACAGTTTCCACAAATTTTGAACAAATATCAATGTGTCAGTTTAAAGATGTTTTCCAAAATTTTGATTGCCGATCCACAACAAGCCCTTTGCACATCGTTAAAACCTTGATTTTTATCTGCAGCTTTTACAAGGATACATTAGTCTATCATCAACATCATTAATGAAAGCATTGAAAGTAATACTCTGCCCAAGACCAACAAATTCAAGACTCTATTGACATGTTTTCATAATCTGAAGGGACATTAAGAGTAACTCATTGCTTCTCATACATCACAGGATAATGATGAAAGAGAGGCCAAGTTTCCCTACGAGAATGTCTTGTGGACAGGATGAAAGGGTATACTAAACTCAAGGTGTGTTACAACCACAGATTTCTATGGATCTGTTACCCCGTCAAAAGTACTCTAGAGACAAATTCACTTCTTGTACATATTAAATGATTCTTCTAGACTATTTCAAATGATTCAGCTCAGAGTGGTTATGACAACATGGTTTTGTTTTTCTTATTCTGAAGCCCAGAAATATATTTTCATCCTAGAACCCTTCTCCATGAATTCTCAAAATTCAGAAAAAGCTCTCAGTCATTAATTTTTCATTTTATTCATTCATTTTATTTAAAGGTCCTTCTTTTAGGCAGCCATACTTCAGCATGCACTTCCTCATAAGCTCTATGTCCTCATGTTTCTGATGTACCCTATGCACTCATTAAAACACTTCCATTGGGTATTGTCAAATAATTCCATATGATGGTTTATGAAGACTGAAACAAATAACAGCCCTGAATTCTTCAGCTTTCTCTATACTATCCTATATTTTCTCTTTTCTCTATATTTAAGGCCTTGAGCAACCTGGTCTAGTGGGAGGTGCCCTGGACCATAGCAGGTCAGGCTGGGACAAGACGATCTTTTAAGGTTCCTTCCAACCTCTTAACAGTCAATGATTTTATGATTTTATAATAGAAAGAGAATATTTTCAAATTTTATATGAATACAAGATTGAATTAACCTTGCATGATTTTTTCTTATCAATTTCGAATTAACATAGGGGTTTACATTTTGCAAATGTTATTTCAAACATGTTGTTCAAACATGTTCCTAATTTGTAACTTATACAGTTGAATGGGGTCACAAACAAATATCGTGCTAAGACTGATAAACTCAGGTTTTCAGAATGTCAAAACAATATTCCACACTCTACCCCACAAATCTTTTTGACTTGCAAAAACTCTTGCACTTTTTTAGGAAATCCTGTGTATCTCAGAATTCTTCCCCCCTTTAGTACTAATGTCTGACCATTCAAAAACATGGCTACTATAAATACTGACACTGTTTTATCTAGAGAGAAGGATATTGGATAAATAGAAACAGCATTCTCTTCTGTGAACACCCTTTTGAAGATGCTTGACTTGCAATTTGAATTCATGAGTCCCGGGAAGCAGTTTTTAATACCCACTAGCAAATAGGAAAAAATCAAATTGCTTTCCTTAAAACTATAAAGAATAGATATACAGAACAAGAGGAATACTAATATAATGGGACTGCAGAAGGCTGATTTTGGAGCTAGACAAACTACGAAATGTTTTAAAATGCAACGACATGAAAAGCGAACTTGTTTAAAAAAAAAATAAGGCAGAAGTATAATAGAAATCTTCCATTATTAGACAGCAAATAATTTGTCTGATAAGTTGCACTTTCACTTGCCAAAAATTTACATCATTAGCTACTTCACAACTACCTGCATGCCTGCACTTACTCTCTTACAAACAAGAGGAAGATAAACACATTCTGAGGGGTCACAACACACTCAGTCACGTTTCAATAAACTATACCTTACATGTAGCAACCTAAACCTTGGATCATGTCAAAGAAACTGCATTGACATCATCAAAATCATTTATCATCGATCCCCAGCATTCTTGCTAGGATAGTCTGAAAATACTTTGGTTAAAAGCATTAATTCCCTTGACTTTTTAATGATTACAGTGTATTTTGTACATGACTAAACAAGACTGGAGTGATGAGTTTTGCTAACATAGGTGGTTTACCTCAGCAAATAATTTCTCACATTAATAACCTTTTTTACAAGAGTTGAGAGACATTATATAAACATAGTCACACTTTCTATCAAAAATTAAAACACGTATCATGATTTGACAATCCAACATTTTCCTTTCTACAAAATAATAGAAGGTGAAAATCCCAAAAGTTTTACATAAACTATGCATGTTGTCTATATATTACAGAATTCTGAGAACACATGCATTTCTGTAGCTTCTAATTGGCCTTTTTATAGATAAGATGTTTCCCATTGGGAAGCAGTTAAAAATAAGACAGACAGTCCCCGTTATAAGTTGTCCCTATGCCAACATGACCCCAACCCAGCAAGAAATCCAAAATAAATGCAAAAAGATGCCATCTCTTTACAAAACAGAAGAGCTTTTTTAAACTTTTCATTGGAAGTACAAGAATTGGGTCATGTTGCATTTAGTAAAAATGGACCTCAAGGGCCTGCAACTGTGGGAAAGTCACTTATAATACAAAGTCTTACGATGAGGCTGTTATTGCATTAACAAGAAACTGGATGGTTTTCAGGGTTTGATATGTTCAAGAGTTTGAACATAATCCCGAATATTAATTGTCAATGTATACACTTCAAAAGGACAGCAAGAACAAAGTATCAAATGAATTCTTACAATCTAAAGCCTACTTAACAATATGTCAGAACTGCTTTGTAAAAGCCCTGTTCATGTCTGCTAACAACATTAAACCCTACCAAATAAAGCTAGTGAGAAAAAAATCTGGGTTCCAAGACCAATTCCAGTATCTAAAATAAAGGATCATACACTGCTTAAAGCAAGATAGGTCATACTAATTTTGATCAATACTAGGAGGATCATGTAGTACAAGTGAAAAATCTTTTTATTCCTTTATTTTTTTAAATAAGTACAGCTAAAAACAAAATCATTGGAAAACGGTTCAAAAATATTACTTAAGTTGAATAATGTATTGAAAAGGAGAAAAAAATGCACAGATCTGTGATTTGAACAGGGTTTTTTATGCTATTGAGATCAAATCCCTACTCCAAATCTTTACTAATGTTCCTATCACAAGTTTGCTTCTGTATGTATGATAGCACAATTGTAGTAACTTTCAATTTCAAGTAATCAAAGCCATAATCTAAAATCTAGTCTTTTATTCATGACAGCTACTGAAATACATGTTTGTAAAAAAATCAAGTCTTTCTGGCTTAATTCTTTCTCAGAATATCACCCAGAGAATTACTAACCCTGACCTATTTCTTTGAAAAAAACCCCACAACACAACTCAATATGTGAAATGTGTGAAAGCAAACGTAAAATAATAACCTGGGTCAATAAGGCTTATTTATGGCTACTTGATAATCCATGCCCAAAAAAATTCAGAACAAGTATACAGAAAAGCTTTCTTTGTCATGCCCCAGCTGTCAAGAAGCTTTAGAAGTCAACCAAACACCACTGTTTCTTAATATGGTATGGATATGGAACATAATCCTCTACAAAACTACTTACAGACTAAATTTAGTATTCATTAACTCAATAGTGGATGCAAGAATTTTTCATAAAAAGCTGAAAGAGGCAAAAGAGATGGATAAATAAAGATTTGATTTACAGCCAGATTTGTATGAAGACTTTAGTAAAACTAAAAATCTTCGAAAATATGCTAAATTTTGGCTCACCAGAGAAATAGGTTTTAGCCCAGACTCATCGAAACATCTAACCAAAAACAAACAACTGCAATGAATGCATATTTTTCCTCTATTTTTTAGTTGGAATTTCATAAAGCAGCAATTATGAGGAGAGTGGAAGGGATTCAGTTCCCTTAAAAAGATAGCTAATGCCCCAGAGATTCCCCACATGACAGGTTATGACCCATGGGGTAGACAGAGCACAGGTCAAACGGCACAGTTCAATAAGAGCAGCATAACATAATTCAGTGTGTCTGAATTCCACACAAAGCATCCACATTTTTTTTCTTTCTTCCCTGACACAAACATTAGCTAAGAGACTTTTTAATTGTTTCCAGAAATGTGAAATTGCACACACACTTTTGATTTCACCAATATGCATATCTCTTCTACCTGTTCAGCTAATTTAATAATAGCACTTTAAAATTACGTCAGTGTAACAATTTTGTGCATGTTCATTCTGATCTAAGACTTAGTAAGTTTATCCTACCTCTACTGTAGGCAATAACTACTGTATCTGCACTAACTCAGTTTTTGTTCTAGATTCTTGGCATGATTATCCCACCTAATATCTGAACCACTTTCTGTGATTACCTCTATTTTCCTTTTAATTATCCAAGAAGTGCTAAGTTTAGCACTTCAACTGGTTACTTAATTTTAGAGGTATACAAGATCAGCTCCCAGGTGTGGCAAAATTCAGCAGATATGTAACAAGTTAAGCTCTTCATCTTCATGCTCTTCTTAGATCAGATAAACAGAGGTTTTGGTGGCAAAAATTCCTTGGTGGTTTAGGACTGAAACTTAGAATGAATCACAAGCATTTACTCTATGCAGTACATCTGATCTCAACTGACTCAAATGGGTTAGAGACAGTGGCAGTCAGAGCACAAAGGAGACCTCCTGCAGGAGGAAGACCTTATGCCTCAGGTCTTTTATTTCTCGCTAAAAATATTTTTTTTTATTCTGCAAAAGAGCAGCACAATTCTCAATCTTGACTTTACACTAAATTTGATATTGGACCAATTCATTGCCATACTGCAATAGTTTTCTCAAGTTGTTCTGAAAATATGAAGAGACCTGGTGCTAGAGAACCTCTGGAGATTACCCAGTTTTGATTACAAAAAAAATAAATTTAGGACCTTCTCCCTAAAAAACCCAACAATCTCTCCTACTCGATACAGGCATGTGGATATAAGATCAATACTAACCCTGCATTACACTCCGTTACGGCTTCAGGGCTTTCTATGTGTATCGAAAAAGGAGATGGATCATCATATGGAACACCCTCCCCCTCTTCTGCACTACAGCAAAATCACAAACCCTCGTCTTAGGACCAGAAGTTTTTGCTCCTGCTCTGTGCTTTCCCTGGTGCCCATGGGAATAGCCAGAAAGTACATTCATTGTAACTTTCAGTAGAGAAAAAATTGCATTTAATTTTGAAGGTTCAGTCCAATTCTGAGAGTTCATAAAATAAACTGACTGGTAGAATATTGTCTAGATTTTTCTCTCAATTTATATGATTTTTTATGCAGTCTATTTGATTAGGACTTATTTAATACATTTAATTAAATATCTATTAGGTGAGGGACTGATTTCCTAACATGCAAGGTTACTTACTTTGAATAATTTACAGAAAGCTCTTTGTTCCTGAAGACAAACTAAAAATGCACTTCAAATTAAAAGCAAGCAAACAAACAAAAGAAGAAGGAAAGGGGGAAAATGCTGGGAACTCAGAAGGGAGCTAGAAATATTATGAAAGCGAAAGTGGTAATGAAGCAGAGAAGACTAGAGAGAAGTTGGGATTACTGGAGGGCTCTCCCAGTCACAAATCAAATGTGCATTTACTGCACTTGAAAAAGAAAGGCAGATTAGGTTTAAAGATGGAATTTTGCAACAAACCAGGCTTCATGCTTTCTAATCTTTCATGGAATATATTTTTTGATAAAATTCTCTCCTCTCAATGCAAAGAGCATACAGACTCCCAAGAAATCCTCCTCCTGCACCCACACTGTGTTTTCTGGCTTGAATAAGTTTGTTAGTAGATAAACACTGCCGCTGCCTCATGCTTGAAAAGTTTTGAATGTAATTGACTGTCAATGATATGATGATTTATAATGCAATCTGCTGCTACTTCTGCTGCTGCAGATAACTCTAATTTGCCTCTATTGTATTAGATATGATGAACTTGACAATCATTTTCAATTTTCCTATTTGGCTTTCATTCAGGTTGATGTGGCCAGTAACAGTGAATTTTCATTGTTCTCCCCCTAAAGCAATAAAGGAACAGGAGCTTGTTTTATATGAAGCAGTTGGCTCTTTCCAAAAGACTCATTTATTGTGTAATGAAGCTTCTGCCAAGCAAAACATTTACTAAAAGTGGGGACTGAAACTTCTGGTTTAAATATTTGTGTTTTACTGAATCATATATTGACCAAGTTGTACTATATGAAAAAGATAGGTGATGAGGAAAAGAGCCTACAGACATAATGGACCTCGTACCACCTGATTGAGATTACACAGTTCCATAATTTTGATCACACTCAGATCTGGAGGGTTTGGTTTCTCTTGGGAAGACAGGTGAAAGAGATCAAGATGTTAATGATTTCTGGTTTTGGGGAAAACTATTAAGGAATGAAAAGGAGAAGTAGTAGAAGATACCCAAGTGCATACAAAAATATATTTAAAGAAAAGCTTGCCAGACAAGGAAGTACCATTTGACAGCTCTTCAATCTACAGACCTGCTGTCTTATAAGGCAACTACTCAGGAAGGTAAAATGGTTTTTTTATTACTAGCCACAGAGATAAGCAAATCAGTTTTAAAGTGATACACACTAAACTATGAAAAACAGCCTCTTTGGCTTTGAATAATGGAGCTTCCAAAGTCTCAGCTATATTTTCTGTCCACATAAAAGAATTGCACAAATTACACCTGCTAGCTTGTTCTAGCTTGCTTTGGTGTGCACAGACACAGTGTAAAATGTAAAAATTATGTATTTTCAGACCATAGAACAGTTTCTATTTCCAGAGTTACATCTGTTTCCTCATCCAGCAATGTTTTCATAATAGTTGCAATGGAGTTGTCATGTCACTCCAGCTGCCACTTGGAAGAATGAGATGGGTCCTATTCTGCCTCATTCATCACAAAGAAAGGGCTGGCATCTAAGTTTTGATAACTAAACTCTATTCTGTATGTAAGATATGAGAAAAAGATTTAAGATTTCAAGTTCAGTTTCAACAGCTGGCAGTTAGAAAAATGATTTTTAGACTTGCAAGATAAACACATTTAATACAGAAATCATAGAGAAAGAAAAAATAGGGAACTTTCACAAAATTACCTTTTTGACTGTAACTGCATTTCAAGAATTACATGATTTACAGTATCATGCTTTCTGTGTATGAGAATTAATCTCAATATCATTCATCCAAAATAAACTACATTACTGTAGAAGTTAATTTCATTTCAATTAATATGAAGAAGCTTTTTAACAAATAAAATTTACAGATGCTTAGGACAAATTTGAGGGGAAATTGACTGCTTTTCCTTTTCCCTTGCTCTTACAGCAAAAAATATCACAACAAGCAACATAAAGAATGAGGATGTAAAATACGTAGATTGACAACTACAAAGGTTGACAGGAATGGATATTGCTTGCACCTGTTATAGTAATTCAGACCTGAAAAGTATTAAGTGATTGCCTTTCCTTTGCAAAAATATTGTAAGAATGTATACCTAGACGTTAAGCATTCACTTCAAACATTTTACTTCTTTGGCAAGAGGAAGAATTTTTAAAAGTCTAATTATATTGAACTGTTTTCTGAAGGCTTAAGAATTAGTTTTTGAACAATTTGTTCATAAAGCTTGTAGAAGAAACAAAAGATTTACCCACTCACGCTCAATTTAGAGGGAAAAAGCAAGCAATCCTGTAAAATGTCTTCAACGGAGTGAATTTGCATTGTATAATTAATATGCAATCATCTATCAATGAAGCAAGCTGCATCACTTCACTTTCAATAGCTAGAGTTACTGAAGAATAGATTTTGGTTGGAGACAAACATGAAACTGATTACTGGGTGTAACAGGGAATCAGCTACAACACTGAAGGTAATATTATGATGTGAAAAAATGCCTGCAGTTACATACAGATAGGGCATGAGGCAACAATTTAACAAGATAAAATCGTTATAGAGTCTGCCCTACCTTTCAGGCAGAATTTTACTTTTACTGTCCAATTGGAATTTCAAAGATGCTCTGCTTCTTCTGCGTAATTCACACAGAGCAGCATTTACGGAGAGCAGCTCAGCTGTAATGTGTGGCTGCACACCCTGAGACAGAACATGGCCTGCATTTCTCTGCACCACGTAAAGTGTAGAGAGTATCTGTGCTATCTCTAAAGTGTCTGAGTATCTATGCACAACATTTTCTCTGTCTTGGAACTCAAGATCAGCTTAAGCCCATAACTATCAATTTACTTCAACAGCCCTCAGAGACAGAAGAGCAAGAATTGCAGCCACATGTAGAGAACCACAGCTCATGTGTGCAGGAATAAGCTTTACTCTTTTTTCAATGAGATAAAAAGAAAACATCTTTCATCCAGTGTGAAAGCAAGCCAAATTTGTTGTTTAGCAAATTTGTGTTTTGTGTCAGTAGACACTGCTTCAAAATTCAAATTCCTTTCAGTCCCTGAAAGCAGAAGTAAAACAAAAGCTAACATTTGACTGAGAACAGAAAAGTAAAATTGTAATGTAGCAACAGCGCAACAACATAGCAAAGCTACATGTTCCTATAGGCATGATGTCACATATGTATTTGCTATTACCTTTGGAAATTTTGAGATGATACCTTACTAATATGTTATTAAATTTGGAGCAAAACCTCCTGAGGTACAGGATAGTTATGGCTGACATACTAAATTGTAATTCATCTTCTTCTGTCCACTGTGTTATTTGTAAAGAGAGGAAGGAAAAATAAAGACAGGCTTTTTCTGGTGGCTTGTTTAATCTGCTAAAACCTATTTGAGATAATCCCTGCTCCACAGTAACTCCCAGTGGGAGATGTAAGCTGGCAGCAAAACAGGTATTCCCCAAAAAACTGCAACTGAGATCCCTTTTAAAACATACTCTAAGAACAGAGAGTTGAGATTTTTTTTAATTTAAAAAAAAAATTCTACAAGCAGTTGCCAGTATGGTACCTCAGATTAATAACAGAAAGTGAGAAATAACCTGTGCCTTTATGCAATAACATTTAAATGGCAAGCTGTTAAAAAAAAAAAATTGTTGAAAGACGACTCTCACATGCATGAGCTGAGGACGTGGTTCATCTCTGCAGCTGGCCTCTGGGGTTTCAATCTTGTAACAATCTTACATATATAAGTAAGATTTCTGCTTTCTGTACTCTAAGCAACAGATTAAGTTTTTAGGTCTGCATCTCTTCATCAGGAAGTTAGATAGCCTATGTTTTATTTTCCCAGTGAGATCATGACAATGAGATTTATGAATATAAATTTTCAGAAAGAAAGAGGTATTCGCTCTTTAAACCACAAATCCTTTAAAATCTGGTGTCTCTATTCACTGCTCTATTGAACAAATAAAACGAAGAAAATGCACACAAAAATGTCTGAACATGTCACAGTGTATACAGCCTCTCTGAACTGCAGTAAGCACTACCTGAATTTTTCAATGTGTACACAGTTCAAAAAATGAAGTCATTATTAGAGCTTTTATGAACACATGAAAGCAATCTAGTGACGAAGAACTTCCTAGCATTTTACAGGGCAGCTTTGCTTCTGAAGAAGTACCATGTAGTTAAAGAATTCAGGTTTTCTACAAAGGTGCTTTCATATGCACACTTTGATGACAACATCATAAATTTATTGTGATTTAAAAAAAAAAATAAAAAAAAGAGTCCTCACTATTTTTCCTTGGTTGCTATCCTTTCCTTCTTTCCTTCATTGCTACAGAACACAAAGACCAACATTTCCAGACCTGACACTTAACAGCTCAGCTCTGGAATCTGTGTGTGGTATATTTAACTGCAATTTTTATTCAATTCACTGTGGGTGCAGACACTTAGCTTTACACACCAGATCTGAAAGCATTGGTTCTAGTTCAGACACAATTGTATCACTGGGTGGGAAAGCATACTATCAGAACCAGTGAAAGGCTGTGTTCTTTTTAGATTGTACTACATAGCAGAAATACAAGAAATATTCAAAAGGCATTGAAAGAGAGGAAGTATGGTGTGGGTTTTCTGAGAAACAGAACAGTAAGATTGAAAGAGAGAAAAAAGAAATTTAGCTGTCATGTAAAGAGCTGGGCTCCCTGTGTTAGAGTCAGATTTGATTTATAGAGAGAACTGCAAGCAGCAGAGTACACTAGCATGCTTATTGTCAGTGAAAAGCGTAATTTACCTTAAAAAGTATCTCTGAAAATGAAAAGAAAGTTAATAAAGCTGAACTAATAACTGAACTAATTTTTCCAATCTCCATTCAGGTGAGAGAGAAAAATAATGAATAGGGGACTCAAAATCTAAATCTTCAGTCTCAGACCTTGTGGAGGTTTCTAATCTAATTGAAATATTTGCAGTCATTTTGTTGTTGAACATCTTTTTAAGAATAAACAGCAATAAATACATTTCCCAATTTATACCTTTGAAGAGCATTTTTAGCGTTTCAGTTCACAGACAATAAATACTTTCTAAAACAGAAGTGGCAGTGGCATTTGCCAAAGCATCTATTTTGCCAAAATGGCATTTAACCAAAACCAAGTTCCTCCTGTTTCTAAGCCTTTTGATCTACTTAACCTCAGTTTCACATTGGCAGCCCTGTCATGCAAACCACCTGGAGCCAGGGAATCACCCGGCCTCTGGTTTTCTTGATACAGAAACAAACATCTCGATGGAGATGGAAATTGCATGTCTGCATGCATTTAGTGATTCCTTAGGGGCCTGATTTACCAAATTATCATACAGATTAGGATGCAGTCAGGGTGTGCATCCACATTTCTTTTCTCTAGGAAGAAAGGGGGCAGAAACAGGGAAAGCCTGGAATATGAAGGTCTTGCATTAGCTGGCGCGTTGGAATAAGAGCAGGTGATACGCGTGTCCAGCTCTGGGGCTTTGTGTGGCTAAAGCCTCAGGCTCATCTCCAGGATCTGATCTTGATTGCCTGAGCTCAGTTTTCTAATACAGTGCAAGTGCAATTTAAAACAAAACAGATTTAAAACAAAACAGAATGTTTACTTAGGTGTCCAGTATAAAGAGCTATTTTCAACATTGTTTGCTTTTGTTTTCTTTTTCCATTTATGCAAAATACTCTTCTGCATTTCTTGTTCAGCAAATTGAATTTCAAAATAGTAATCTAAAAGAAAACGCTCTGGATCAAAACTTTCAAACTTTTCAATGGCTCTGAACTTCATAAATTACATTAGAAAGAAAATAAAAACTCTTTTTCAATCACAGGCTTTAGGGTTGAATGCTGTTCTGGTAAACAGAATGTGGAGTTGGGATAATGCTTTTTAATACCAGTAAACACAGTATTGGTTAAACAGAGATAACAGCACTGTCAAAAAATCTCAGCAGTTAATGCATGATAGAAATGGGCTTGTAGTGTTACGCAAGGACTAACAGCAAAGTAAACAGGGGGAATGTTTCAGGTGCCAATCCACGAGGTTGGGTCAAATCTGGACTGGGAAGGACTGCAGAGGTTCAGGCTTTCACCCTCCACCTAACTACTGCCTGCCACTGAAAAAGCTAATCCTAGTCCTCTTCATTCCCCAGCACTCCTGCAGCTAGGAGATAGTTGGTTCTTACTGATTAGTGGAAAATAACATTTTTTCTTTTCCTTTTAAGGGATACAAGATAAGCAACACTAAGTACAAGGACATCCTTGGAGCCTTGTTGGCAGCAGTCTGTAATTACATAAGATTAGGTATAATGTGATACTATGCCCAAGGCCCTCTGAAGTCTTAGCATTGCCCATTGCATTTTGGTAGACAGAGAAGAGAAGAAGGGAAAGCTCAGCTATTTACAGGAACTGCTGAACTACATATTTCGATGATGGAATTGGAGATTATGGAAGCCATTTGATAAACAAGACAGTGCACCACAAACCCCCTATCAACCCACAGATCAAGGCTATTATTAACAGTATTCTAAAGAAAATTGACACTTTAGCAACCTAAAATTTGTTTAATTCCCAGATTTCCTAGTGTGATGGTATATGTACTCCTAGGAATGCTTCTGTAAATAAAATTGAATTAACTTCCAGTATATTTCATCATCTACCAACCAGCCACTGCTCTCTGTGCTGCTATAAAAGTGAGGTTTCCAAACCATTACCATGAATTCTTCCTTCCCATTGTTTGGTCTGAGGTTGCCTCTACCATTCTGACTTTGAAGTCTCATATATCACTCTAATATCTCTATTTACCAGCTCAGGCAATTACTGGTTGTACCTGACCACAGATGGCTTTAGTCAGAAGTTACAAGTACAAACATGCCTGACTTAGCTCTTCTGCTTAAAGCTCTATTCTGATCACAGGTCATACCTGAGAACTTATCCACCACACTGATAGTAACAGAGAAAGACAGGTGAATAAAGCAATTTTTCTCTCTGACGCCTCCAGAAACTTTCTGGGTATTAACCGGAAGCCGTCATAGCTACAGAGATCAGGAGATGTGAGGATTGGCATTGGTAATTGCTGTAATAACTTCCACATTTATTCTCTGAAAGAAATGGTAAACCATTCTCTGGACCCTCTCTTCCAACCACTCTTATAAAAAATGGCTGTGGAAAAAAAATTAAAGCATGTAATTTCTCATTCTCACTGAAGTTTGTCTTTTTTAAATTTTATTTTATTTTTATTTTACTCCAATAGACTGATAGATATTTTAAGCATTTTCAATCTAGCAGTCAGTTCAGTTGACAATACTGAAAGATTGAGGATGGGGGTGTGGGGGGAAAGGGTGAAAATGACAGTGGACAAGGTGAGGAGAAATGAAAAAGAAATACTCTTCCATAATACCTAAAAGAAGTTCCGCCCTCACTTTAGAGTGAAATTTAGTCTGTGCATCAGTTTCTACAGAGAGACTATAAATCCAAGTTACATAGCCACATACCAAATGTACCAAGGGAAGACACTTCTCTTTTTTCCTTGATAAGGTGTCCCCTTCTGCCACTACAAGATGAGTAAATTACTCCACCTGTCTAACTGATCCCCAGTATTCAGCCTGACACTGACAATGGCAGTGCACCTGTTAGTGTGATGGACAAGTGATTGGCAGCATGGCATTTGCTGCTTTCTATAATAAGTTGGTTATTATACAATGATGTTGACAATCTAAAGACTGCAAATATTAAACTGTAACTAGGCAGAGGTTTGAAAAAGAAAAAAAACAAACCAGGTTATAGGTGAAGTGTGACCCTGAATAAATTTTATGCCAAAGGCTTCTTTCGTTTTGAAAAGAAAAATATCAAATTTTAAGTATGACACTTTTTCTCAGGAGAAAATTATTCTATTTATGTGTAACCACCAAATGTCAGTTCTGAGTTTTCCCATAAAGTAAACACAAGACTGCAAGTCACTGCCTTAATGGTCTTCTCAAACATATTGCATCAACAAATGAAAAAGTGTAAGCAACTATAGTTACAGTATTTGTAAGAATACATCTTCTGCAGCCATAGTAAACTACCACTTTGATGCAACTATTCCATTTTTTCCCCCATGGTCCTGCTATGAATCTCCCTTCTGTACAAGTATCACTTCAGAATAAGTGTCACTGCACTGTCTCAGGACCAACAAAAACTTCACCATCTATTAGCAGTTGGAAATCTGAATGGCCTTGGTGCATATCAGAGGACACCAGTTTGCAGCTTACAAAACTTACTGGCACACCTAGGAAAACAGAATAAAGATGCATTCTGGAATTTAAAAACCCCTAAGAAAATGTCAGGAATTTTTTTTTCTTTTATTTATTTAAACCCAGCATTTTGGCTTTCAGCTGTTACCAGTATCATGTGGAATTACCTCTGTACCAATTACGAACATTTGAGGTCAGCTCATCCCTGTCCTATTTTCATCCTAATTTTTAATAGTGAGGAATTACTTTACTACTTATATGGGAAATTTATTCCCAATATTATTCTTGCTAGCATCAGCTATCATAATGATTGATATCCTTGATCTTCACTGAAATGTTTACAGTGTTGAGGCAAACTTCTCAGTCAGACCATTCATGAGATGCCCTGGCAGTCACACTCCAGCCATCAGAGACTTTACTGGGATCGAAGCCCCTTGGCAGCGGGCGGCTCCAGGGTGCCTCTCTTGACTCCGCACACCCCCCATTCACACAGCCAGACCAGGTTTCCTCATCAGCTCGACCCCACAGCAGAGTCTCAGATGTCTCATTCCATAAAGACATTTATTCATGGTGGAGTAACACAGGAACAGCTTGAGCTGCCTGTGCCTCCCAGGAGGGACCCTGAACAAAGGAACTGCTGGGTTTTTAACCACAGTCCAAATGTGAGAAACCCTTGCATTTCCTACCTGGTCCTTGGCTCCTGCAGCATCACTGAGTGTCCCCGTGCCCTTTGCTGTGCAAAAGGTGGGCAATTCACAGCTTCTTGCCTCAGGCTCCCACCCACACCTCAACCTGCAGCTCCCTCCCAAGCTGCACCCCATGCTACCTGCACTCAATGTATTCCACAACAACAAAGTTTCTAGAAGTCTATGGGGGCTTTTTGTTTGCTGGGTTTTTATAATTGTATCAATTTGGCATGTAATACATGCCAAATTTTGCTGTTTTCCATTAGAGGATTTCGCTTTGGAGCATGTTACTGTGACGAAACACAGGCAACGCAGGCAAATTATGAAATGTGAAGATTACGATGTGACACCCTAAAACCTAGCATTCTAATTATATCACTCACACAAACACTCCTTGACTTTCCCTTTCTTTTAACCATGATATAATAGATGTATAATGACATAAGTCCTGTTCAGCAAATGACATATATGATTTTTACACGGTGTTCTAATTAAATTGCTAATCTTGGTCCCAGTGGCTATGTTGTCCTAGTAATCTGAACAGCAGCAGGTCAGAGCCTCAACCTCTGGCACATGTATCAGCATGGTCAAATTGTTTATTAGCCTATAAACTGTCTGCTGTTTGGACAGTAAGGACTTCCTACAATCCCTTAACGTTGTTCAAGCTGCCAGTATAGCCTGAGACTGCCCTCCAGACAGGCAGCCTTTTCTGACAATGGAGAACATACAGCCAGTGAAGGTGGCCAATAAATGTATGGCCTGTATGAAGAATAGAATTTGCCAGATCCTTTTGATAACCTCTAAACAAAATCAACGTGTTACAGAGAAATGGGAAACACATCAAGCTATGCACTTTAAATCAACAGTAAGCCTTTAAATAATCAGTAAGCCTTAACTGTTCTCATAAGGCCTAAATATTTTTTAAAACACAGCACAAAATAAATACTGCAACCACACTAAAAACTTCAACATTTAATTTTGAAATACACAACTTGAAGTTTTGCTGCAAACAGAAGGCTTATTGTTGATTCATAATGTTACAATCAGGAAAAAAACTACAAAATTTTAGTCATAAAACCTCCAGAAAGGGAAAAATAGCAAAGCTTAGAATTATCATATCGTGTGTTCACAAAACACCATTGACAATTCATGTATTTATTAACAGCTGATAAAACATTAACGTGCTAATAAATTTCATCCATAGTAATTGATTATCTACAAACCCTATAGTTCAGCCTTTAGGTTTATAGCCATAGATTTTAACTGCATATTGCAAGTCCTACAGATCTGTATGAAGCCATATAACACATGGTATTCACATCTGCAGCATGCTCAGAAAAATACAGCTGAATAGCTTCTGAACATTTTCAAACATTAGGAGGTATTTCAAATAATTATTTCTTATACATTGTTGTTACTAATACATACAGTATATACACACACGCAGACATGTATATACCCACACATAAACTAAAATAATTTTCTGTTCTAAGTTTAGTGGGATAAAAGTCACTGAATTAAAAGAATGCTGAAACAAGCAGTTGCACACTCTAAATGACTGCTGCAATGCAAAATCCAGTCTCACAAAGCCTGCACAGTGACTTGAAATATATAATTTTTTTCCAATCCAAATGCTATTTTTCAATTCAGTGGGCCTCAAGCTTTTCAACAAACTGGATCAATTTGAAGCTACTCATTCAAAAGGGTTTCTTAAATGCCAGTCCTCGAATTCAACATGACAGAAGAGACAAAGAGTCATCTTCATTTCCAGTCACAATCAGCTGTGTGCTCAGGCCCACATCAGCATAGGGACCTCAGACTGTGGTGTGGGTGCAAGTTGCTCAGGAAAGAGCAAACAACCTTCCGTTGTTTTTTTTTTGTTTTGTTTTGTTTTGTTTTGTTTTGTTTTCCCATATTGTAAATAGGGCAAGAAAATTGAATAGTTCTTAAAATACAAAGTGGTATTTTTTAATATCACTTCTGTTGGACAGCTGAGAACTATTATCCCGGGAAATAAATAGAAGAAGTGATTGCGTTTTAGCTAAGCAAATGGATATTGAGCCCTTCCCAGGTACAGGAGCACTACCCAATTTCAGTGACTTCACTTCATAAGTGCTAAACTCAGCCTTCAACATGAAGTACTTCAGCCTGCATAAGCCTGAACAGTTAACCTCATTCAATTGCAATTTCACAGCACAAGCGCATTCCCAAAGTCTTACACCAAAGCTCTGGTAACAGTTTGGGAGAGAATGCAGCCTCTGACAGCTGTGAAAAACTACTGCCATGACACCATGCTTGGGAATGGGGAAGTGGTAAGTGAAAGTTCAAAAGACTCTGGAGCAGCTGTTCTGTCTCCAATGCACACCCTTACTCATGTAACCTAACTCTTTGATCTCTTGTAGAAATTCAGCTGCCTTATGCTGTTTGCAAGCAGAAGGTACATCAGTGCAGATCCATTTGTATGCAGCTGATTTGTTTCTATACAAATGCATCAAAAACAGGAGAACTAGCTATGCTGGTGAATAGTACAGAAAGAATAAACTAAGTGTAGGAAGCACAGCTTATGTTTCAATAAAGACCACAAAACCAGGAAAGTACCTTGTGTTTTTTATAGGAATAGTAAGAAAAACACAAAAATGGAAGAGATTCCCAGACATTTGGAGGACTGAGAAAGTCCTTTCTGTAGTGGTTTGGACATTTACAGGTGGAACGTACAAGACCAAACACAGAAAGTAGGACAACAAAAGTAAAGGTCTGTTCAAAGACTTTTTTTATCTTTAAAGACTGTCAATTTAAAGATTTGATGTTCTGAACACTACAGGCATACTTATATTTGGTGGATGTAGCTGTGTTCTCTAGATTCTTAGTGGTTTTGGGTTTTTTTTGGTCATCTCCTCATTTGCTGTAACATAAGCCAGCAGCAGAACAGGTATGTCAGCTGGATTCAGTGCCCCACCTTCAACTCTTAGCTCCTCTGAAGCCCAGCAGAAAGCTGTCTCTCACGAGATGGTACCCCATCTGTCCAGGTTTTTGAAGTGCTGAGCTATCTCAGCCAAGCAGACAGCATCCTGGCACATCTCTCAGGGAAGGCTCTTCACTCTCCTGTAGTGCCACAGCAACTCAGGTATGGAAGCCTAACAGCATGAAAAAAACATGAAATATTTTTGTTTCCGGAGAAAGTAAAGATACATTGAGCTGGCCCAAAAATGTGTTCTGTTCTCACATTTAGCTGCAGGTTTATGAACTGTGTCACAAAATAAATTAAGATTCCTGAAAACAGCACATCTGTCTTGTCCTTCTGAAGCTCAATTGCATCCAAACAAATGAGGGCATTCTGATGAGTGTCCTTTCCACAGTACAGAAAAGGCCATAAGTTTTGTTCACAGCCAGTCCCACTGTGTTGTTCTGTCTGCTTTTTATTTTCTCTTTTACGATGATTTTGATTGATAGTTCTATCAAATCTGTGGTAGTAACCAACTGGCAAACAATGCTCCAGTGGAAAAATACAACAGAGTTTAATATGGATAAAAACAGGTTTCTACAGAAGTTTTTCTAAAAAATGTACAAACCCACCATGGTGTAAGGTCACCTTTTAAATCTACTTATTTAACTTTCTAACAGGATTATATCCAATACACTGAAAGTGGTAGGTGTGGTACTCAGGTATTTTTTTCCCCCAGCAGATATTCAGTTCAACAGAGCAAGCCACTGAAATTATTATCCATAACTGTCCCTATGTAAGTATTCAACAAATATAAAATTTGGATGCTTGTAGTAAGCAATCTGAATGTGGCTCATAATATTCTAGATTTTACAAAGTCTTTAGAAGCAAATAATTTTAAAATCTTAAATTCCAGTAGCTCCATAGAGTTTTATTTTGGAAGGGCCATTGTGAAATATCACAATGTGGTGAAGACTGAATCATCAACTATTACCACCTTATCTTCTCTTTATATTGAATGTGTTTTGGTTATTTGTGAAAGCTACCCACTTTTGCAATATATTCTTTGGGAAAAAAAAACAAACAAAAAAAAAAACCAAAAAAACCCACACTTTTTCTTTTTCTTTTTTTTTTTCCAGAGAAGAAAAGCCATAGTAGTTTTACTTTCTTATAAGCACCTTTTTTTTTTTTTTTGTCTTGAATCTGTTTAAGAGACCCAGGTCACATTAATAATTTTAACCCTAATTAGTAATTTTAACCCTAATTAGTAATTTTTTAACCCTAACAACTAGGTTACATTAGCAATTTTATAGACCCAGAATCTCCCAAGATTTCAGTCAAGAAATCCATTAAATCTACTGAAAATTAATCTTTTGACAAGACATGGTATACTCTTAGTAATAGTTTTCCTCTTTTTGTCATAATAGGTCTCTTAGCACCATCACACAGTTGCAAAATCATTAAGACACAGTCCCTGTCTTTTAAAGGGTAAGAAAAGTCATAAAACCCCCCTTTCCCAGTAGAGGACTACACGCTATTGACTCAATTCTAAATAAAGTCATGTTGTACCAAAACCACACTCCATAGTTGGGAAACATCCTTCTATTGGTCGATGCTGTAATTTACAGGAAGGAATCGAAGTGAGCATACACTATGCCCATTTACTCTTTTCTTTACCCTGAATCAGAAGATATTTTTCCCCCCTCACTGAGTATCTGAAAGCCAGGGCTAATTAACTGTAAGCTGCGATAGCTGCTAGACTGCAAGAAATCTCTTGTCAGGTTAAGGGCTCTCTAGATATTTTTGAAATCTGAGTATAGAGGCTTAAAAAATTAACTCTAGAAGAAGCAGTAAAATCAGAGTATACCAATTAAAAAGACTGCTGAATCAAGAAGAAAGTATTTTACTGACCACTGGAGTTTGAATCTGGATCTTGAAGACTGGTAAGGAAAAACTTGACCAACAGAAGTGGCATTACATAAATCCCTAAAGACTCTATTACTCAAAATCTTTCTCTGCACAGGGGTCATTCAAAGCCTTTCTGTAATGCACCACACTAAGAAGAATCTTTAAAAATATTGTTCGTGTTTGTAAGAGGAAAAGTTGAGGTTATATACCACCTTACTACACAGGATCTTGAAGCAAGCATTTAACAACTTCTGCAAACATTATGATGCTGAATTATTAAGCCAAATCTACTGTGATATCAGTTTGTTGCATCTAAATTCCTGTGATGGGTCATTTGCACAGTCCCATTCAAACAACTCCGTAAGTGGAAAATGACAAAATAACATAATTGTTTTCTGTTGGTTTTTTTTTTCCCTAATTATGAGTAAATATTACAGATAGAATTACAATAAAATTCAAAACTAAAAACAAAACCAAGCCAACAAACAAATTAACAAACAAACAAACAAAAACTCAAAACAACAAACACACAAACAACCCCCCTAAAAATAAGAATAACAGACAAAAAGATAAGAGCAAGACTTCTATGCATTTTTTAGTGAAACTGGTTGTTCTGGTCTGTCCCTTCAACTGCATGTCTTCTCACTGGAAGAAAAGGTGAAGTGACGGATTTTGCATTCAGAAGTGCAGCTACATTGTGTTCTTTTACTTTTCTTATAAATGGCTACAATGAGGCAGAGAAAGAATGACAAGGAAAGGCTTATCATTAATTGCGGGCATTGTTCCAGTTGACTCCCTCCATATAATGCTTTCTCAGAATCTGAGAAAAATTAAATATGTAAAAGAGAACATCAGAAAGCCTAGTAAATTTTTATGCAAGTATTAAAATGAGAGGCAAATCAGACGAGTGTGTGTATGCTTTTAAGAAATTCTACCCCACACAAAGAATAGGAAATTAATTAATTGTATAAGAAATACTGTGTGCATATATTATGCTTTTCTTCCACTGACAAAACATATACAGACAGAAATATTTTTACATTGCAAATCTACTTCCTAGGTCAGGCTGAATACATATATATATATAAAATCCTCAATGTAGCAAACTAATAAATATTTCTGGGTGAAGACCAGATATTTAAGCTATAAACAACTGGATTTTTTGCCTGTTGTGCATGTCAAAATTTCTAAGTTTTAATACAAATTTAATATTTAATGTTAAAAGACCAGCTACTACTCTCACATATTCAACATCCTTAGCATGCTAGTAAAACCAGAACTGCCACTCCTATTAAAAAAATAACCAAAACATCACAGTCACAGCAGATCAATCTGCTTTAAATATTTTGAGATAATATTATTTAGGTGAACAACAGCTTTTATCCAGTAAGTTCTCCTTGCATGCTTTAAATGAGCAGCTCAGTATGTCTGAAGAAACATAACAATCAGAACAAGCCATTCATATGTGACAATATAAATGATTCCTTCCAGTGTGTTGATGAAAAACACATTTCTATTTGTTCAAGGTATCACACATCATAGTAGAGAATCCTTTAGACTGAGTCCATTCATCAAAGCCAGCCAACTATGGTAGCAGATGAGTTACTGGAATACTATACAGTTCTTTCTTTCAGCAGCAAAATTGACTATATTCACAGGTTAAAATGTAAATAGTAGAAACTGAATTGTGACATGAATAGTATCATTGCAATATAATAGAAAAAAAGGAATAAATGAATAATCATGCAGCCTTTCTCTCAAATAGGCTCCTATTGAAAGTTCCCAACAAAACTTCAGAGTAGAACAAAACTTCTCACATCTGTGCACATTCACAAGCTTCCCAGCTGAATCCAATACATTATCAGAGAAAGTCAGAATTCATGATTTTAGAAAAAAAATCTTGTTGGTTTTTTTACAGGAAAATAACTCTCAATTAATGCCAACCCTAATTTAATCCTTGATGTAAGACATTCACAATCCCTTAAAATAAAAATGCGATTTAAAATGGAAAAAAAAACCCAACAAAACCAACAAACAACATTAAAAAAAAACCCACATAAGACCAAACAGCTGTATGCACTTTTAATCTTCGGAAAAAGCATGTGTTCTGAGAATCATGTTTGTTTTTAAAACAGCTGTAGGTATTTTATAGAAAATTACATTCTGCAGAAAACAACATATTGCAATTACACATCACACACATTGATATTCTCATCTTATGCCTACCATACCAATACTTAATCTAATACTGGTATAACGAGCATATGCACAACCTAAAAGTTATTATTACAATTATAATACATTTTTTGCTTGAAAACATTTCATTCGTAAGAAGAAATAGGATTATTTTAGTTAAACTCTTATTTTGTACCAATAGTACTCTTTTTTAAAACAAACTGCAACTGGGAACAGAAAGTAGAAAGCTGCATAATTTCTATTTGAACAGAAGGCTTGGATGATGTGTATTTACAAGAAAATATCTTTTAAAGAGATCATCTTTTTTCCTTTCTATCCTAGCTTCAGTATAACAGTCCTTAATGCTATTGGCATACACACCTGTCAATTGATCAATGTCTATTGAGTTACTTAGTCAAGTGTGGGAAAACCATGTGATAATCAAATCTCTCTATCTAAGGGCATATTTGAAACTTTCTACTACCTTCTGAACTGTCATGTTCTTCAGCTTTCAGGTTAATTACCCAGATGTTTTCACAGATGAACACAGACTCCACCAGCCACTCTTGCGTGGAGGAGCAGGCTGCTGACAGGTGGCTGTACCACACTCACCATTCTCACAGAGAGAGGAAAGCACAATGCAGTTCACAGGCCAGGAAGCTGCTGATACAAATCCCTCATTTGCACTCTGATGTGACTTTTTGCTCTCTGCAGTGGCACTGCTGGCAAACGAGACAGGAGCTCTCTCCTCACACTCCACAACACATCAGTAATGCTCCGTAAGTCATGCACTGCTTCCAACAGAGGAGCAGCCGGCTTCCACTGACTCACCTTGCAAGTGGATGCTCACATGCCAGTGGGAAATGAAAATTGATTCCTGCAGACACACTGCACCAGGTGGTTCAAGTATTTTTCCTGGATATGATGGAGGTGGAAGGGGAAATGGGAATCAGGGTCTGGAATAGAGAAGGATCTGCACTGGAGAGATAGGAACAGCATCACTTAAGGCAGAATGCTTATTTTTGCTGTTACAGTTCCCAACTAGAATCACAGAACTCAATCAGATCCAAAGGTAAACACAAGTTGTTTCTGTACATGTTAAGTAGGGCACACAGATCTTGTATAGTAATGAGTAATCTATTATTTCTGTGCCTCCCTCACAAAGTCTGTCCCTTAACTATGCTTCAGAGCAACCCTGAGTTGTTATTGATACCACAGACCCATAAATCAAATCACAAAAAGACCAAAACACAGATTGGAAAAGTAGTTTGGCCATTTAAAAATCCAAAAACTTAATGATCACACATATATCTACAGGCCTGAGATAAGGACCCACATTTCTTAGGCCTTCTCAGTTGCAAAATAAAGTGTTTCCAAATTAGACATCTTTTAAATTGGAGGCACTGCAAAAGAATACAATGCCAAATCCCATTCCATCTCTACATATTGTTATTTATCATAACACTCCTAGAAAGAAGAGAACGGCCTCCTAATCCAAATATATCTAAAAAATGTCCAAAAGCTTATGTCAAGATGAGTTATGAGAGTTTATCTCTCTGCTAGTTAATAAATCTGACTATAAAAATTTTAGGACACTTTTCCCTGGAGTAGAAGTTAGAAGACAACAGACTCAAGTGACAATGTCAAGTTGCGTGAGATGAAGAAAATGAATGTACACACAATAGAGATTTCCAGTGAGTGAGAACAGACATTCAGAAGTGCTTCAATGAGGGATCCAAAACACGTCCGTCCCGTTATGAATGAAGAAATAGATTCCCATCCTCACTTGAGAAAGGAAGAGTAAACACCTGGATGGTATATGACACCTACTCAAGCTACTCAAGCTTAATCCTATCTCTTTGTCATCAAATTAGCACGATAATGTATACAATTCCTCAAGCAGTAAATATGTGATTCAAACTCTACAATGACAAGTTTGAAATCACATAAGAAAATGAATGCAAGAAAGGCTAATTTCTCTATTTTCATTTTTTTAATACCTTCCACCATCCTTTATCATGTACAGAACCACAATGTTGGTCAAAATACAAATGTTGAATGTGAATTCATGTGATTAAGAAGATCCATTTCTCCTTCTTACCCAAAATATGAACATATTTCAAGCCTCACTAACAGTTATTAAAAAAAAATAATTCCAAGAGTACAGATTCAGTGCCCAGTGTCACTACATCTGTTGTGTGAGTGCCTTAAGCTTTGCTATGCAGTTGCAGAGCCAGATTGAGCATGCCCAGCAATATGTTCATCAAGTGATGTATTTCAGCTGTTTCTTGTCCTTATGTATATACATGTGTTTTGACAATGCTCTCATATGAAGGACATTGCTGTCAGGAGCAATCTTTCCAAAGCTACAATGCAGAGTTTTTCAGAAAACCATGCAGAAAGGCTAGGAAAATTACTGTATTTAGGAAATATTGTCTTATCAAATCTTTACCTGTGCTTACCATGTAAGCAGTAAACCCTTTCTTTCTAACAATTTCCATTCACAACTTAATGTGCAAAGGGAATGTATGGGTTTATAGACACAATCATTTTCTTTATTAGAAAACATTACTGACAGGCCTTTGGGAACATTAATACCTGGTGGTTATTTTCTGTTTTTTAATACTAAAATGAAGACCTCAGTTTTTATATGTGCAACAATATTGTTGTTACTGTAAAACCAGATTTGTGTTACTCAGACGTTATACAATTTTCGCAGTAGGTCTGGTTACATGAATTCTAATTATCGTCAGCAGAAAAAAAAAAAAAAAGTGGAAAACTCTTGGAGTCATGAATTTCTAAGATATAACAGTTTATTCTCTGTAAATAACTTACAGAGATTATACAGAAGATAGTGTTTCCCCTACCAGAAAGAAAATAATTATTTTCACAGAATTTACTGCAATAACTATTTGTGTGAAAGATCTTAGTAGTTAACACCGAATGAATCTTTTAGTCTGAAGAAAAAAAAAAAAAAGCAAATTAATTCCTCAGAAAGCAGCTAACAGCTAAAGAAGGAAAAAGATATTGTAGATAAAGATTCATAAGAATAAACTGTTCATCTCTAAAAGCAGTTGGACCTAAAACTCTACCCCAGCAATAGTTCAGTCACATATTTAACTTTTTGCTCTGCAAGGAATGGAGGTGACTATTTGCAGCTTCTGAACCAAAGCATGCAGTTTTGCTAAGGAAGAGGTTAATCATCCCAATTTTTAATTTTTGTTTTTAAAGAGAGTTATCTTATTCCATTATCTGAAAAAAATGGGCAAGAGATATTTTCTACAGCTCCCATCTATGTGAATTTGATTACAATGCTATGGATTAAGTGTAGCTATTCCAAATAGAATCTTCCTTTGTACTGAAGCCTCTCAATCTACTAACCATACATTTCTAGAAATCAATTATTCTGACATCCTGCCCTAAGAAGGATAGAGAGTAACAAATGAGGTAACACCACAATATAAAAACTTCCCTCACTTTTCTTTCACAGAATTTATGGCTTTTCTACTCACCGTCACTTAGACTCCTTTTTTGCTATGTTTTCATACTAGTCCTTCTCCTACAAAATCATTTACATGCATATACACTATCACCTCTTACTGTCACTGGATTGTTACATCAGAAACAGGACTCCAGTTGAGGAAGAAAGCTCTGAGGGTTGGGGATTTTTTCTTGTTTGTTTGTTTGTGGTGCTGTTTGTTTGTTTTTGTTTTGTTGGTTTTGGCAGTTTTGTTGTTGTTCTTGGTTTTATTATTATTAATTTGTGGGGTAGTTTTGTTTGTTTGTTTGTTTGTTTGTTTTAATTTTCCTTTGATTCTAAATCACAGTAAATTAAATACCTTATACTTTAAAAGGAACTTAGGCAGCGCAAAATGCATTTTGGAAACAAAAATACAGTAAATTACTATAATTCTAATTGTACATTACTAAACTTTCCTAAGAAAGACTAAAGTACGATTTCTAGCTTTTGTATGACAGAACCACAATATATTGGCTATTTAATATTCAGTACTTCTTCAGCTTCTGAGTTATACAGACAATTAAAACATTTCTATCTCTGAAGATGTGTTTTGAAATGTACTTAAAGTAGTTAATTAAACAAGCTACAAAGTGAGAAGTTTTAAAAGTTATTGCGTTTAAAGAAGAGATGAAATTGTCAAGATGAAATTCAAGTATACATTGAAAGCGTAAGCGGTCTCATCATACTAGAGCATTTATGATATTTAGATAGCAAGAGACATAACTCCTATTTTCTACCTCACCAGAGTTTCTGCTACCAGTAACAGCAAAAAACAATTCAAACCTTCACGGCTTTTGTCTTTAAGATACTGCATCTGTGTCACATTATGAATATGAGCAAATTAACGAATGCACAATCCCAGGTTTTTACACATCGAGAGCAGCTTACAGACTTACTGAAAAGCTGTAAAAGAGAGAGAATATGATGATTAAGAATTCATAATACAATCTATCAGTTCTGTTTCTTGTGGTTTCTCTATGTTCTGTCTCAAAGTTTTGCTCTTCTACTTTCTCCATCTTCTTCAAAAACTTCCCGAAACACCACGGAACAAACTGAGACAAGCATGGTTGAAGAGAAAATAATTTTCAGTACATCCAGGAAGCCCCCAAACCACACACTAGGCACTTATGCTTACACAAGTGTGAAATAGCACAATAAGCGGGTTTTATAAGAAGTGGTGGGTTCCAGTAAAGCCAAACAAACACACATATCATTTTTCTTCACAATGAATTTCAGAGTGGAATATCCACCTCTAAAAACTGAAGAAATTTTTTTAAAAAATCTGAATACTATTCTCTTCAGATAAGAATATTATCTTTAAGAGTGACCACATTATAATGACAAAGTAATGAATAACTGTACCAGTTTAATCTAAAATAAACTCAATTTCGATTTGGTAGGGACATGAGAGCCTGCATCCTCCTTTCACCTAAGCAAACTGAACAATTTAGGACATTTGTCATACTCCTGTGCCTTCATAAATCTCATATCAGACTCGTCATCCAATAACGATATCAGTTAATTACAGTTAATTACATGTTAGAATGCTGTTGGTCTAAGACTTAGAGCATAGATCTTAGAGTCCTACATTTAAGGCAGAAAAGAGTTTTGTTCCACTGTTCAGTGCATTGTTCATAAAAAAATTAAACAGTGGAAATTACTGACGCTTAACCATTTACATTTCCACTCCATAAGAGAAAAAAGAAACTGACATGAGCTTGCAAGCAAATCAGTCTTTTACTTTTGTCAAATCAAATAAAAATGAACTTTAAAGATAGTTTGGTGCTCCAGTTTCAAAATGAAATGTTACTGTCTTTTGTAGTATTTCTAGAATAAAAGAGAAGCAGTCTCTGCTTGAAATTCATACTTACTATCTTAGAATTTGAAACTCCAGGTAGGTGTATCTTCATTTAACACACAATATAAATCTGTTTCATTTTATGTAAAATATAACTCTGATCTAGAAGGGTAAATAAACATGTCAAACCAGAATTTAGCAAGGAACGGACTAGGTACACTATCCTACTTTTTAAAGAAAATTTCTCTTTGCCAAGATACAGGCATAACACTTGTAAGGGTTGTAAACAACACACATGTTTCCTTCTGCATTTCCATAGCAGAGAATTTAATTTATCCTCTGAGAAATAAGGTCAGGCATATTTAAATAAAAAACAGCAACAACAAAGCAAAAAAAGAAACCAACCCGAAAACAGCAAACAAACAAAAAAAAAAACCCACAAAAAAACAAAAACAGGTGTTTGAACTATTTGGCACTTTACAGTTGCTGAACTATTGGTCTTGAAAATATACAGATTTCCTTCTAACAAGCACTTGAGATTATCTACCTCTTAAGAAAAAAAATCATAGCAAAAAGGGTTATTGAAATAGAGGTAGCAGATCAAGAAGCAGAGACAGGAGACTGTGAAAAACATTCTAGGATAACCTTCTTCTTGTCTAGATATTTTTAACCCTTAGCTGGTGTAGATTTATAAGTTACACTGCTGCAGACAGTTTATTTATGCAGACCACGTGAAAATATCATAATTAGGCAATTTTCCCTGATGGGCTGCTGAACCCTGTACACTTCCAGAATCCAGGTGTTTAATTTAACTCCTTGGGCAGAAATTCTGTCAACAGAATCTATGACATGAGAGAATGGTCAGGGATGGTCTTTGCACAGTAAAACTCTTACATGTCTGCATAAGGTGGAATTTATAGGAGGCTTGAGTGACAGTAGATGTTGCAATTTTGCAAATTCAGTAATAGCTGATGCTGTTTTGGTAGGTGGGTGGCTGCATCTCAAATTTAAGTTTAATCTAAACACTGTTTGCTATACATGCTTCCTAGATATGCAGAGACAGAGGAAATTTTTTATTATTTTTTTTTTCTTTATGTGCAACATATTTTTCTTAGTATGAGGTAGCTGGAATGTTTAGATAGTAACACCTATTCCCCATTTTAAAACTGAGATTTTTCAGATTAACTCATTGAGAACTGTTTGAGCAGAACTTTTTCACAAGAGATGTAAAGTACAAATGAAATAATGTTTTTTGCTAAAAATTAAAAAGTATTTGTGATGGTCATTACATAAAAAAACCACTGTTGATATATTTTACAGACAAAATCTGATGAAAAATCATCTTGAATGCCTAGAATGATAAAGTTATGAATATATTGATTTTTTAAGATTTAGGAATAAATCTTAACTGACATCTTAATGAAAAGTTCTTATATTGTGCAGTATACCTGCTTGTTTAAAAGGAATTCGGTATGTGAGAATAAGAAAAGCAATAAAGAAGGTTGAGAGATTAAAGCCCACCACTTTATAGGTCTGGAATATTTATCTCCTTATTCTATTTTTAATTCATCTGACCATCTTCCCTCTGTCTGGCCCATTTGGCATACACTTTTTGTCTGACCTTGCTGTCTGGAGATCATCTCAAAATGACAACAGAAAACACAGCATGATACGCAGTATGCATCTCCTAGCTTACCACACTTGGAAGAAAACAAAATAAATAAGTAGTGAAGTCACACGAGTCAAGATCTCGTCCCAATCATTTTTAAAGAAAGGAAGAATAAAACAGTGACATTTTCTATGTCTCATTAGAGAACCCCATATATTAAAAAAAACAATGTCACATCAACACATGACTAAATCACTCCCTTATAAATGAACTGCATGCCTAAAGATAAGATTCTCTGCTAGCAACATGCACAGGCTGTAATACCTCTACAAAGCTAAAGAAGATGATTTTTTTAAAAAATCCAGTATATCTATAATACAGTTATACTAATGCTAATACATACTTGGTTATGGAGATGTTAATAACGGCCCGTAATAGTTTCATTGATATTCATTTATATTCTGCTTCCATCTATTGGCAAAAACCCCCCAAAACTTTTCAGCATTTGGTATTATATGAAAGTGTATTTTTTATCAATATACAGTTAAAAAGTCATTCTTGGAAAAAAATTACCACCCTTGCCTCTTTTACTGCTGTCCGTAGTTGCTATTTCCTTTACCTAGGGCTGTAAAAAGCAGAATTGTGCTCTACAGTAAGAAGGATGCTGCAATTACCCCTGAGTTGCAGCACACTGCTTAGAGAAGAACTACATATTTCAATATGGAACCAAGAGAAATTCACCACTTGTTTAGAAAGTGCTGATGGCTGGGGTAAGGACATTGTTTGGTTTAGCTTTACTATTGCAATACCAATTTTAGTATCTACAGAATATCTCACTTTTGAATAACTGACTTCATTTCCTCTTTTAAGTTGGTTATTCTTTTGTACAGACACATTGCTTGTTTTAAACAGGTATTTTTTAATTTTCTTTTTTTTCTAATAAACAAATAAAACTCATCTTCGTCATATCTCTCAGACTTTCTTAAAAAGAAAAACAAAACAAAGGAAGAAAATTCACTCATATATCAGTTTAACTCAGTTAGACACACAACATTAGAATACAAATTGAATGTGTACACACATGGATCTTAATTGGTCTAGCAGATTCTCAAACTGTTCCTTTACAGCTGCTGAAGAAATAAAATAAATTAGCCACAAAGCTTTGTCTGAAGAGCCAGAATAGGTTTTCCCTCTCTCGTCTGCCTCCCATTGTTAGTCATTCTCTTTTTTAAGGTCTAATCTTCCCAGCCAGAGAGCTTGGAGAGTTTATCAAATATGGCACAGACGATTTCTAAAACATCCCTGTAGCTACTGACAACCATCTCCCACCTGAGGACTTCTCACTATCCAAATTCTCAATTTCCTTAGAAACACATTTTCATAATCAACCCTCACATCTCTATTTAAACTTGCCATCTCACTGTCTGCCACTAAAAAGTCATACAGTTTACTGCTGTACAGGCAGTATGACTGGGGCACAGGTAACTGAAAATATGAAGCCACAAGCTCCTGTCATACAAAGGCAGAAAATTTCACTGATCAGCTCAAAATCTGACTCCAACTTTCACTGGAGTTTTACCACTATTCCAGAGAGTGAGGTGATCCATGAAACATCTCCTTAAATATTGCATTGTATCCCTTTAAGCATTGCACTTTGTAGCAAACTTTTTTTTTTTTTTTTTCCTCTCCATGCTGAAATTCACAACAGGTTATTCTGTCAAATGTAGCTTTACAAAGACACTAAAAAACTTGCCTGCACTTACAACCCTTTCTTTGAACACAATTTTCAAAAGCATGTTTACAAAATACATATAACGGGGCACTGATGACTGTGGTGGAGTGACCCTGGCTGTACACCAGGTACCTACCCAAACTCTATCACTCTGCTTCTCTATCACTCTGCTTCTGGATGAGGGGAGAAAATAAGAAACTCAGTCTTAGCCAAGTCCAATACAATGATTCTTGAGGAAAACAAGAATGGCTTGTTATGCTGCTAAAGAGAGCTTAATAAAACTAAGCCTGCCCATCTATGCAAGTGACATGCTATACAGCCAGATATCATACAAAACAAGATTTAAAAAAAAAAGGAAGGAGGAAAAAAAATCAGCAAACTACTCAGGCACAATTTGGCTAAAACACAATTATTCTACAGCACAGTCAGAGATCACAGACATGAAAGCAGTTTTATTCTGATCAATACTGATATGGTTCACAGAATCACAGCAGAAAGCAGGCAGCCACAGTCCACTATCAGCCAGAGAAATCTGACCTCCAGGGCTGGGATCCTATCAGGTTTCAAACCCAGACAGAAGCAAAATATTATTCACTCACAAATTAATCATTGCCATTCTCAAAGCTGCCTTCTAAGGAAAGGGGTGAATGAATTAGCAAGAGGACTAACTTCAAAGGGTCCTTTACAGAGAAGACACATGTAAACAGCAGTGCTTTGATCAACAGCATCCATCATCTGCCTTTCTCCCAACACAGATCTACTATTTGTCAATACAATAAAACTATGATCAATTACAGAAAAGGTATCTATGCTACATATACTGGTCCTTGGGTTGAAGTACACCTGCGTAAGGTTTGGAAATTTGCATTATCTAAAGAGTGCACTACGACTTTAGGCTGAAACTCATTTTGTCTTTATCAAGATCTTATACTGAAGGAGCTTCATGGGAATTAATCTGTCTTATTTTTTTTAAAATACAGATGCTAATGACACTGCTACCAAAGAGTTAAAATTTCATGTCATAGGCTATTTTCACACATCTCTGGAGTCATTCTTACATGATTTCTAGAAAAAGATCACTACAGATAGACAATATATTATAATCAGAAATAAAAACCTCAAACCAAACCAAAACCAACAACAACAAAACCCCCAAACAATCAATCAAACAAACTACAAAACAAAACAAAAACCCAACCAAACAAACCCTCTCACAAAAGAAAAAGAGCATGTGGGACTAATGAAAACTTTCTTTTCTAGACTCTGCTAATGCTGTAAGATTCCACCTCTCCAGGCCTGTTTCCAACCACTTTACTGGAGTCCAACTTGACTTAATGATTCTAGCTGATAAGGCAATTCAAATAGTTAACTCCTACATCATTGTGCAAGGTGGTGTTCAATGAAGGGAACACAGGAAAGAACTGCCTCTTTTGTCAGGCCACATTTTCAGAGGCATGTCACGTAGAAAAAAGGCTCTGGAGCTGTGCAAGCAGTAGCAAGCTCAGGTTTACTGCTCAACAAAAGATAGCACGGTTCATATAACTCTTGTTGCCACCAGGTGTGGCACACACCCAGGAGGAGGCAACAAACCAGATTAACGACTGATGCTAATTCAGGCAGGATTATCGCAGCAATTATGCCATATCCTCCTACACCACTTTCAAGATAAAGTCGCAAGCCATCACTGAGGAAGACTGTACAGAGAGAGGAAGGTTGTTTCTGATTGCTTAGAAACTTCCCATGAGAAATGTCTTCTTTAAGAAAAAAGAGGGTTTCTCAAGGGAATTTGTGAGTGTAGTAACATACTGTGTCCAGTATGGGTGCCCTGTATCTACCAGGAAAGCCTGACTTGCTACTGTCTTGATCATAGTGTAGTGATCTGTACCTGGAAAAATAAGCATAAAATTATGTTTTCTTCTAGTTCAGTAGCATTTTTACACTTACATTACACTACAGTAAACATTTACACACTTTGCAAGACAGTGAAAGGTGTGAAAGGCGTTACTTTTTACCTGTTTCTCAGCAGAAACAACCATAAAAATTGTGCCAACTGCCTGAAGTAAGAGTCGCTTTTCTCCATCCAAGAATTTCAAAGCATTTTTCAAACAACCAATTCCCTCTACCTTCACTCAAAGCAAAAAAACCCCACCCCACCTTATATTAGGATATAGTCAAGCAAAGCAAGCCACAAATAATTTTCCCTAAGGCCAACTGAAGAAATTCCTATGTCTCCAACAGATCTTATTCCCAATCCCCTGCCCAAACTCTTACGTCACACTCGCACTTTGTACTGGAATAATCCATAAAGGCCTTAATTTCTTTTTCTGTGTATTGTGGTTGCTCCATCTCTCCTTTTCTTTATCTGCAGGCCATAGAAAGGACTCACTAATCCTCCTCTCATACAAATGCCTGTTTTTTGTGACATGCTGATGTTCATGTAGATGTGGGTTTGTACTTCTTCCCTTTTCCTCACAGTGGGTGAAGCTTAAGTTATCTTTATGTTGAATGATAGGATAAACACAAAAGCAGAAAGAAATAAACAAGATAAAAAAGAACAAGATAAGCAACAGCAAGAAGTTTCAAAAATCTCCTCAACTGATGATGCTGGGCTGTGACAAATCAGGCTTCTATAGATTCTGCCTTAAGCTAGCAAAAAGACAATACAACTTTTAAAGGTCATCCATATTTTCAAAACTCTACATTAAAATAAGATGATGCCTTTAATTGTATTTTACTAGCCAATAACTGTGTTCTTCTTTCCCTTTTCAAGTGCTGACATAAGTCAGCTTGTGAAACATGGTTGCCTCTCTTCGAGTAGCTAAATTTCATAAAAATACAAACACCAGTCAAGAATGCAGCAGCACTTCTGTTATGAGATGCTGCCATTTATCTCTTACAGGGACCAATCGAACCATGTTTTCTCTAAGAAACCAGTCAAAATCTCCAATCCTTTTCAGAGAAAAGGTCATGCTTAGCTTTCAGACATGCTTATATTCAGCTACATGTGAATTAAGAACTTACCAATGCACAATTACCCCTGTGGCAGGTGGCTCCCCAGCAGGTACATCTTTTTAAATCACATTAATTATTACACTCAAGTATGGCACTAGCTAATCATATCACAGGTTATGTCTAAGCACATGGTATACATGCTTACAAAGTGAATTTAAAAGTGTAATTCCAATGTTGTGGCAGTAAGTGCAGACTAAAAATGTTTAAGTATTTTCTGTACATCCCATGGGAACTGATCTTAGAATTTTCTCTTCTAAGAGAGTTTAGCAATCATTTTTCTTTTCTCAATGGCATTTATTGCAGTAAACTCGTGCTTGCTTATCATAACCATTCTATGTGCATCATGAAGATGTGATGATCTATGTCATTAAGTCCCTTCCTCACTTCCTTTTCCACCAACCTGTCAGGATCAGGAAATTCAAAGCATAACAATTACAACACTTAGCATCAAAACCGTTTTGCCATGAGCCTACTATTTTCTTCAGAAACAACAAACATTACTAAGTCAACACTTTGTGAGAGAGAAAGCTGAACTGGATCTCAGGATAGCACAATAAAACTACCATGGTGAGATGTGTGTGCAATCAGCCATACAGGGACTTAAACTAGAAGTGGTCTTATTATGCAAACAGTAGTCTCTGGTATGCAAATAAATACAAACAAAGCAAAACATGGGACTCTTGAATAATACCAGCTGCTGTTAGCAGTCAAGAAATGATTTCTTACAATCGCTTAAAAATAAACAAGCCACACACACACCCACTCTAACCATGATTGTCATATATACACCTAAAGTGGTCTCAGATATGACATGAATGCTTCTAAAATCCAGAAATCTCCAACAACTTGTGGCACTCTAATAGCACACATTCTAGTTAATCTACCTGTCTTTCTACTGGGCCATCACCACCAACACAGCTATACAAGGTTTCAAGCTTTCATTAAGGTTGCAGAATTTAATTGCCTAAAGCAGTTTACAAAAGCAGAGTAGCCTGATATACATAGGAGTAAACCTGAAGCAGAGGACAGATCTGAAGGACAGACAAAGGATGCAAAGTGCAGATTTGAAGCATTATTAGCAGCCTTCATTTACCTTTTCCCCGAACTCCCACTAAAATAAAGACAAGAGGAATACTTGTAGTTTTGAGAACAGCCAGGAGCCAGCACCAAAGAATAGACTCTAAGTCCCCTTTTGTTTTAGAGTTCTTGCAGCAGCAATACAGAATCTGCATTACAATGCTTTGCCTCTGGGCAGCAGCAATACCATAGTACACTACGTTAACTATAAATGTTTAATCACTGCCTACGATCTCAGCACAGTCCACCAGTTTCATTTTGTGAGCATGGGCCAAGCTGTGCAGAAATATCCTAAATCAAGGTATAACAGCATCAGTTAGAAATTATTCTGGCTGTGAATCCTCTTATCTCCTCTTATTCATACTATCCAGCTCTGAAGGCAGACTGCTTTTCCAGCACAACTGTTTTACCTAAAGATGCACCCCACAATGCAGAGCACGTAGACAAGCAAATTAACTCCCAGTCACATTAATGTTATCTAGACTTCAGTGATATCCACACTCGTACAAGCTACAAAGCCAGCTGTCGGTTTTCGCTGAAGCTTAAAAGTCATAGTAGGACCCAGAAAAAGTGAGAAAATCACACTGATCAATTTCATTTCAATAATGGTGGTTTGCATACAAAGAGACTTTCTGATAAGCAAAAAAGAGATTTCCTTATTCACTGGAAGAAAAGGAAAAGCTGGAAACAAGGCAGGATATAATGGAAGGGTCCATTATATGATATGTTAAACTAAATATTCAGAACCCTGGGGCATAAATACGTAACAAACTGACATTCAACATTCTGTAGGCTAATTATGAGCAACTGCACTAGAAATCCTGAGTGAACTACTCACCTTCTGCATTGACAGAAAGGCACTAGCATAACCTGACTTTAATAAAGGATTGATATCTCCAGCATCACAATTTAATGAATTCTGATTTGATATCAGTAACAGCTTGCTCCATACGAGTGTACTGGTGATGGCCTCCAACCGTTTCTCTTGGAAAATGAAATTAAATTAGGATCACAGAACAACAGATTCTATAAACTCTAGTGAGTAATCTAAAAGACCGGCACTGATCTATAAGAAGTCTATAGAACATTAATACAAAGATAATTTTGTGGCTCAGACGTTAAATAATTAAGTCTGTTCCTGTGAAATGTGTGCTAGGGATTAATGTGCATCTATACTTTAGACAGTTAACTGGATTTGGAAAATATAACAAAACTTCATAGCCCTTTTCCAGGTAATGCTATTCTCTTGGTATTTCAGTGGATGATTATCCTGTGCATGTGCGCATTTTGTGCAGTTCTTTTAGTTGTTTTACCTGAGTTTTGGATGACATACCTCTGAGCATGATATTTGGAAAATTTCTTAATCATGAAGCCCTATTGCTTCATCTGAGGCCACAATCGACTTTTCAGAAGTGTCCTTTTAGTTGCTCCCACAAACATGTACCACAGATCTGATCAGCTGCTTTCACACAAGAAACTGCTTCATCCTAATGAATAGTTTGTGATCCTTTGCTATACATGTGTTTTTCCACTCTAGCAAAATGGAGTTGAAAGAGGTTGTATTGGTAGAGGGCACAATTATCCCTTCTCCAAACCAACAAGAGAGAGCCACTCAGGTATCTTGTATGTAGAATTACTGTCTTTATTTAAACATTTCCAATATATTACAGGCTTTGTATTGGTTTAGTCCACTCTTTTTTTAAATCTTATATTCTACAAAACAGTTTGAGATTTATACATTGCCCTTTGTTTATTGCTTTAGTAATATCTATCTTCCCTTTAAAATTAAAACAACAACAAACCTCCAACAAAAAACTCCAAATAGACAACAAAAAAACACCTACCTCCTGATTAGATACAAGCCTGCTTACCTTTTATTTTCAAAGATTTAAAAAAAAAATCTTTGGGGAGTCAGTAAGAATACCTTGTAGTGTTTGTCTGCTTTCAAACATCATGCATCCTGTATAACATGTCAAGCCTTTAACTTAATTCTACACTCTGCTCACTGTAACAAGACAAAAAGATAGAGGCTTAGATTCCAGCTCAAAAAAACCCATGTGATACATTTTGGAAGTCCACTCTTCCACTCTTGTCACATCTTCCCTTCATTGAAAGCAAGGGGCATACCTGTTTTGATATTGTTGTTGTTAAGTGCTCATTAAATTACTGCTCATAGCAGGGGGCAAGGATGCTTTTGACTAAATCTGTTAGCCAGCCTCCTGCAGTGACTCTCCTCTGGATTCCCCAGCAGGCATCTCTTTGATGTGCTTATAATAAATGGAATACAACTGGGAGAAATCAGAAAGGGCAATGTTGACAACTGTCATAGTAGGTTACAGCTTGAATGGCAACAGAGCAGAAGGTCTCTCTCTTTCTGTTGCTCTCATACCTCAGATCTCTTTAGCATCATTTCTGGTAGGCATCCAATCTCCATTAGCAAGAGTTTCTGGAAAATTGCATTTCTCCCTAAATTCTCTCTCTCTCTGCTGTAAATGTAATGCACTGTTCCAGGCCACCAGGTCTTCTAGATTAAATGATTTTGCAACTCTAACAGCATATCCACCATGACAGGCAAAGTGCCAAGATATAATTGGTGATACATAACAGAAATTACAAGCAATATTAATGGAGGATATATTTCAAGAAAAGAACTACTTTCATTCCAGAAGCATTTTTATGCCATTAGGTAAAGGGCAAAAAAGTTAATGCTACTAAATATGGTATAATTCCTCAGCAACCATTTTTATCTGATGAATGCTATATATTTATGCCATACTGCAAATTGCAGTAAAAAAAAAATTATCTCATTTCATCAGCAGTAGAAAATTTGGAATATATGACAACTTTAAAATATTGACTAATAGCTGATAGCTTTGCATACTGGTTCATATATTGTGAAAGCATATTTTTTTTAAGTAAAACTTTTTATGCATTTAAAATACATATGCAGACTAATTTATCTGGCAATAGTAACTGTAAATTCCCCAGAAGACAGGAAAATTATATCTCATGCCTGTTCCAAGCATTTCAATATGTGATAATGTTTTCAGCTCTTATTATCATGTTCTTTTGCAATATCAACCTTTAAGATGAAGACTTAAAACCCTCAAAGGCTTAAAACTTAAAACCAGTTAAGACACATAACAAAAGCTGTTTGAAGGCTAAATACAAAAATCAAGGAAATCAAAGAAAGAAAAGTTAAGGAAAAACAGATTTTATACACCCCCCTCCCCCCAGTCTAATGAGGTGAAAGGCAAAAGGTGCTTGATTTGAGATTTCACCTTTTCAAATCAGTCTAGAAAATTCCTGTTGTAGCTGAAGCTGATGCTACACAATCCAATTGGCTTTTAGGAATCCTAATTTCTATGATCCTATGAAAAATACCCATCAGATTAGTAGGAACTAAAGCATTTCCAACAGAAGCATGCCAAGATGTAAGCTAACACCGAGCAATAGTAGATCACTGTGTTTTTGTTCTGAATGACAATTTGGTGCACGTGTGAGACAAAGCCTGAGGCCTAACCAGGACTTCCTACAGAGAGAGGAAGAACAGGCAGCATGGTATAAGCCTCACAGCAACACTTTCAAGTGCTGTATTTCAAAAATCTCAGACTGTATCTGCTAAAGAAGACAAAGGGACAGAAGGACTTAACCCTCCAAAGAACAAAATTAAGTTTTCACTTTTCAAAACCTTTCTGAAATCCATCATTTATAGAGTAAGTAAAGAACAAGGATAAAGTATAAACAAGGATAAAGGATAAACAAAAACATATCAGTGACGAACTCACAGGATTGTTAAATCACTGAATAATGGCTTGTGCCAAAATTTGAAGACTTAGAGCAGTTTCAATAGTTTCCACAAGAATGAATAATGACAAACAATCTAGGGATTCAATTTTACTCAACATATGCTAACATAGAGAAGATGATATTCTTGGACATTGGGGAAATTATTTGAAATGAGATGTCACATATTCTTTGAAGTTGCTCCTGTTAATACGCCACTGGGTTATTGTCACTGGCCTTAAAAGTTAACTGTCATACTATTTAATTGGAAATTCTAAGCTAATCTAAGTTTTCCTACTATGTTCCTGTCCATCAAACCAGTGTAATAGCTATTTTAAGCTTGTCCATGTGTGGGAGATCACTGATGCTGAAAAAATCACTTCACTGAAATAGCTGCGTAATTAATTCTCAAAACCGACTGAAACAACACAAAACGAAAAGTGCAAAATACAATTGTAAAGCAGTGGTATTTCTCATCTTGACTAGGGACTAGAGATTAGAACTTCTACATGTGGAGGCCTGTGAGCCTGCTAGGGGCCTTCCTAGGGGAATGCCTTGGAAGAGCGTCCCCTAAATTTCAAGCTCTCCTATGGACCGCCTGTTTACCTGACACGCTGTAAATCAACCCCAGTGCCACACCCCCTGCTGGCCTGTTGGCAGTTACCCCCTCAGTTGATCTTGTATGGTGTGCTCAGGTTTCTGGCAGTTTCTCTGTTCTTTGTAACCCCATTGGTTTGTGCCCCTGTCTGTTTACCCTTGTGTTTTTCTATTGGTCACTGTACTCCCTTCTCCCACCCATACCTCTTTGTGATTGGTTGCTGCAGTTGACTCCACTCCCATGCCCCTATATAAGCCTGGCCCTCTAACTGTCATTGTCTTTGCTTCTGGTCTCAGTCAACGTGGCTGTAAGAAACCCACCTGGGTTTCCAAGCAAAGGCCCTTCCTGCCCTCCATCATCAGCGAGTTACCTGTGGTGCGTGTGGGTGTGGGATTGCTGTGCATCTGCCCAAACTCTTTCTTCTACGAGACATTTTCGGGAGGTTGCTGTTAGTCACCACGGACCTGCACTGCAACATCTATATGCTTGTGTAGGTTCTCAGTATGCACCAACAGACCTCTCCTCCGTGCCCACTGTTCCATCTCCAGCTGTCTGGACTGCACACAGGTACTGACTTACACACTTGCCAGATCAGCACTTGGAGGCACATGTCAAAATTTTTCACATGCTTTTGGCACAATATTATGCTATCTAAAAAGCTGCTAGAAATAAAAAGATTCAGTAATCAAATCTGTAGAAGTTACTATAAGGAAGAGAAATTGAAAGTCAAAAGATCTCTGACTTTGAATGCAGGTGATACCGGACTCATACACAATTGTCTTTCCAAAATCCAATGCAGCAGGATTGCCTTCAGCTTCCCTTAGAGCAACAAAGATAGGCTATTTCTCTACCTGCACAACAGAGCATTCACAAGCATCGCTGGGAAAAATGGCTTGGGTTATTTACTCCAGAAAGATGCTGGTCAGGTGAGTCACCGCCTATCCACACTATCTCAGTGTATGGCCTTGAAAGGCTCTACAAGCAAATAGCCTGCTGAGAATCTTACAGTGATACTTGTTTTCTAAACATCTCCTTAAATCTCCTATTCTGTTCCAAAAAGTTTTCCTGAAAAAAACAAATTACTAAGATATTCCTTATATTTTTACTCACCATGAAAAGTAAAATTATACTAGGACTCAGCTGATTTCAAAGTAAGCCTTTTTTGCTTGACTTGTTCCAGAGGAAAAAACAAAAAAGAAAACAATTTGTATTTTAGTAAAAGTGACTCAAATACGACATGAAATGTAGATTTTCAAAATTCAAAATTTCAGTGATTCTTCTTTTATGTAAAAATGTATATAGCATTGAAGCAGAATCTCAGAACTTAAAATAAGCTACCAGCATAAATTTAGATTTAAAAGTTAGAAAAAAAAGTCAGTAGAAAAGAAATGAAAACTATTTATAAATAGCAACAAACCTTAAAAACTTCACATGATTATGCTTTAATATTTCTGCATTGCATAGATAGTCACAGCCACTTTCTTAGCAGCTTCAATGGCTTAAGGTTTCAGCATTACACAGAAATTCTAGCAGAGATGCTAGCAGACAAGATTGTCTGAATGCTCCTTTATCAAACTAAGGAGAAAACCTTCCAGAACACCTCCCCTGGTCTTTTAAATTAAGGTTGCTGCTTTTCTATTGTAGAATCATAGAATCACAGAATGGTTTGGGTTGGAAGGAACCTTAGAGATCATCTATTTCCAACCCCACAGCCGTGGGCTGGGACACCTCCCACTAGATCATGCCAACCCGACCTTGAACACTTTCAGGGATGGGGCATCCACAGCTTCTTTGGGCAACCTGTTCCGATTCCTCACCACCTCCACAGTAAAGAATTTCTTCCTAACATCAAATCTAAACTTATTGTCTTCCAGTGGCACTTAGAATCACAGAAGTTCTGTAGGTGAAAGAATAAACTCTGAACATGTGTGATAAAGATAAAAATGAGAATATTTTTGGAAGAAAAGTGAAAGAGGAGAGAAAAGAGTAAGGTTGCTTTTAAGGCAGCAAAGATTTGGAAGGTTGTGACATGCGAGGCAAGGATTGATCTTCTATAACAAACAGCAGGAATTTTTATAAGCTGTTATTCAACCAAAAATGCCCCAAAATTTCAAAATAACAAATCTAGCTCTAGTTTTCAACATCTTGTCCAATTTTAGCAAATCTTTATGTCAGCATGTAACAAAAAATATTTCAATGCCTTTAGCTGAGTAACTTTGTGTTCTGTGCAAGGTAAAGAGTTTGCTGTTGGATTTGTTCTTTTCCAATTGGCTGGAAATCGTTAGCAATTTGGCCTTGCCAACAGGTAGATGTCCTGAATTTTGAGTTAATATGAAATTCATGTCTTGCAAATTTTATCTATAGACACATTACCTGTATAATTTTATGAATATTTACCTCTTAGATAATGATTTTACTTATTTTAAGTATTTACCCAGTTCTCTCAGAATCAGCCAAACTTACATCAGAAAGCTAAATCCAACAGGAATCTGGATTAGATCACCCTTATGGGTCCCTTCAAACTGAACCATTCTAGTCTGCTTATTTTAGAATTATAGTATCATTAATAGGCATTATTGCAGACACATTAATAATGCTGATCACTGATCATTCACAATAGGTGTTTATCATAAGATAATCAAGCTCCAATTTTGCATGCCACAAAACTTAGAAATTGAGGCATGTACATACACTATTGTCAAATAGGATGAAAGATCTTTGGAAGTTTAGCTCTGGTATTTTATTAGACTCTCAGGATAATCCAAATCCTGCTTTTCATTATTTCCATTAGTTAAAGTCACTGAAACCACTTTTGTTCATATTCAGAGGCAAAAGAAAATATATGTTGAAAATTAAAGGTATATTTACAACTACACTGGAAGTTGAAATGGTTTTTGTACTTCAATAAATAAAGAAAATACATTTTTATGGTAAAAAGTAGGTGTCCTGATATAAAACTACAATTTTAAAAACATCTCAGCTGCTGTTAAACCCTGAAAGAGTCCGCTCCCTGCAAGTGTTCAGGTTCTGCTGGGGCAGAACCTTCATTTTAGAAATCATTAGTTGTTCCCAGATCTCACCCCAATATTTGATTATTTAGCAACTTACCTACTAGGTTTTGGGACAACATACTAGAACTTTGCTTTTCTGTTACTTATTACTAAGCTGCCTGAACACTCATTCTATGCACCAACAGTGAGTGCAATGCACTAGTCTGTAGCAAGCCCTGCAAAGACAAATTAGTGATTTAAAGGTAATACTGCTGTTGTGAAAGGTACAACACTGTTGTTCACTGTGCTGTTAGATGTTTATTTGCTTTGCCAGACTTTAGAGACTGAATCACTCACTGGATGAAATGGCCTGAGTTTCATAGTAAGGAGAGTTATAAAAATAGTCTAAGCTATAATTTGAATGCAAGGCATAAAAAATGCTTATGTTGCTCTATATAATGCAAATATATATTAATCTTAGCGAGCATTATGTTTCTATGTGTAAACCCCAGACTGATCAATGGGACACAAATGGAAAAATGAATATGACTTTGGAAAAGGCAAAAAAAAAAAAAAGATTTGTCCTCATACATTTGCAAGAATAAAGCTCTCTGTATTTTTAAAAATGTAATAATGATTTCTACTTTTATAATAGTTAAAAAGACTTTATTTCTCCTTACTGTTTTACAACAGTGAAAAAGAACTTTCTTACTTTTAATAATCTCATTTGGGTAAATGAGAGGATTAACTGAAAAAAACAGATAAGATAGAGCTAGCTCAATTTGTTTAATAGAAATACTCTTTTTTAAAAAAATCTTTCATCTATTTAACAGTGATATATATAAGGAAGAGAAAAAGTAAGAATCTATTTTACTTCACAGATGTGAAATTAATTACAGAGATAAGTGAGCTACCAAGGGTTATTCAAAATTTTTAAAGAAGTTAAGAGACTGAGCACCAGATCTCAGCTCAGTGTTTTATCACAGCATATAATTTTTGAGTGGCACAGCATCATCTCTATTATAAGATTAAAAATATACATACTTACAGTCATCTCTAAATATGCAACCTTTTTTATTGGGAAGCAAAAAAAACCTCAACCCACAAGCAAATATCAGCAGAAAGGAGAAAAATTTTTCTTTGTAAATCATGAACACATAATCTTTCTTCTCTTGAGAAATTTAAGGGCTATCAACACAATTTTGACCACAGTACCATGCACGGAAAGTCTTACAAATTAAGTACTATTCAAGAAATCCTACTTGCTTATTCAAAACACTGGATGCAAGCTCTCACTGAGCTTATGGAGATGCATTTTAGACACATGGATAGAATCCAAGGGATTAGACACAAAACCCACACTGGCATAGGGGATACAGAAAGGAAGTACTATGCTGTGAAATGTATACCAATCCATAAAGGATGAAGCTCACAAAGAATGGCAAGGCTTCTTTGTCACTCACATTTATGGGAGCTTGAGGGATATTTAACTCTGCATCACATTAGTCAGATGCAACTCCTCTACTGATCCTCATCATTGAACACACATCCCCTTGGTCATCCATGACAGACCTTTTGCTTTCAGCACCACTGTGCATTTGATCTCAGTTTCATAATGGATAAAAAAGACCATGCTAGAATAAGCAAACAAGGTCGGTGATTTGTTTGAGCCTTTTATGTGTATACATTGTCTAAGCCCACCAGCTGTATAGCACACGATATGCCTTCAGATGGATCAAGGGAGAGAGTGCTGGTTACACTCCAGGATCCCTGAAGATTGGGATCAAATCCATAGGTCAAGGAAAAGAAACCTTGGCTGTTCAGAGGCATCTGAGGGGAGTATGCTGCTCCCGAGGGAACTATGCCTAGCAGGCTATAGCAAGTAAAGCCTGGTGAAGTATTACTGCTCAGCTACAGTTAAGTTCTCTTTTCAAGTGAAAATACAGTAAAAACAAACCCCAAATCCAACCATAAAAATGTCTCACACAGGTAACATTGGACCTGCATTCAGAAATAGTTTCACCCTGCACTTCTGCAGTGTTTCTATCAGCATGGTCCCTTGCCTTGGGATAGGTGTTCAGTGCAGGAAATCCTGAATAGGTTTCATTCTTTGACCAGAGGCTTTGCATCCATTTTCAATTACTGCAATTCAGTGTATGACAAGGGGAAAACTGTTAAGAAATTATACTATGTCTTCTGATTAGCAACTGCTCCAAAGCATGAAGAAAAGCTATAAACATGAACTTAAATCTTCCATGTGGAAGCATGCTGCCTTATCACCAAATCACTACTTCAGCTTCCCTTCTAATGAATTCACTTCTGAGACTTTGAGAATAAAGATACACATATTGGATACACTGTTCTCTCTTTATTAAGCAAGAAAGATCTTGTTTCAGCCTTAATTGTATTCCCCTCAAACAGAAGGAAGAAATAATTCAGACCAAACCTAATCCAAATATCCTTTAACCCTGATATTAAGAGTTCAGAATCCAGGCAAAATATTTTAGTGTTGATTGATGATCTACTACAACTGCAACCACAATCTGCCTTCACAAAGACATAGGGAAAAAAAATTAATATACAGCAGTTAAAACACAGCCGAAGAATAATAAAATGAACCAAAAAAAAAGATTAAGAAAAACTTATTTGTTTATCCACTTCAGGCCTTTCTAAATCAAACTCGCTCTTATTATGAAAAGGAATGCATTGTAACATAAACCCATGCAGTACTTCAATTTGTATTATAGTACAGGTAAAGCATTAGAAATCAGTGGGAAGGAATTTTCTTCCTGAAAGGAACAAAGTAGGGTATAGTTTGCATTTTAAGAATGGGTACATCTTTGTTCTGAGGGAGAATGAAGCTGAAGAGAAAACCAAAAGAAACACAACACCTCAAAAAACCAATCAATCAACAAATCAAACAATCCCCCCCCAAAACCAAGCAAACCAAAACCAATCCCTTGTCCCCCTGCAAAAAGAAGTCATGCCCAGCTCTCAGAGTACAACAGTTCCTATCACTCACATTTGATGTGAGAGTATATCCATTATATCAGTCCATTAAGGACTGCCCAATCCAGGAGTTTCTGAGTCAGTACTTCAGCAAATAGCTGCCACCACACATCCCATGCGTACACTACTAGCAAAAGCAAAGCTGGCTCACTTCAAGCTAGATTGGGAACTAAGCTGCAGTATTGTCCCCAGTGTGGCCTGCCAAAGTACACAGTTGGTAGACAAGCACTAAGTGGGCAGACAGCTCTGGGGTTCAATACGGTTAGAGGAGAAAAGGAGTGAATACTATCTTGGCTCTGGAGAGGACAGAAGGATAGTCACACCAGAAGAGGCTTCACAGCCCTTATACTGACATGCGATTTTCCTCTGAAACTTCGAAAGCCACAAATTTTGCGGTCAATGTTTTCCACCAATTCATCTGTGCAGCCAGCTCACGAATGAAGAATGTAGGCTGGAAAAGCCTACAGTGAATTTTTATGACAATTTGAAGTACCCTGTCTTCTCCCACTGTCCCCTGCTTCCACAAACACAGCCAAAAGAAAGAGTGGTGTAGGACTGTCATCCTCTCACCAAAAGGATATATGATGGATTTATTCTAGTTAGATAGAACAAACTTACCTGACCACAAGTGGTTGCTTTTGTCAGGTCCTACATGAATGAATAGCTTATTTGAAAGAATATGTGCTTTAAAACCCCTGCCAGCCTCCCCTGTACTCTAAAAATACATTAAGTTTCACTGAAGCCAGTGACAATCCCATTTACTTAGTGGAAGGTTCAGTTTCTACCACCTTCCTGGAACATTTCCAACCTGAGATGCCAAAGTGTAGAGAACCATTCCCATCACCACTGACTCAGCCAGTATGAGAGACAGTGTCAGTACACATCCTTTAACAGATGGCTTCTGGCTGCTCAAAAAAATAAGCAAGTAGGCACTTCTATAATTGTTTATCTTCTTTTGTCTCTCAGGCCTCATAGATATAAAAGCAACAGAAGAAAATGGCAAGATGTCATCACTGTTTGAACACCAAGCAGAAAGAAAGCAGAAAATACAACTTTTTAGTATACTCATCAGTTTGAATGAAAAGCTGAACATTATTTATGAGACGTGTGAGAAACAATTCATTGTACTGAAAAACGATAGTCAATCCCGGATATAAATTCTCTGCTGGTCGATAACCACTATACCCATTCCCTTAGACATGAGAATGACCTGACAGAGCCATAAATTCACATGTTGTCCATTTTTCACAGAGAAGCTCCCCACCCCAGACAGTCTGCCGTGCACCAGGCACGACATCGGTGTAAACATTTACTCATTTATTATTTTACACTGACTGCTTTTCAGCTCCCCAACAACAGACAGGCAGGTAACAATGGTTGTACAACCCGGGCCAGTTCAAGACCCAAGCACAGGCTAAATTTAGGTTTCAGAAATGGCACAGAGTGATAGTCCTTCCTATCCCAGCAATACTCTTGAACTCACTAAATACAGATTTTCTTTTAACACAAAACCTCAGATAAATCCATAAGGTTTCAGTATACACATGCATGAAACAAATTCTCTACCCACAAGTTTCTTTGAAGGAACCAAACAGAAAACTCAGTCTAAACTTACTGAAAATGTTAAAAATGCCTGGCATTGACCCAAAGTCTTTCTGAAGAGCCTGACTGATAATTAGTACATTTCAGTGATTTGCCCCTTTTGGGGCCTGTGTTCTAATGGGTTTTAGAGCTCGCAAAGCAGTGCTAGGATTTGTTCTGTGCATTAACGTGCACAGAGTGCTAAGCTACTTACTTGTAATGATACTGTTCCTGTAGCAAAGCCTGCCTTGATTGTTAATGATACTTGAGGCTCTTAATCTTAAAACAAGGGGGGAGAGAAATTGCAGGGTGCGGCATAGTCTGCAACATGGTTTATCATTTCCTGAAAATAAAAACCTCACTTAATTCCATTGATAGCACTCAGAATATTATAATAGGCATTTAATTTCCTAAACAAATTGCGTTTTAAGAAGCTGAAGCAATCTCTTAAATTACACTATTTTCATTGTTTATCTTTGTTGTTGTTGTTGTTCCTTTTAAAGCTAGGACCTATTCAAAAGTGATTTATTTGAAAGAATAATTTGCAGAAACTTGCTCTTACTTTACCATTCTCTCATTTATTTTAAAAGCACAAATAAAAAAATGAGAGTAATATCTTACCCCTCCTCAAGATTAAACGTTAAAGACTGCTGTATGATCAGTATTGCACTGCTGCCTAATAGTGTACACTGCTGACACATAAATTGGTTTATTGACTAAAGTTTTGCAACTTTTCATTCAGCTCAAAGTGCCCTTGCCGTGAACTCACCCAAAGAGTTATCAGGTTCAATAATCTAAATGATATTCATTAATACAATAATGGATATATATAATAAAAAAGAACAACAATTACCTTCAAACAAAGTAGAGCTAATGACTTCAGTTAAATTGATTTTACATACCAAAATTGTCTAGACAATCAACACTTTGAATACCCAAAATAAAATTTTCCTTTGAACATCACAAGCTATAATAAAACAAACTGGAAGAATAAGTTTAATGAATATTCATATGGTAAAAAATGTTATGACATACAGAGAAAAAAAGTATGAAATATAGGCTGACTGATAAAGTATGATAAAATAATGTCATGACAGATTTCCCTCTTGCTGTCAACCTTTTATAAATTTCATTCCTATCTTTCAAAATGTTTTTAAAATACAAATTCCAGAGAAAAGAAATGTTCGGTATGACCGATCCAATTTGTAATTCAAATAGAAAGACAATTTGACAAATTCTCTGTAAAACATGAATTTCAAGTTTGTCACAATTCAGTTACAGTCTTGAGACAACATGGAAGTTCCAAGAAAGGCTCTGAATCCCTTCTAAGTAGCAAGCAATTTAACACAGATGCATACACACACCTGTGTGATTTGAGCTCAGCTCTTCCATGGCATGAATTATTTTTGGCTTCTGGAGACAAAATGTCAGCTAATGTACAAAGTATTGGAACCAAAAGGATCTGATGTTTGTAAAGTAGAAAGATGTATTTATAGACATACATGCATACATATAAAAGGGAGTACCATTGACTAGACAAAACCACAAAGTAGTGGAAAAGCCTCTACACATACACAGAACAAAAATGTGAACTCAGCTGATGGGACAAAAGATAAAAAGGACAGAATTTAGTGTTTCAGTAAGACACTGAAAGGAGTTCAAGGTACTTAGTGAATCAGCTGCTGACCTCATATCAAACTCAGTCCTAATCATAGTAAATGGCTGTTTGTAGATGATGGTTGGAAAAGGCTATAAGCCACAAACTCATTCTAATATGCTACACAAAAAAACTGGAGAACATATTATCATCCCCTAGCCAACTCATTGAATTGTCTAGCTGGAAATCATATAAAATCATCCTGCATTTTCATTCAGATTAATTGCCAGTCTATAACTAAATGAAGATGTAATTACATTTCTAAGAAAATACATAAAATCCATTCTTAATTTAATGGTCGTGTATATAGCTAAGGTAAATAACCTTGTTACTTCAAATACCTGTCAGAGAGCTGCCTGCCCTAATGAAATTACTGGAGGTAGTGCACAGGGAGGTAGAAGAATTTGGAATTTTAGGATATGTTTCAGACTTAAAAAGGTCAGGTCCAGTGAGAGCATAACTCTGAGAAAATTTCCCTAAATCCAGTATTTATGGAAAGAGATATAACCACAGGGATTCTGACTCTACAGACTTATTCTTAGAATATTCACCTACCCATACACTGTGGTGTGTTAGGTTTTGTCAGAGGCATTTTTGGACCCAGTTACTCACCTTTATTTGTCATTATCCTAAATATTTCCTCACTAAGTGTCAGTTTCCACAGTGCATTACGTAAAGTACTTCAAAATGGTTGCATGTACACTGTCAAAATATCTAAATGCCACATGCTGAAAACACTTTCCAAGTTATCATGCTTGTTATTGTGCTTGCCAGACATGCCTGGTTGCTCCTGATTAACTCATGCACTGTACATAGGACCAAACTGGCTGGGATTTTTGACAATAAATGCCAAGATAATACCCTGATACCTATCCCAAAGTTCCAGGTGAAAATCCATTTATCAGAAAAAAAAAAAAAAAAAAAAAAAAAAAAAAAAAAAAAAAAAAAAAAAAAAAAAAAAAAAAAAAAAAAAAAAATCCTTCAGTGTCAGTTCCCTGTGGGAAACCTGAAATGGCCCAAAACACTGGCCTTGGCCAATAAGCCTGCCTGTGTTCTCCATTAAAATCTACAACAAACCCACTTGATGATAAGGAAAGGTCACCAAATGTGGTGGCTGCTCTCTGGGTAACCATCAGACTCAGTTATTCATACTGCTTGTAATCAGGCTAAAAGTTCCTGAGGCTCTGCCATCTGGAAAATTTTGCTTAGCATCTCTAATAACTTCTTTTATTTTATTTCTTTTTTGACTACAACAAGACTTGATTCAGCAACAGTTTGGAAACAAACCTGCCGATTCTCTTTCTTTCAGATAATCTTTACAGGCATTTCACAATATGACTTTTTCTTTTTTCCTTTTTATTTATACTTTTTTTTTCTCTAGTTTGAGCTGTATTAGAGATTAATTCAGACAACCAGATATAAAACATAGGAAAAAACCCTCTGAATGTCCCAGAAATGAGAAAATAAAAAAATACTACAGACAAATCTCTCTCTGGCCTGCTGTGTCTCCTCCTCATGTTTCCTCTCAGATCAGGCAGCTTACAATAGCTTGCCTATTACAAACAACGTCATAGAAGTGACTGTCCCTTAGGAAAGAAAAATAACAAGAAAAATACAGAGCAACCTTTTTCCTCCTTCCTTCCTACAATTGCTTGCACCTCTGCTCCCTGCTCTACCCAGCAAATTTTAAGTCTCTGTTATGTGGCAAGTCCCATCATTTGTCGTAAATTTTCTCTTCCCTCTCTCCTCCTATCCAGTGTCCAGCTGCTCTCAGAAAAGGCATAAATGCTCTCTTTCCAGATACACACCTGAGAAAAAATGCAGAGGCCAGGTCAACGCAAAATACAAGCCTTTCTCCCAACTACTCAGCTGCTATCTTTTTAAAACGAAACATATTATCCTAAAATGCAACAAAGAATAAAATATTAATATTCTAAGGACTTAATGAAAATTTAGTCTGTGTAAAGACTTCCAGAATTTTATTTTCCTTCGTCTTTGTAATATCACCATTTACTATATTTACTCCAACAAATAATTTCCTCTAAATCTCCTCCTAAATATTAAACTCAAATATCTACAAGAGCACATTCTTTTAAGTTGTAGAGTCAATGAATTTCATCTTCTTTTCTTCTGGTTTTGTTTTTTTTGGTTACCCTAATTTAGTTCTTCTTGAGGTTTTGACTTGTTCAACTGTTTTTCTCCAATGGCCTTAAGGCTATATATACCATCAGTTTTGTACTGGCTAATTCAATCTTTGTGTTTAAATCAAGATAACCACAAAGCAATTGGGCAGAGCATCTTAGATTTTCCATACACATTGAGTTGTGCTGTTCAAAAAGAATTGTTGGCATCTGCAGTATCAAAATTTCTGTACCACAGATGATGTACAGTGGATCCATTTCAGCTCTTGTCTTGCATGACATCAAGCACAGACAGAAGCACCTTCACAGACAGACTCCTGCTGATGGGTAGTAGCCAGGGGAATTGAGGACGGTTTGTATGTCATCCAGCAGACCAGGACAGCTTTACATTGGTGCAACTACTATGAAAAGGGAGTGGCTAATAGTCGATAATGGTGAGAATATGCACATATCTATGAAAAAAGTCAAGTTTACCAATTCAATCTCATTTTTCTTAGTGTACTCAGTTTTACTCAATCACTTTTATTACATAGTATGTCTGAAAAGTGCCCTTTATTGGGCAATATACTAAAATAACTTGGGTGTTGGTGTTGCTGTTGATTTATCATGTACTATTTCCCATAAAATACTATAGCTAGCAAACAGTTTATAAAATTTAGGTTTCATCGTCCAAATTGTGTTTTCATACACATATGCTCATTAAGAAACTAAGCAATTCATCCCCCAACTAGTATTTAATAGTGATCAATCCAAATGAGAATGGAAGTAGAATGGTAAAAATTAGCCCATATTCCTCTGAAGCTCCTTCACACTGCCACTTTCCTAAGGACTTGGATGAGTTTGTCTCCTCTTGTGCAACCTTCTCAAGAATACTAAGCCAACGAACACATACAATACTACTGATACTTAAAATATCACCTGAATATATGTGATTCCTGTAAGTGAGAGTGTCCTGTCTCAAACCCCTGATTTACCAGATATTGCTATGAACTTATTCATGACCTGAATTCTTTGACTGGTTTCTAAAAACAAATCAAGGAAAAAAAAAAAAAAAAACCAGCAAAAATAACCTTTCCCCTCAAAAAAACCCTAAAAAACCCTGAAACAATCAAAAAATGCTGAAGCCACAACTCCAAAAATCACCACTTAAATATAAGATACTTTAACCTGTTCACCATGGAGAGGTTATCTTTAATGTTAATATGATTTAACTCCATATTTGAAATGTAACTACACTGCTGCAGGAGAGTCAGTGTTTCCTTAGGGGGAGCAAATAATAGTTTTCCAGCAAAACACTCATGAAAATCTTTTGTTATTCTTACTGTTTCAATACAATTTAGTTGAATAAATAAATCATCTCATTCACAATATGTTTTATTTGATAAGGAAAATAAGAACAGGTTTGGAAAGACAACAGGCTTGATAACTTTTATTACTGTTTCATGACAATCAATTTCTGTATACATTACCTTGCAAAGATTTGATGGTACCTTAACTGAATCTGAAAAAAATCAGAGACTCTCAAAGCTAGTCAGAAAAAAAAAAAAAAAAAAAACATATCTAGAAATATCATAACACATTTCTCAGCAAAATGTTCATTTTTATTCTTCTCCAGAGATACAGAAATTTGGATAAATTCAAATAAAAAGGATTGAGTTTAGGGAATGAACACCAAATGCTTATCCATGCTATCTTCCCTATCAGTAATCAGGAACAGCATTTTGGAAGATGAAAAAAGCCCTCTTTTCTCCCCTTCTCTCACATCTTCCCCCCTGCACACCACATTGTCACATATGCACTCCACTGGTATCTGAAGCAAGCAAAAATCTCCAGCTAAAAACAATGACATACAATTTCAAATATTTGTGGAGCTGAGGTTGCACTTCATTACTAATCAAAAATTTCCAGAGTTTATTCAGAATTTCTGCATAAAAAGCTGATTTTCATCCAAAGTGTAATCCTATTCTGTAAATTGCATTCATAAACAGTACAGAACCCTTTTGCATTTTCAGTACGCCACAGGATTCACTATCAAATTTCCTGAATTTACAAGTCAATAGACAGTCTTTCAATCTATCTGGTCTTTGCAGACTCAGCATGCTGCTTGTAAGCCAAGCTGTTGTCCTTCTGGCTTTGCATATTGCTGCCAGCACCGAAGGTTAGGCAGACCAAACTCCTCTCTCAGTAGACACAGCACAGGGAACTGGGTTGTGCTGGTCATTCCCAGATGAACAGATACCTCAGGTGGTAAGTGAAGTGAAGCTTCATACTGCTCTACAAAGCACCAAGTCAACTTACTATGCCTTTCTATCATGTTGCTCAATACTACCTGTTCTAGAAACATAGGCCATCTCTATGGATCCCACAGTCATACACAGCACAACCCCCTTCACCACCTTTAAAATGTACAGTTTCCCTCCTCTTTCAAATGAAAGATCAAATAATGATCATAAAGAAACTAGAGGGCAGCATGTGATAGAAGTTCTATTCAATCTGTTTTTCTGAGTAATGCTGTGTGCTTAAAATACCATCCTGCATCAACCAACCACTATTTGTTTCTAAGAAAAAATTTGAATGGCATGATAAGATGTCATTGCTTGCAACAGTAAAAAGGAACTGAACACAGAAACTCCAGAAGGTCTTCTGCAGTCTTAAGTTCCCCACATGCTCTAAATATGCATGTTGTCTTTTATCTGTATTCTGAACTTGCCCCTCAAACCAACTGTCATCCTGGATGCCTGCAGCACTAGTGCAAGGAGAAAATACCAACCTTATCACTAAGGATTTGCTACTGGATCAATTCTGTAGGTGTTATAAATCAGCATAGCTTCAGTAACTTCAGCTAAGTGATGATGATTTGCAACGCCCTGAGGATCTGGCCCTCTGTCTTAATTACTTCATTAATCTGCATATTCCTGAAAGGAACACCAATCTTTTTTCTAAATTACTTTTACTTTAACCCACCTGTTACAAGTCTGATGTGGATTTATACAGAGTTCATATCATACTTTGTTACTTATTTTTGGAGAAGCATTGCCCTGAGGCTGCTTGTGGTCCATAAATGATCTATATGGCTGATTGAAGCAGATATGAATTCAATTCCTTAAGACCAATCCATTAGAATCTAAACACTATTAATAGAGTGGAGAGGAAGAAACACATTTTTTTCTGTCCAGGGAATAAGAAGCTGGCCACTTTGGTAGGGGGTTATTTGATCGGATCTATCAGAGCCAGAGGACCACAGTGACTACCTTCTCATAATAACAAGTAGCTTATTCCCAGGAAAGGAGAAAGTTGGTGTTGGGGAAGCATGTTTCATCATACTCCCTCAAGATGTCACTGAAGCTAAGAGTCCATCCAGATTCTAAGGAACTTTAGATATTTATATGAATAACAAGACCATTGACTGTTACAGTGGACCGTGTTTACACATATATATATATAAAAGGCTTTCCAGTGCATAACTTAGCTAACAGAAATATGGGATAAAAACAGATTCAGTGGAAATGCTGCAATGTTTCCATTTTGGAGCTTTTCATTGTTCACTGAATTTCCCTCTGATGCTGTCTACTGTTAAAAAGGACCCTGAGGGATAACCTTTCTGATCCTCCATGGCATGGCCTGAAACTTAAGGAATTCATTCAATAAGCAAAAAACTAACTAACTACTGCATTTTATTTGGAAACTCATTAAAAAAAAAAAAAAAAAAAAGTGTTGATTACAAGTTGAAAGAGAGACACACATCAAATTTATTATGTGGATATTTAAACGTTTCCAGAGTCCTTTGAAAATAGCACTAGCACAAAAGAAATAATTTAGATGGAGTTGGAAGAGTTATTTTGTCTGTCTAAAATCTAATATTTTTGTAAAAGCAGATGTCTTCAAAGCATTTTCTGCAGAAAGATATAGTGATTGTCTTTAATTCAACATTTTTCAAATCTTAAAGTACTGTAGAACTGAAAAGTTTTTTTTTGTAAACCTAAAATAGAATTAATTGATGCTTCACATACTATACTTTATTAACAAGGCTTTTAAATAACATGTCCAACCTTAAGAGGTATTTAAGAGGTGAGGTAAGATTCCATACCCTAAATGAATGGATATTAAGATCAATTTCTAGAAGGTTACAATTATATCAGGCTGAAAGCACTACAGAAAATACAAAATGTACTTTGGATAGGCTAAAGCAAGATTTTTAGAACACAGCAGCAAAAGTTTCCTGCTCAGATCTTTGCACTCTGCCCAACTAAAAGAGCTTTTGGGCAGAGTGTAAGGAACACGATTTTTCATTCCCAAATTCACAGAAGTAACTAGCTTCCACAGAAAAAGAGTTAAAGGTGATGACATTGTAATTGAGATAATGTGGGTTTATATATGAGTTACATACCTAAAAAATAGGAATGAACTGAGTGTACAATTTAAATAAAACCCACACCTTGATGATTTCTTATGAGTTATTTCATTGCATTTCTAACAGGTAAGCAAATACAATTTCTTGTATTTCTAGTTGTTCCCTCTTGAAAATTTATTTTAGGCTACAAAAGGATCTTTTACGCATCAAGCATTTATTACATTAGTCCTCAATAGTAAGGACTAATGTAATAAATGCCTGCCTGGCTTCTGTAGCATCAGGACACATTTTAAAGGGCCACTAATTCATGCAAACATTTGCTCATTTTCATTCTGCATCACTGAAGTATTTGCAGTGTTGCTGTTAACTTCATAAAATAAAGTAAAAAAAACACTAAACAAATTACTATACTCTTCCATTAGCCTATATGGAGCCATCAGTAAGGTACTACTTTCCATAAATTTTCCTACTCTTTCTGTGAGAGAGAATAGTTGCTAAATGTTCTGGTTTCCCCCTATATATCCAACTTCATAGGTTTGCTGTTGCTATTCTTTCTGTGCACTTATTGTACATCAAGGACAAATCTCATTATCATACCTATTCTTAATACTTATCTTCACTCAAGCCACCCACCAATGCTCCTCCCACCCTTTAAAAAATAGCATTCCTTGGGATTTAGTGACTGATCTGTAGACTCACATGAACTAAGTTTGAATCTCCCACTATGTTTCAGAAATGACTTCTCTGAAATTGTATGGGTATTCAGAGACCAAATACTAAGTGGATTTCAGCCACAGCTATATCAAGATATTTGTTAGACTAAAGGAGAGTGCATGGGCAAATGAAGGGGGTGAGCCATTTAAAATTTCAATCTAAAATTTCCATTCTGTAATCCTTCTTCCTGTCTCCTCTCTCCTACTTCAAAAACCTGTTTGTTACATCTGCCTTAGAAAAAAAAAATCTACCTGATTCTCTCTTCTAGCTACACTAATCCCATTTTCCTACTACACTTCCCATCTTCTCCATCCTCACACCCAGGCTTTTTATGTAAAGTCACTACATATTTCACTAGTAAACCATTGCTGCTCGTCACCTGCTGTGAATCACGAACTCACTGCAGAAACTACTTATGGACCTATAGCTGGCAGGAAGCAGTAACAGCTTTCTACATCTCCTTGCCCCAAAATAAGAGCTTACACAGACTAAACCCTGCTGGTGAGCTGCTATGCAGTAAATGCAATTTGCATTCACTGGTCAGTGCCCATTGCTTCTCAGTGATGACTGTTCACTGTTGGGAGAAATGGTTACTGCCAGTCACTGAAATGGTGTGTAGAAATGGGTCACCAATGTCTCCTCTCACAAGGTAGTCACTGATTTCCCAGAGAGGCGACAGATGCCTCATCCCCAGAAACATTCAAGGCCAGCGTGGACAGGCTCTGAGCAACCTGTTCTAGTTGAAGATGTCCCTGCTCATTGCTGGGGGTTAGATTGGATAACCTTTAAAGGTTCCTTCTAACCCAAACTACTGTATGATTCTATTATTGTGAATCCAAGTTTGAAAATGACAAATATTGCAATAACAGCAGGTGATATTGATGGGTTGCAACATGGCAAATCCAGCCTGCAGCACCTGATCAGTTTACAGTAGTGAAATACTTACTTTTACCAGGATAGACATCAACATCAATAGTTACTATTAATCAGGTACTGCCCAGACTGGAAACAGGCTATTGCCAGTTAATGATGGGTAGTACCTGTTCTATGTACATGTAGTCCTCACTAATCATGGCTAAATGATTAATTCTTGTAAATTGAGATTTAGCAGCTTTTTTTTCTTTTTTTATCACTTTGTGATACCCTCATGACCAAATTTTTCTCTTATATTTTGCTACAATATCCTCCTACCCTTTCTCTACAGTTTAGTAGTGCAACATAACATTGCAGATACATTTTCTTTCTACTTACAATAACCAAAACAACTGATTTTCCCAAGCCCTTCTCTTCTTTTGTCCACCTTCATATGGGTACACAGCCTATGCTCTCTCTAGAAGCTGTTCAGAAAAAAACTGGAGCAGTATCCATAGTTAGCTGCTGCCCAGTCAATGTTCACTTGCTACATTGCTGTCTGCAGGCTTGAGAGGTGGTACTCTTGGTTTGTGTCGAGAATGAGGACGGCTAAGGAAATACCTCAACATGTTACATGCACTATTGGCTGCCTGGTTTAAATTTGTAGTCTTACCCAATGTTGTTTTCTTTAGAACCTAGATTACAAAGACATGTAGTTGTTGTGTGGAGTTCTCCTTCCCCCTCCACTTCTTTTTCAGGTTATATCAATTTTTTTTGGATAATGTCCTGTCTAGGCAGAATTCCTTTAAAAAAAGAACTGGTAAGAAAAGATCTTAAGTCAGATCCCAAAGCTCTGGAAAAATGAATGCCCCAGTTTCCTACAGTTGTGAATCTCTGAATCTCACATACTATGTTCTTATCCAGCATTTTTAATTTATACATTTTACTGAGGTCATCAACTTGGTTTGCATTTTTACAAATATACAAAATGGGTAATGAAGTGAATGGATGTTCAGTAAGACAATTTCAGAGCCAGAAATGAATAACGGTGCTTTGAATCTCTTTCCAGGGTACTGTGCGTGCAATAATAAAGAGCTGTGGAAATGGCTGTGAAATGACAGAATCACCCCAGTTCAAGTGATTATACAGAAAAGTATGAAGAAAATTGGAAAATCAGGCTCTGGGTGAGACATAAAGCAAGAAGATAAACCAAATGTACCTTCCTCCTTTATTAACTTTCTTAATGAGGTTACCTCTGACTACCATGAACTCTAATGAGACCAAGAACCATCTATTTTAAATGCCAAGCAAACCTCTGCTAAGCAATAGGCTCTTTCTTTGTAGGGCTGATGCTCTCAAATCCTCATAGTAACTGGCAAGGCTTCCCCACCTGGACTTCTACTTTGTATTTTGAGTATGTGATAAAGCCCAGTGAAAAGTTTTGCCTTTACAGGCAGAGGTATATGTTTTGGGTTTTTTTTTTTTTCAAATTGATAAACTGCATTGCACTAACATATGTGGAAAGATCAAGATACAATTTCTCTTTATTATTCCTATTATTGCATTCCCCTACACAATGGCACCCTCTTCGGAGACATTGTTTGCAACATCATATTGATTTAATGTGCCACTTCATATGCGTTCCACATCCTCAGATTAAGGATTTAAATTAATATGACAAGTGAAACACTAAGAAATTCAACAAATCATCAGATAGAGTTATCCACACAGAGCATATTTTTTTAGAAAAAAAAATTACAAACAGGCAAAAAAAAAAAAACCCAACACTTCAGCAGCCGCAGCCTAGGCCAGACTTAATTTGCTTGATTGATCTTGAGATCTTTGAGCACAAATTCATTATTCTCCTATTAACTATTATCATTACTGGAATTTATAAGGGACCCGTAAACCTATTAAACTGGTCTTAAATGTTGCGATCCATTTATTGAACAGACTAGCAATGAAAAATTAATTATTAAATAACCACCAGAGAAAAACATCAGTGGCCTTGTCACCTCAGAGCTAGATTGATAGCACAGTACCTTCTGGAGAGGTGGGCCCTGCAACACTCAAATATAAACCTTGGAAGGATAATGCTGAGTATGTCACTGCATAAGTCACATTTTTATATTAATGTTCTATTAAATGTTAGATAGAATAAATTTATCTGGGCCTCGCAGACTCTGTCTTAATAAATGAATTGGCAGTCTTTCAGATGTAAAAAATGATCACAGCTTCTCAAGGGCATCGGAAACCCTGAAGCATAAGACACCAGTAAATACAAAAAGCAAAGGCAGCATGGACAGTGATATATTTGCAAGCACTGCGGGTGAGCCAACACTTTCAAACCGCTGAGGCTAACAAAACAAGGCCAGTGAACTCCCAAAATGGTAAAAGCACCTGCAGTAAGAAGCTGTGCTTGAGTGCTGCTGCACAAACATGTCCACTACTGAAAAAAGTGGAAAGGGTGTGGGTTTATCACCCTCCTGCTACTATATTTCAAGATATGTTTGTACGTTTAAAATTTCATGAGCAGCATTAATAATTTATTTTTCTCTTGTCCTTTAATTTTCTAAGACTAGACTTTGAAAACAACAGGCATGGAGAAGATATATTCTCTCCCTCCTGTAGAGTTATCTACAGAATGTTCACTTGCGTTTCCCTGTAGAAGTGCTGTCATTAGTAATATTTAATCTGCCTAGGAAAAATGGCTACAAGTTCTTAAGTCAAAACCAATATGCCCCTGTCCTGGCACATCTCTCCGGAGACAAGATTTCTGCAAGCAGCTCCATTTCGAACACATTTGGCTTACATAAGGCAGGACAGCTCAACACTAACACTCAGGCACTGAAAGGCTTTCATGGCACAGTTGAGCTGCACTATGTATTTCCACAGACACTAAACTAAATGATTGCAAATGGCTGTTAAAGTGGCCAGAAAACTGCCCTTCTTCACATTGTCAAACAAAAGAAAAACAACATGGCATGCATTTTTTCCACAATTCTAAAATGTTGGCGCTCAATAGCTGTCCATCTCACACTGCCACATGTTCCAATGTTAGCCAGTATATGAACAACAGGTTCCGATAAGCATCGTGCAAAACTACAGAAAGCAGTGAGTTGTGCTAAAATTGTGCTCTCCTCTACTCTCTGCTGTTTGAATTCATGCAGCTGGCATCCTCTTGCTGAATACACAAGAGCATTTGAATAAGAAGGTAAAAAGGAAGAGGAAGAGAAACTTCCTTGGAGTCTGGCATTCTTCCAGAAAGCCAGGAAGAAAATTGTCAGCATGTAAACACTATAAAGGAATGACAAAACAAAACCCACAATTGGGCTAATAAGTCCTGAATAATGAAACAAAGCACATAATTATGCTGATAAATTCTAAATAGATGATATTCTTGGTCTGACTACACGACACTTACACCTCACTTATGAGTGCCAGCACTGACTGATGTGTGAGGAAATTGGAAGGACTTTATTCATCAAAAAGTGAACCGTGACTTCTTCACACAAACATATGGTTGCATGGAAACACAAGCAGTGAGATGAACTTGCTGCCAGTAAAAAATGACAAAAAACCCAAAGCTGAGCTATGCTATAGCTAATCCTATCTGTCTTTAAGTGACCCAAGGAAATATATTACAGTCTCAGACATGCACTCACAGTTTATAACAGAAACTACATATTTATAGGGAAATTTATTTTTTTTATTCAAAATGTGAAGAAAAAAAATGTAACAAAAATGTTTTCTTCTTTCATTCCACAAGGATAATAGCTTAGACAGTGATCTCTCCTGAAGTGTACATCCCTGGATCCAAGAACAGAAACTAGTTTTGGAACTATTATTCTATGTATTCTATGAAGAATACAACAGGTTCAAGAAATAAATGAGATAATTAATAATCTGAATTTAATTTTATATAACTTTTGTCTGGGATAGAGTTAATTGTCTTCACAGTGGACTGTATGGTGCTATGTTCAGGATTTCTGATCAAAACACTGTTGATAACACCCACATATCTTAGATATTTCTAAGCAATGATTGCACAGCCTCAAGACCTCTGCTTCTCACACCACCCACCCCACCAATGAGGCTGGGGGTACAGAACAAGTTGGGAGGGGACACAGCTGGGACAGCTGACCTCAAACTAAGTGAAGGGATCTTCCATGCAACATGATGTCATGTTCAGCATATAAAGCTGGGGGTAGAAGAAGGAAAGGGGGACATTCAGACTGATGGCATTTGTTTTTCCAAGTCCCATGTGACACATGATGAAGCCCTGCTTGCCTGGAGATGGTTGAACACCTGCCCACCCACAGGATGTGGTGAACAAATTCCTTGTTTTTCTTTGCTTGTGTGAGTGGCTTTTGCTTTCCTATGAAACTGAATTTATCCCAATCTAGGAGTTTCCTCATTTTAACCCTTCTGATTCACTTCCCCCATCCCACTGTGGGGGAGTGATCAAGTGACTGTGTGGGGCTGAGCTGCCTGCTGGGTTTAAACCACAGTCAGCTTTTAGTTATTCTGGTAACAGGTATACCACTTTTTTTTTTCTTTTTTTTTTTCTTTTTTTTTTTCTTTTCTTTTTTTTTTTTTTTTCCCTTCATACAGGAACCACTTTTGTTTTGTAAGTGGTTTTCTTCTTTATTTTCAAATCACCTTTGGTGGTGGGAAGGAAGACAGATTCAGATTTAAAGGGAGTTGAGAGAGAATTTCAGCTACTATGTGAAGCCAATTGCTTTAGCCATTTTTGAGGTATACTCTGCTTTGTAATTCAGACATACAGAAAATGTTAACACTTTTAAGCAAAAATGTGTACATAAGCTATCCAAATAAATATGTTTAGTGTGGATGTTGTAAGAGAGCAGAAAATCAAGAACAGCATAAGTAGCTCAGAATGTTCCAGCTGAATCTAAACTTAACGCTCTTAGAACATGACTCCATGTGCTGCCCGGTCCAAGTGTCCTATTTCCTGTCTAGGTTTATCAGGACACCAACAAGAGAAGTATAGGAAATGTCTTTCTGTTGCCAAAATACAAAGCTTGCATCCTGTTGGAATGTGCTCCGTGATATTTGCAGAGTTGGTATGTCCCATGCTACATTCAGTGTCTGGCTCCTGCTCCACAGTAAAGAGAAACTTGACAGTGATGGAATGAAAGGGCTTATCTCTTTACTCAAGAACAAAAAATGTCATGATGACTGCAGTAGCTGTTATGCAGGGATGTATTCTTAATCCAGTATATCTGAACAATCTATTAAAATGACCCCAAAAAGTGTGGAAAGTTAGGCAAGGGAAGAATTATAAAGCAATAGGTACAATGAGAAAAAAAAATCTTAATTTTTTCTAATTGTTTAACATCTAGGAATTTTTTTAGAACTGTAAAAACCTCAATAATTAGTAGTTGTTACGCTCACATAGCTAAATATGTAACACAGCAACAGGTGTTATTTCTCTTTCTCTCTATTAAGAGGCAAAATTTATGAGCCTATCTAAAGAAAACTATAGCCATCAGGTATCAAATACAGACAGAGCTTTTCTGTAGCTAATCAAAAACTCACATGTTCTTGTTGAATAGGATAAATGGCCATATAAATTAATTTCAGTACTTTCAGGCAGAAGGCAACATGTTTAAATACTTTTCTTGAATGTTATCAAGTAAAATAATGAAAGCTGAAATTAGCACTGCTCTGCTACTAAACAGGCATACAGCTGAAGCCTTCTAAGCAGTAAGATCAAACAGACTTGTAATAACTGGCATGGGATGCTAAATTGCATCCACAATATAACATATACAGTTATATATATATATATATATAATGTCTTCAACAGATGGCCCAGGCCAAACCTAACCCCAAATCTAAAATACCATACAGTTTAGGAAATCCACATATGATCAAGAAATATTAATCTAGACTAATATAGTGTACTTTTGTAAAAAGAGCCACTAGAAATAGATTGATATCAGACCATCTGTACTGTTAGGTATTACAACTGGAAACCCTGAATCTGCAATTGGTCACTCATGTATTAACTTTATCAAAACTAAGCATGTGAACTTTCAAAACTGTGTCAACAGAGTAAATTTACAATGAGTCAGTAAAATGAAAGTCCATCAAAGAGAACATCAAGGGAAATAACAGCTCTACTGATTTTAACAGAAGAATTTGCTTCCCATTTCTTCCCAAACAATGATATTATTTTTTATCATGCACTTACTTTAACATGCCCAATAATAACATTTTCTAAGGGAAAATTTCTCAGAGGTACCTAGATCTCAACAGATGAATACATGTCAAATGTTTATATCCTACACCATACAAGGTAAAGGATGGATGTGTAGATAGGTAAAAGGATAGGTACAAAGCATTAGTATGTTTGTGCATATAAATGTCCATGAATGACAAGGAATTTCAGTACCAATCCCATTAAATGCCAAAAAGTCTTCTAAGTAGATGTTAAATACAAATAAAAACAAACAAACAAACAAACAAAAAACCAACCAACCAAACAAACAAACAAAAAACCTCAACGAAAACAAAACCAAAAACCAACAAAAAATCCCTCAAGTTTAGGACATGTAGGATGTTGTCTTTTAGTAAGGATGTAAAATTGAGATTTGTCATCCACTTGTACAGTGACTAATGAGCTAATAAATTTACAGACAGATGAATGTAGAATTCTTGATTTCTCTTTAAAAAGGTGGCTACAGCCTAAATGAATTATTTTAATAAAATAGGGAATACAATAAAACAAAATAAAACCCATAAATACTGTGAAAGGACTACATTTTCAAGAACTCTACCCAACCCTTGTAAACGTAAATGAGACTGTTTGCTGTGGGGCCATTACTCATGAGGATAAATACTTTCTCTTTTAGTAAAGGAAAACTTCTTTAAAAACAAAGTAATTTCCAAAAATTGTGTATTATAAATCCTTTCACACATGGAAGTTGTAAGGGATTATAGATTGTAGTCCATGTTATAGTAAGAAAAAAATATTATACTTCATGACTTTGAGCAGGTAATTTCATTCTTTCTTCTCCCCTTTGCCTTCCTATTCTTCACCTATGAATCCTATTTTTCTCGTAAGCTCTATGAAGAAGGAATTGTTTATGGCTGTATTTTAATCCTCCAGTATTGGCTGGGGACTGCAAGAACAATTGTAATGCAGATAGAACAAATGGATGTACAGATAGTCACAGCTGAAAGTGTCATACCTACACTGTTACAGTTACCTATGAAGATGCTTCTTGGTTTAGAGAATGTGCTACAACAAGAAAACTGATCTTCCTTTGTCAAAAAACTCCTGATAATTTCTAATATTTTCTAAAGTTCACTACAGGTTTACTTCATTTATTGTCCTTATCACTCCATTCCTCCCTTTCTGTCTTCACTTGCCTGCTTTCTGTCCCTCTAAAACATATTGCTACTGTAGGAGGTATTCACACTGTCTAACTTTAGTCAACTAATTTAGGGCTCTGAATCACCCTCTTTGAGTGCCTACATCTTGTAGAATATGACTATATATGGACTAGACATTTTTAAACTCAGGTGTTCTAATATGTACTTTTTTCAAACACCCATAGTAGCTTGGCCTAGGTGGTGTTAATATCCTACTCCATAAAGCAATGCCTGTCAACAGCAAGCAAATTTATTAAGTGACCAGGTTACAGGTATTTTTGCACTAGCTTGGAAAAAATGTCATTTTTCTTTTTTCGCACCTAGATTTAATGCATGCAGTAAACATGCTATCTGTGGCAAAGTATAAAAAAAACCACCAGAAATTAAAAATAAAAGATTAAATGCAAATAGTATCTACTCATGGAATTTGCTAAAATATCCAAAGAATTTAAAAAGCAAATGCCTGCTCAATAAATTGCTGCATTCAGCCAAGGAGGCTGCAGCTGTGAGTAAGACAGTACATCAGTCCCACGCCTAACCACATCTTGACCTTTCTTTTGAGACTGTCAACAAAGGTGCCAATTAGAGCAATGATTTAGAGCAACACATTTTGCGTTCTGCTAAACACAACTGTTTCCAAGGGGACAAAGATCACGCATTTTGCTTAATACTGGATGCCCGGTTGGCTCAATACAGATCTTCCACTGACAACCACTTTGGTAAGCCTCAAGATGAGAAGCAGGTAAGTGCACCACCCACAGACTTTTCTTTTGATCTCTTGGGACACAGAAAAGCTTATACTGTAAATATCTGAAGGATTTCCTGGTACATTGTTGACTTTGTTTAGCTTATCGTCTCTCACATACAAACTCAGTCATCTAAAAAATTACTAAATTCTTTTTGTATCAGGACAATGTTAAAACTATTTGTTTCCATATATCACAACTAATATATGGCCATAAATTATGCATCCTAATTCAGCATAATGAGAGCTGCAAGACAAACTTAGCTTCTGAAAGCTTCCACTTCAAGTAAGCCATAATAAAAGGCTCAAGCAACATATGAATCAACTATCAAATTACTCATTTAAAGAATGGTGAATGAGATAAGGTGATGAGAGACAGAAAAAGAACAAATTCTTTTTCTGTCTCAGTTGCAAAAAGAATGTATGCAATTTTGATAAAACTTAGAGGAGCAAGATGAAAGCAATGTCTAGTCGAATACAAACTGTCTATAGTATAAAAAAGAAGTGAGTTACATACCCAGAGTAGGGAAAAGACTAGGATACAGTCTAAAATACAAGATTAAACTTTATTTTGGACTTCCATTAGCAGGATACGTGTTGATGATCTCACAAAAAATATAATATAAAGGCCACAAATCTATTTTGAGTGTACTAGAAAATCTTTAGCTGTCACAGGCATACAAAGAATTACTTTGAAAGAAGTCAGGCATTTCTATATGTGGTTTATCAAACTTAACCCCCTCCCATATATCTAACAATTGCTATTACTTTGTATATATCTAAAGTTCAATCAAAATAAATGGAACTAGTTTTACTCAACACAACATTGTTTGTCCATCCTGATTAGATCTGCTTCCTCCACAGCAATTACTACGAAGTGATTATCTAAGGAGAAGCACAAGATATGGAACAACACAACACATGTCCAAGTAGGTTTTCAGTACAAGAAATACTTCATACTGAATCTGTTTTAAGGCATACTGACTTATATTCATGATAGACCTTACTTGGATTTATCAAATCCTGGGAGGTGGGAAGAACTTATATAACATACTCTACTTTAAATCTCATATTTCTTAGTTAATGGTATGAAGAATACTTCAAACATTGGGCTAAAATTTACAAGGCAGTTCAGAGATGTTTGCATGCAAACTAGCTACTGCTCCATTAAAATTATTTTACAGTTAGTCACAGGATTAACAAGTTTCTTTACCAGTTACCTCTTTTTTAAAATAAATACTATCTCTTTGTCAGGGGGTGGGGGGGATGTTCTGTGTTTTTTTGGTCTTATGGTGAGAAAAGTGTATTGTATAATAGCAAGCTATGATGTAACTATGATCAACACTTATTGTACTTTAAGTCTTTTAATTGCTTTTCTAAAGCTAGCCTGGGACAAGGAAGAAAAAAAAGAAATCCAGTACCTTGAAAATACACATCGAAGTTATAAAAAGAAGCTAATTGAACTGATATTAAAAAAAAAAAAAACAAAACAAAAACAAAAACAAAAAAACCCCCAAAAAACCAGTATAAACATTATTGCTTTTCTTTTGGGGGATTTTCTTCTCCCCTTGCCTCCTGCAGCTCTAACTTATTATTGCATGTACAGAAATGTTATATCTGCTTAATGGAATATGAACAGGAACCTTAAAGTTAAAGATCAATCTGGTTTCACTGTTCAAAATCAATGAAATCTGAAATTTAACAAAAAACAAATGAACAATGAAAATCAAGATAATGAGTGAAGCTATCATAGCTGCTGTTTCTTTTAAATGACAAGACAGTTAACTTCTGTTGAGGTGACCACTAAAGACTTGTCTTTAAAATAAAATTTTTTAAAAAAATCATTCAGTAGAATCGGATTTTTACAAAACTACAGAGATAAATACAACATAGAAATTTTGAGGCTAGAGAACATTTTTAATTCTATTTATATTTATTTTGATGTGATTTTACAATAAATGGTCAGTAAGAGCTTGAGAATATACCACAAAAGTTTGCAATACTGTATTTAATTTTGATAGGAAGGAAAAGGTTTTCACTGATTCAGTCCTGTGTTCCATTCCAATTGGGAAAATTCAAAGCAGGCACTATGAGAGTTATGTTTTCTAAAGGAAATCCATTCTATGAATGGACAGCATTCTCACTTCTGTTGATGTTCACAGGTTGTTAATGATACACTTATATACTTTAAAAAATACTAATTATGGAAGAAAATTATATGGACATCTTGTGCATAGGCAAGATCCAAGTATCTTGTGAAATCTTTTTAAGTATGAAGACAGAAGTTTCTTTTATTAAGATCCAGCTAGAAGAGCATTTTCTTGTCTAACAGATAAATGACATGATACTTTGAATGTTACCTGTCAAATACTTGATTTGATAAATTCTCCACTTCTCAAAGTATGGTATTGAAAAAATATTTGAAGTTAATGTAATATTAATGTATCTGTCCATCTAGCTTTAGTGTTTTCAGCTGTTTTCTTTTGGGAACCATATATAATTCTGCTCTGAGAGATTTGACTGGATGGTTTAAGGATCATGGTTTGTCTTACATAGAAAAGTATAATTAAAAGTGTCAGGAAAAAGTCAATGTCTTTGAAAAATAGAGTGCCATCATAAAAAAAGAACCACAAAAAACAGTGAAATCCCAAGTGATTTGAGAGTGTTCATAAAAAACACCCTTTCAACAGCATCTTTGCCATATTTGGATGAAATCTGAGTTCCACTTTATTAAAAAACAGAATTCCTATTGTTTTTTACTGATATGATTTTTAACTTTAAGTGATGTGGTAAGAAGTAGAAAAATTGCATATACTTATGTCTCTGTGATTATATATGTGTGGAAAATCCCCAGTAAGCGCAGCAAAAGTCACTTGATCAAGTTCTTGATCAGGTATAGGACAATTATTAATATGAGCAATTTACACATATACTTCTATGGCTTTTCATTTCAGATTAAAAAAAAAGTTACCTTTTGTGCCTCATAATTCTATTAGTTTGCTTAGCATAAAGAAAAATCATAATTATATTATGGATTATATGAAATTGAAATGCGGAAGTACCAAAAACACCACCCAATCCTGCTCTCAGTAGTTATGTAAACTCCTATGATCCAAACTTGATGTTTTTGTGGTCACAGATTTCAAGATGAAACTGGGCTTCTCAAATAAACAAATATTTTAGCCAACATCATCCTTAACAGTTTATTCCCACTGTGATATTTCATTTACTATCTTGTACATTAAAGTAATAACCCTTTATACCACTCCCCAGAAAGAAATCATTACTCTGGACTAACAGCATGGAAGTATGGAAAGTATTAAACCATTCTATTTGAGAAATGCAGTGTCTCTTATGGGTTCTGATATCCCACTACATTGGAAAACATAGGTGAATGCACAGCCTTTTAAGGAATGTAGAGAACCAAGAAGCCTGTTTGAAAACGTGGAAATCTGAATATATTCAAATAAATTCTCACATAGGTTCTAGAGAAGAAGAAAAGATAAAAAAATTCTGCAAAGAAAGAAGTACAGATTCTTCCCTGAAATGTTTTAGCAATACAGGTTTATTTCTGACAGAATTTTAATACTTATTTATTGATACATTTTATCATTATAGGTTTACATGAAAAGTAGTGGGCTACAGGCTTTGTTTAGTGAGTAACAGGTTCCTAGAGGTGTTGAAAAGTATTCTGTGACATTCTCCCAAATAAAAAGCACCAGTGAAAAGGCATATATTTATCTCTTAATACTACCTGAATGTACACACATTTCAAGAGATATATTAATCCACAGCAATTGCAAAGCACAGATATTTTCAGTAGGAAGCCAGCACCAGGCACAGTATTGTCACTGTTTTCCATATGCATTGTTTCCACAAAACTCTACCACCAATCATTTAATGTTATATTCTTAGGTTTGGCTGGCAAACTGTAAAGACTGACATAACTTTTTATTAAGTTGCTGCTTATTTTGCAAATCTATTGTGAAAAGCATTCAGCTTTGAATTGTTGCAATGAGCTCATATTTTTGGTATAATTTTTTTCCTCTAAATTAACTAAATGACACACAGTATAGTTTCTGTTCTTATATTTGATGCAAGAGTGTCATTAATATAACATTATGTTCACTAATACATGTGACTGTACAGTTTATATTCTATGCCTGTCACTTTCTTATGCTGCACAAGCCCTGTGGTATTTTAGAGCCTTCCAAAATTAAGTGAAGAGCACTGAGTTTTCTTCCTATTCTCCCCTCAAATAAGAAACTCTATTTATATTTTCAGTTGTGCTATATCATACAGGTAATTTTTGTGTTGCTATGAATGAACAAAAAGGTCACAGTGGCAAGTTTTACTGTTCCTCTCTTATAATTCTGCATCCTATATTTTACTGTATCATAGTAGCTTGCTAAAGGAAAAAGAATATATGTATTATAAATACTCTTATACACAGAGATAAGTATGTGTGCATATATATATATATATATGTATAATTGGTCCATAGATAGCCGTAGATTATATTCCATGTTCTGTCCTCTCACCTTATCAAGCACCAGCACTAGTTATTGAGGGGTTACTAGCATTTTCACAGGCTAATTAATTTTCACAAATTAAACACTTGATACCTGTTGTCACCTGTTAACTGTTGTCAACCTCTGTTCCACCCAAAATAGTTTGGATTAGGGTTGGGTGGATGACGGTATGGAAAATGCTGGATTTACGTCAGACAAAACTATGGGAATATCACAATAATTTTCTAGCTGTCCTTATAGTTCCTTTACCAAACAGGTAGGGTCTGAGTTGCAGGTGTCTGATCACATTTTCCACCAATATATTCAGGATCTCTTTTAGTGTCCGTTCTGAGTTCAAGGCAGTGGCATGCATCTGTGCAAGGTGTCCCAAGCAGTCTGAGGAGCCTTCTCTGTGCAAGCAATCGTCTTGGTGAAGAAAGGTGGTGAAGTCTGTTGCATACTGTAGGCAGTCAGGGTTGATGAAGCACACATAGACTCTCTCAGGGAGAGGATGGAGAACACTTGAGAGAAAGAGAGAGAGATACCAGGAAATAAGCAGGCCTAGGGGAGGTCAGGATGTATAAAGCCTCAAAATAAGTTTGCCCTTCCCCTTTCCAACAAGAACTTTAGATACTCTAAATCTTAAAATATCTTGGTTCATATCAGATTGTGAAAGAGTCTTGAAAATTAACAGCTGTCTAGACCATGCCAGTATTTTGTTTTTTCCTTATTTTCACACAAAGTCTTAGGTGTAAGAAGTGGACTCATATACTCCTGCCTATCTGGACTGATTATATTCTTGGTTTTTAGGATTACCACCAAGACAATTCTAAGAACTGTTATGTTAAAAGCTTGCTCCCATCTTGATTTTGAATGTGTCTTCCCAACATGATGAATTAATTACTTTTCCATTCTCTGTCCTTAATTTCCATACTTGTGGTTACAAACAGGATAATTGTTTCTCAAATATTTAGCTTTAATTGTGAAGGCGACTTGGCCCTTAACCTTGTTAGAGTAATTGAATAAATGTGGCAAGAACAATGTTCCTCTCAAGAGATTCAGTCTCCATCTCTGTCAGAGACTAAGTAATTTTGCGATAGGATGCAAAATGAAGCAAAATTTTTCTCAAAGATTAAAAAACCAAAAGCATATATATTGTCAATTTTCACTATAGCAAAAACTCAACAGCAGGGTGCTTCAAGGTGCCATACAAAGACCAAGTGTTCAAAATGTATTAATTAAGATTAAAAAAAAAGTGAACAGCAATTTTGCAAAATTTACAAATAACAAGAAAATCCTGTTAGCCAAGTCTAAATAAGCCAGGAAACCTGAGAGAAAATTGACTCAGGAATATGGGTGGGCATCTTAAAAGATGTGAAAATAACTTATTTAAATGCAAGTAAAGCCTATTGAGAAAACACACAATCAAGCAAAAAGAAACCCAAAAACCAAAAACAAAACAAAGAAACCTGTAACAGATCATTTGTTTTATCAGACATGTAAATTACTAGCACCATCTTATCAAAAACACCTGGGTCTCACTGCAGAAGCTCAATGCAAAGCCCTGCTTGATGAGCAGCTACAGTCAAAAAAGCACATAAAATTTTCAGATGCATAAGAAATGAGATAGGGAGTAAGTAAGAAAGAAAATATGTCATTATATGAATCAATAATTTTCCCTTCTTTGGAACAGTGTGAAATACTGGTCATCACATCACAAAAAGATATTACTGAATTAGAAGGTATTCAGAAAAGAGTGATTGTGATAATTAGGCATATAGAGACGCCTTCATATGAAAAGACTGAAAAAACTGGAATTGTTAACCTTAGGAAAAATAGAAAGATGAATAAGGAGGGATATGATGAAAGTATAAAAATGGTAAGTGGAAAAGAGAAAATAGATCAGGAGCTTCTGTAGTCCTGCGTCTCATAATTCAAGAACAAAAGGACACTAAATGCAAAAGCAGCAGCTCCAATTCTGATAAAAGAACATACTTTTTAATGCAGCACATAATTAGGTTATGGAATTCAATGCCACAGGATGTCACTGATGTCAAGGCCTTACCAAGAGTCAAAGAAGGACTTGGCACTCACAACTCTTGATATTCTTGGGAATTTTATGCTAACTAACTGTTAAAAGGTTTTGAAAGAGAGGTTATGTGCCATATTTTGTGTTTTAAAAGGCAATAATTAAAAAAAAGAATTTGGACAAAAGTTCCCTCTAAGTGGATTTTCCATTTCTCTCTGTTTGATTGTTTTGTTCTTTTCTTTGCTTGTTCTGTTGGCATTTTCACTTGAGACATCTGGGCAGTCTTGGAGAGAGGCTGTGTGATAATGAATCACTATTCTGTTCTAATTACTATTATCACAGCCCTACCCCAGTATCTTAGTATCTCCTATAAGATCTTAGTATTGGGACTTTGGGCCTCCCTTTTGCAGAATAATTGTCTTATGCTCTATTGTATTCCACTCCATTCCAGTTAGCCAACTGGATTTGTCACCCACTGTCAATTAGTATAACCATTGCTGTAAGCTATATAGCATTGTGCATGTCTTTGGATCAACTGTGAAACTTCTACATGCAGAACCAAATACATTTTTGCTGTCACAGCTATACAATTGATTCTGTGTCCCAGTTGCCTTCCAGCCCTATCTTAACCTCCAGCTATGCTATTGACATCTTGCTCCACATCCTGCAGCTGGAAAACATACGCAATGTCTCTAAATTAGAGGCACTTTAGTTTTCAAACTTCCTATTCTCCACAGCTTACTTACCACATTTTTCTCCTTTCTGCCTGCCTGGGTGCTCAGAGGGAAAAAAGTATTCTTGTTCCCATTTTTGTTCTTATACTATTTCTTTCCTAACTCATTAGCTTTTGCTTTGAAGTTAACTTTTTCCATATGAAGGCTTTCAGTGCAGGTAAACAATGACAGGCATAAGCACAAAAAAATTCCTCAGATCAGATCTGTTAAGTGAAAACAATCAAAAACAGAGAGACAGATACTTGGTAGAAGCAAGATCACAGATTTTTAACAGCATTCTCAAAGAGGTCTTCCTCCCATTGTTAATAATTTCATTGCACTCTCAAAGCTGGAAGGGAAGGAGGCAGGAAGAAAACCTTTAAGTACCTATGAAGCCATCAAAATACTTGCTAAATTCTGTGGGGGTTTGGGGGTAACTACACAGTAAGTGAAGATATTGGGGGTGGGGGCACAGAGAGCAGCTGTGCTTGTAGGGCCATTTGGGAGGCTGTACGTGCCTTGAAGAGAAGATGAATTCAGACAATGCTTACACTCTGGACAACAGAGAGACTATGAAGGTACCAAGGGATAACACCTGAAAGAAGACAGGAAGCCCCAGTTGAGCTAAGATGTGACTAGCTACCACACAGAAACATGTATGTTTTGTCTTCTCCTCCCCAACAACTTCCATCACAGAAGATTTTCAAGGTTCAATGTGGCAGGTTGCCAGATAATCCCATCAAGATTCTCCTTCCTACAAAAGGCTAAACCTTTGAAGGTCCCTTCCAACCTGGGCTGTTGTATTATTCTGTGAATTGGCACTATATTTATTATACACTGCTTTGCTACTGACTTTCCCTGAACTTTCACATGCATGGCTCACTAACCAAACATAGTTAAATAATTATTTTCTCTTTTTTTCTCTTTTAGGATAAAAATACTAAAGTAGCCAAAATAGGTAATGTTCTACCTCTCACAGGTTGAGCTGGTATGTCACACACAATGCTACAAAGCACCATGCAGATTACATATTTGTGTTGTCTTTGGGACATCAACATTGCACTCACCATATGGTTTAGATATGCCTGAGAGTTTAGAGTTAGTCTGCAAGACTGGTTTTAGGCTGAGTTAACTCCACAAGACACGTACTGAGGACACTCAGGCATAAATATGCTATTGTAGTACAACATTCAATAACAAAAGAGGAGGAGCTGGTTAGCAGTAGTAAGGAATTCAATTTTAAAAGCCCAGAAGGAATGGATCCTATATTATGTGGGCTAATAAAAAGCATGAATACTGCTAATCTCTCAGGAATATGAGAAGTTTTTTTCCAATCTAGGAGTATTTACAAACACAAATTCCAATTAATTAGTATGTTTATTTTTCTTCACCTTTTAAATATTTAAGACTTAATTCTCATTGATTACAATTCCTCCATCATGAAACAAGGAAATACCTTTAATTTGAAAGACATCTACTAACAAAATAATGCATTGTATTTTTTCTTTTTAAGTGCGACCTAAATGAAGACAAAAACCCCAACAGATCCACAAATACTGTATTTTCAGCCATATTTTGGCCATTTTATTTTACAAAAACTCACGTAGTTTTAACCTATTTTCCTTGTTGAAAATTCATGTTGTGAAAAGTAGTAGAAGACCACCTGATCAGAAAGAGCAGATTTACCTAACCATTCATTATTTTGCAACAAAAAGTTTCCACCTAGATGTTTATGCTCCCTTTTCAAGTCTGTCAGCCTTCCTTTTTAAGTCCTCTGTTATAAATATTCTCACCAGTTAAAAAGCATGACCTGAAGTCAAAAAATATTTTCATGTGAACAATTGACACAATTACTGAAAACTATTCTAACTAATAGGCTTTCCCCTCCTTGGCAAAGAAAAATAAATGTCACCCATCTATTAAAACAAAAGATAAAATATTTCATTATGGTTATGCGAAATTAGGTTTTCCGTATTACCTCATTCATGTCACACAAATGCATGCAATCTTCCTGTTTTGCATAGTGAAGCTAAACAACATATTGTACATTTTTTTTCCTATATCTCACTCTAGGTCTGTGTTCTTTTGTTATGAATTGTGTCTGGTATAGACAAATATACTTCTTTTGCCATTAAAACAATCTTCTTATCTTGAAAATTTAAGTAGATTAGATAGAAATGTGCATGGAATGAAATATGGATGTAATAGATTTCATTATTTTAGTTTAAAAAAGGCACTTTGTTTTGTTTTGTGTCACTGTAGGGCACTTGGTTTTGTTTGGTGCCACTGTGTACTTGATAATGAGCTTTGGAAGAAGTACCAGTGAATACCATTCCATCTGTTTCAATTACGGTAAATGTCTTTAAAAATAGAAAAGAGAATTTAAAAGACAAAAATTTAATGTGCAGAATGTTATAAGACCCCATTCAGCACTTCTAAAAAGCAAACCTTCTAAAACTGGAATTTCACTTACTCAATTACAAGTTTGGTTTCAGGAGTAAAGGCGAAACTAAGAGATCCTCTTAAAACAAAGGCCCATTGAGTTTTATGCTCTCCAATCTATTACAACTTTATCTATATAACGGAGAAAATTGTATTCAGTCCTATGCAGAACTCACATGCTTGCTTGTAGCTTTCTCTACACATTATTTGGGATTTGGCACATATCACACTTTATCCTCAATCCAAAAGTGATTTTTTTTCCCCTTCAGTGCAGAGAATGAGTTATGCTTAATGGTTCTGAATTGGTTTCCCTAAGGCTGAAAAGTTCCTTTTTTTTTCTCAGACATTTTAATCTGGAATGATGTGCTTGGAAGGCACCAATGGCAAAGCACAAGGATTTTTTTAACTTCGTAGTTTTCATGAGGATATAAGCCACATTTCCATGAAAAGAGTTAAACAATCAGAAAAGCTTAAAGATACTTAAATCTAAACATAACTAACACCTAAGTATAGTTATAAATGTAACTTGCATTTAACATAAGTATATGATATGGTTTATGCATCCGTGCCTTTAAAAAAAGGAATCCTACAATAAATCACAGGGTCCCAGCAATAGCAAAGATAATAACAAATTCTCTGCTTCTATTGTCCTAGCATAAATTTATCTCTGGGTATTACTGCATAGAATCTAAGCTGTTGCTGCTCCCTTTGTCCACATTAAAATTTTCCAATATTAAAACATAGGTAATATCAGATTTGTAACAGTTTCCACAAAACCACTCGTACCAAAATCTGCCTTTATTCAGGATTCCAAAGAGAACAAGGGTCCAAAGGTGTGAACCCCTATCCATATAATTTACCCCATGATATTCACTACTTACATACAAGTAAGTAATTACTTAAGTGTTTGTAGGATGAGACCTGAAATTGTTGATTTTGTTCTTAGTAGTTTATGCATGTACAGCTTTCTATTTTTTTTAAATAATTTTAAATTTAAAATCTTAAATACTTTTACATTTATCCAGGAAGGTCAGTTTTGGAAACTTGTAGTTTACAAGGGGAAGTTCTAAGTTTATAAAGGGCATTACAATGTGGTCATCATATGCTATGCAGTGGACAATTACTACATAAAATATCTTGGATTTTTGTTTCCTCTGACATTAAAAATTCTAGTAAGAAAAACTATGAAAATGTAAAGCAATCTCTGAGCTAATAAGACTTTTATAAACCACTGTAGAGATAGATATTCTGGATCATTCTTTTCCTTAGTTCATGAAATTCAGTGGATTTTCAGTTCATGGTAACCAGAGTTCTCTCTTGAACTGGAACTGTTCTCCTTCATTTCCCTTCTAATCTCTGAAACTGTCAGTGTTCAGACATAAGAACTTTTTTTTCCAGCTCATTCATTTCTTCCAAAAGATCCCAAAGTACAAAGCAGACAATTATTTATCCAGAGATGGATGAAAGCGGACACTATTGTCACATTTTTGTAGGTTTGTAGATGATACCAAATTGGATGGGAGCGTTGCCTGTTGGAGGGTAAGAAGGCTTAGCAGAGGGATCTAGAAAGGCTGGATCAATGGGCTTAGGTTTATTGCATGAGGTTAAATGTGGCAAAGTGACAGGTTCTGCACTTGGGTCACAATAATCTCATTCAGCCCTACTGTTTTGAGGATGGATGGCTGGAAGGCTGTCCAGCAGAAAAGGACCTGAAGGTGCTGGTTGACAGCTGGCTGGACATGATCCAACATGTGCCCAGCTGGCCAAGAGGGCCAGTGGCATCCTTGCCTGGGATCAGCAATAGTGTGGCCAGCAGGAGCAGGGCAGGGATTGCCCCCCTGCACTTGGCACTGGTGAGGCGACACCTCAAATCCTGTGTTCAGTTTGGGGCTCTCACTACAAGGACATTGAGGTGCTGGAGGATGTCAGAGAAGGGCAAAGACTCTGGTGAAGAGTCTGAAGCACAAGTCTTATGAGGAGCAGCTGAGGGTACCAAGGTTGTTTAGCCTGGTAAAAAGGAAGTTCAGGGGTGACCTTATCAGTCTCTACAAGTATCTGAGAGCATGCTGTAGCCACATAGCGGCTGTTCTCTTCTCCCAGGTGAAAAAAGGTTAGCATAAGAGGAAATGGCCTCAAATTGTGCTGGGAGAGGTTTAGATTGGATACCAGGAAAATATCCCAGAGAAAGAGTTGTTAAGCATTTAAACAGGCTGCCCAAGGAAGTTGTTGAGTCACCGTTTCTGCAGGTAAGACATGCAGTTATGGCACTTACAGACATGGCTTATTGTTGGGCTTGGAAGTGCTGGGTTAATGGTTGAACTCAGTGGTCTTAAATGATCTTTTGGACCTAAATGATTCTGATTCTGATTCTGCAAAGTTATGACATAGGATGAAGGAATAGAGAGTCCTAAACATGTTATAACCTGATTTTTTTCAGCATCTGGAGGGAAGTTATATTTTGAGTATAAATATTCTGTCCTCCACTGAAGCTCTAAAAGAACTGAGACTCAGAATCATGTAGTCCTAAGTATTCCAAGTGAATTAATCTGCTGGAATTGTAGTTATTTGTGCAAAATTATATAATTCTGGTTAGTTATTAGGTCCTGCAGTTCTTAAGTGCTAACACAGGCTGCAATTGCCACACAGTAAGTCAAAAGCCAAAGGATAAGCTCTCTGTGGTAAATGAGATGATGGCTGAAGACATGAGAGCTGGCATTTGACCAAATTGAAGATTTGTATAGGACAAACAGGGCTGAGAAGTAATCTTAATCAACAGTGGACAATTTTTGACAGAGATAATAAAAAGATGTTATTGATCTTGTCAACCCCAACATTATCTCACACTCTCCTTAATTACTATGGCCAAATTAGAAGTAGTATATCTTACTAAATTGTTCATGCCAACCAAATTTCCATACAGTTAATTCCAAATAATGAATAGCCTACAGAAAAACCTTTATTCATAACTTTGTACACTTTTAACTTTTTTTTTTCTAAAACAGTGGTTAGGACTGTGACTCTTGGCCTTAACAGAAATCAGTAGCAGGCATATGTCATCCAAAAGACAATTAGCATTTAGTTGATTTGTTATTTTGCTGTGTGCTACTTCTCTACCAATGTCTTCTAATGTCTTGGGCAATTTACAGATTTAGTTCTCACTCAAGTGAGGTATTTGAAGTGCTAGATTGGTCCCAACATTCTGTGAACTATCTATAGCTGTTCCAACCTACTTCTTGCATGTCCTAATGGGCAGTATTTTGGCTTTCCAACAGCTGTTGGCCTGTTTAGACTATATCTAGTGACCCCCTGAAAAACATGTGGCTTTATAAAGGAATCGGCGAGGCACCTATAACAACTTCTTTTTCAACAGGTCTAAATACAACATTGCAACACTTTTACAATAAAACTATCATTTTTCATTCCATGTGGGTTTTTTTGGATATATTTACCAACTTCTAATTTGGAAAATTCTATCATTTTGTTGTACTGGAAATTTAAATTTAGCCTTTTGGGAAAGAAAAATTAACCAGAACAGCTTCACAAGAATCTGAAGTACACAGAACATGTCTCTGAGTGAAAGTATAGAAAGACTAATGAAATGCATACATCAGAGAAAGCAGTAAGCAAAAAGGCAAAAGACAATCATAAGAAAGGTTTTTAAGGAATAGAATTACAATTTAGGCATTGTTTGGGAAGTACATTATTTGCTATTTTTAAGAACAGTTTAACTATACCCAAATATCTATGACAATATATTAAACATCCCCCAAGTGCCATCATATGTACTCAACCTGTCATTCTCAAGGTGCTCTGCTGCCCTCAAAGAAAGTAAAAGTATTTTAATAAATAAGCAAGATGCAAAACCATATTTCACTTTGAGGAGACTTTCCTACTACTTTAGTCTCAACAGAGAAGTTGGAGGTCCCTCCAAGTAGGGGCCATTTCCTATGTGCTTGTAGAACAAAGGGCTCCATTGGAAATAGTAGCAAGAGCTCTGCCTCTCCTCATTCAACAGGAACTTTGTACTGTGTAACCTTCTACAGGGTAGAGGAAAGGATTCATTAGGGTGAATCCTCTCAGCTTGAGCATGTAAAACTTACTATGACAGAAATCCCCTTTTCCAAGCATACTCTCTCTGTTGCAGAATATACAAGGTTTAAATGCAGATGCAGTCAACATCTCATTAATGACTCAGATCAAGAGCTGCCATTGATCATTAAAACATAAATGCAGTGACTTCTAAATCTTAAAATGACACAGCAGCTGTGCATTTTGGGAAATGAGAGGAACTGTGATTATAATGTAAAAATCCATGAATTTTTCTTGTTGCTGTCTAGGCATTGCTGAGATTTTTAAGGTAATATGAAAAGAACAACATAGCCTTTATATGACATTTTCAAACTATCTGTTAAAAAAAGTGAGAAATAGTTTGTGCTTCTCTTGATGTCTATCATACTCTGCTTTCTTGATGTATGTGTGGTTTGCTTTCACTCTGCAAAGATTTGCATTAAATAAAAAACCTTTAAAAGCTTATCCCTTTATTTTTAAAACACAAGATTTTGTGAATCTTTTTCTAAACATTCTCTAAAGGAGCATATCTTACTGGAATACAAAGTTTGAAATACCATGCCAATTTTATATAAATGAACATAAACCACTACTTGCTAGTAATGGCACCAGCTGCAGGTAATGGCCACTAGTGGGACTCACTGTCTTCATCATTTATCATCACAAAAAATGCTACCTGGCAATTAAAGATATGGAGTTAAATAAAAGAAAAATCTAAAAAAACCAAACCAAACCAAACCAAACCAAACCAAACCGGAGAAAAAAAAAAAAAAAAAAAAAAAAAAAAAAAAAAAAAAAAAAAAAAAAAAAAAAAAAACCAAAAAAAAACCCAGAAAAGAAATCTGGTTCTCATCATCAGAGATCCCCTAATATTCATAAATAATAAACTAATCTCTATTTCCAATTTATATTTAAATCCTGTGTATGTAATAGGAATTGAGAATGATTCCAACAAAGGGTCCCATCCCATAAAAAAAAAAAAAGAAACAACCACAGAAAACAAAAAAAAAGGTAATGGTTAAAACATTTTCATTCTAAATTTCAGTCATAAACCCACAATTTGGAACAGGTCTTTATGAAATCTTTTCAATTTCATGTGACATGCAATATGCGATCTGACTGAAACAAAATAATAACCAATCAAATAATTGTCAAGTACCTAAAATGACTCTGTATGGCAAATGAGTTCTTTGAAAAGTCAATGAGAATTACCACGCGACAACCCAAAATGTCTGTGACAAAGAAAGTGCCATGGGAGTTTTGCACAGCAGCAATACTAGCTATCTAGGTGGGCAGAATTTAAAGGAAAACTAAGTACTTCCAAACAAAAAAAATGGGAGTGTGTGGTGGGTTGACCGTCTGGACACCAGATGCCCACAAAAACTGCTCTATCACTCCCCTCTTCATCTAGGCAGGTGAAAGAAAATGTGATGTAAAGCTCATATGTCATGATAAGGACAGCAAGAGATCACTCAGCAATTACTGTCACAGGCAGAACAGACTGGAGTTGGAGAAATTAACCAAATCCATTACCAATCAAATGAGAGTTGTATAAAGACAAGTAAACCCAAATCTTAGTGACGCTTTCTTCCATATTTCTCTCCTTCCTTGACTTAACTTTATACCCTAATCTCTACCTCCTCCCTCCTCCAGCACAGGGGACAAGGAGTGGGGGCTGTGGTCAGTGCTTCCTCCTCAGGGGGAAAGCACTTCACAATCTTCCCGTGCTCCAGCATGGTATTCCTCCAACAAGACACAGTCCTCCATGAAATTCTCCTGTGGGAGTCATTCCCACAGGATGCAGTTCTTCAGCATCTGCTCCAGCATGAGTCATTCCCACAGCATGTAGTCTTTCAGAACAGGTTGCCAGTGTGGATCCCCCTGGGACTGGTCACAATTCCTGCCAGAAAACCTTCTCCAGCATGGGCTCCTGTCTTTCCATGGGCCCACGGGTCATGCCAGGAGCCTGCTGCACCACACGGTCACAGCTTCCTTTGGGCATCCACCTGCTCTGCCATTGGGTTCTCTTTGGGCTGCAGGGACACAACATGGTCTGCACCACGGACTGCAACATAGTAAGTTTTTCTCCTTCTTAAATATATTATCGGAGAGGTGTTTTGGTAACAGTAAGTGTTGGTCATTACTGATGTGTTTGGCCTTTAATCAGCAGTGAGTCCATCCTGGAGCCAGCTGGCATTGGCTCAACTGGACATAGGGAAAATTTCCACTGACGCCACCCCCACTATCAAAACCTTGCCACATAAACCCAGTACAGGGAGAAAACAACACCCCTCTTGCAGATGTCAGCCATCTACCTTAGAAAGCTCACCAACTCACCTTCCAGATGTGCTGAAATGTCATTTTAAGGAATAATCTAAGATAAACTCCCTCCAGCACAAGTCCCAGTCTCTTCAATAAGTATATCTCTTAAAAAATTAGTGCTTACTTTTTTTTAAAATACACTTTGGCAATGTAAATTTTACCATATTTTGGTATTACTGTGTGTTAAAGAAAGACGGGAGCAAATCAGGCCTCAAAATTTGTTCTTTATAAACTCCTCGCAATGTAATTGCCTCTATCTGGTTTTAAATGAAAAGCAGCACACAAAGGGTAGGACCTTGGGGGGGGAAAAATCTTTGAAAAGAGCAAATAAATGCAAACTCATGAACAGTACTTATCTAGCCACTACAAATTAGAAGTCCCTCCCTTTTCTATTTACCTCAAACTGAATCACAGTTATTATTTCAATATATTTCCAAGAACAAGTAGTGTGTGTATGCTCGAGGGCTCTGTACTGGAAGACTAAGGAAAAATCAACAACAAGCTGCAGATTTATGATGCATGGATGAGGCAAATGTTTGTCACATGGCTGAAAAAGCCTCTCGTCTCTTACTGCTAGTCTTGTTTAGCTATTATTCAGTATTTATCCTTTGCCTTGCAATCCAGAAAAATAGGAAGATCCTTGAACATCCTCTCAATTCCTTCTTGACTTGTAGGTCTTTACATACCTATCAACAAGCCACAGCCTCAGGAAGCTTTCTGTCTCTGTTCACCAAGGAATATTGGCATGACTAGCATAGTAATTCTGTTTCAGGCATTTGGCTTAACCATCTTCATTGCAAACAAATTGCTTAATGGCTTTGGGTAGCAAACACACACAGAGCTGTGCCAACGGATCGAAAAAAAGCTGAGTAGGTATGGGTTGTGATCATACTTATTGGCATTGCTTTTAAAACCTCTTCTGAATCATCATTTGCATCATCATCTAAGTCTGATCTCTTTTGTGCAGCAACTCAATGCTTATTACCCGTTTGTTCTAAAACCAAAAAGAAATCAAAATTCAGGACACTGTTCCTCCATTCAAAAACTTGAGAGTCAATAAAGATTTGTAGAAAGAGATTCCTTACCTTCATTAACAACATAGTTAAAAGGAGCAAAGCTCCCTAAAAATAGAGGAAGACAGGGAACAGTTCATCTATCAAGAACATAAAAACACAAAATGACAAAATCTGGCAGCACACATAGGCACCACAAGACCAAATCCCTTCGGGCTAAAGTGCTTTAAGTATTTCTATAAAGTAACAGAGATTGGACAGGAACTCAAGCAAACCTCTCTGTGTATGGCAAGTGCTGAATGAATATGCATGGAATTTTTAACAAAGTGATGCATTAAATATTACATAAGAAGAAATCATGCCTTTGAAGCATGGCACGAGTACAACAGTCCACCTATTTTTTCATATACTGCAATAATAATGCAATTGTGTATATTTTATCTTGAACATCTTGCCATTGATGGAGAATTTACTTGCTGTTTCTGCTAGGAGAAACAAAGGAATAATAGAAAATTTCCTTCACATATCCTTGTTTACTTACAGTAAGTGTCAAGACACCTGGCTTGGTCTAAAAATTGGACACAAAATACAGCTTTCATGACCAGAAGTAAAACATGAACAGCAATAAAAGCCCAAACCTAAAACACAGCAAAATCTTGGTGAACTTTTTTGTATTTTGTACATATTTTTGGTGAATATTTTTGGCATGTTGGCAGCTGAATGGCCATGACTACTGCTCCTACTTTTAGCCACTTACCTTCCCAGCTGCAGCCAATAAATGCACTGGCCTCTGAATTTAGACAAATAGATTTTATTTCTTCAGGTGGATAGATACAAGTTTTGCCATGCAGCCAAACACTTTGTAGCACAGTTTCTACTGTTTCCAGCAGTGACTACATAAAAAAGTATTTAATTGCTCCTTCTGTGCAGCCCGAAGGAAGTATAGTGAGCCAGCCTAGCCACCAATTTAACTAGGTCTGTGAGCAAACTTAGAGATCAAGGTCAAATAAATTAATTTAACCCTGTTTAACAGACCAGTCAGTTCCACTGTCAAGGTCTTCCCCTAACTACTTTTCCTTTTTTTTTTTTTTTTTTTTTTTTTTTTTTTTT
>VZSR01003803.1:31646173-31950730 GCA_013398615.1 Brachypodius melanocephalos
ATATATATATATGTTTTCCATGGATGCCCAAATTTTAAAGACACATTTTCTGTAATATTTTGGATATTTTTGAGGACTAACTTATAATATGAAGGTCTCACATTAGATGTAGGGAAAGTATATATGTCCTGAAAAAATCATCCCAGAATACTTGATGATATATATTCCAAAACTGAAAATATGCTTCTGACCACTGACTTTTAACTCCTGTCTATACTAGGAAGGAGACTTTCTTTAAGTGAGTCATCAAAAACTCAGCATAGCTTTCATCCCAACACTAAATATCTCTCCAGTGTAAAGAAATTATCTATTGAAGAAGGCTACAGCAGCTCAGAATATTTTAATTTCACGTGGTAAAACCACAAAAAATAAATAGAATCAAATTTCTGTTAAATGTGTAGTAACTGCTGATTTTTCACTCTTGGAATTTACCTAGTCTATTAACAATAATTAAATAAGTTGCTCATGATTACTCTGTTTTAATATTGGTTTAGGTGTCCAGAGGAAAATGGCAATGTTTAATATTTAAATATCAAACACTTTGATTAAACATTAGTGTGTTAAACTAATATTAAGGAAAATTGAAAAAGCATTCACAGAGCTGACCGTAAGTCTTTTGGGTTGCAAGCGCCAAACACACTTTGAAATTTGACAAGTAAGCATTTTTTTTCAAAAAGTAGTTTCACCCCAAGCTCACCAATGTGAATTGTAGTTAAGAAGCAATATTTCTAAGTCTGTACTTAGTGCTGTACTGTGCAAAAAGATGCATGTTTACCATCAGAAAGAATCTGCAGGATTCTGAATAAAATCAGATATGAGCATAGCAGCTCAAAGAGTCAGGACAAAAGGTACTCAGCATCAAATCACCTTACTTACTCTCTCAAACAAATCATTAATTTGCACTCTTTTTATTCTCCTAAAAATAAATGGAATTCCCTCATAGTAAATATTAAACTGATAGGCCTCTCAGTCAGGTCTGCCACTTTATAAATACCTGAGGAAATTCCTTAAAATCGACTAGGTGGGGTCTAAAACAGCTTCTACACCTTGGAGGAGCCAATATACCTTCTCTTAATATTATTCCTTCGCCTTTCTTCAGAAGTATTATTCTATATTAATCTTTTATAATAGTTTAGTTCTGTTTCTCCTGAAAAACCCCATCACAGTAGTTTGAACTCCCCAAAAAAAAAAAAAAAAAAAATCTGCAGTTTTCCAAACTCAGCCAATTCCCCCCGCTCAAAAAAATCCAAAAAGTCAAAACAAATAAAACCTCATCAAATATGTAGAGTTCAGATTTTGAATGACTTGGTTATTGCAAAACAAGTCCAAAGAGGTTTGGATCCCCCAATCCCCCCAAAAAAGAAACAAAGCAAAACCCAAAAACACACGAAAAGCACTCCCTAGAAGCCAGCTGTTTACAATCCTTAAATGCTACAAGGATTACAGACAGGGATAAACATCAGTTGCTGGGGTGCAAATGTAAAAGCCTACACATTTGTTCATTTTAAATCATAGTTGCAAATTATCTAAGTGCAATTTCCACTGTATTAAGGAGACAGCATGTTATGCTTCTAGCTTTCAGTCAGGTTTAATAAAGAGAAACTCTTCTACTGAATGAACAGTACCCCTTGGCTACTTTTAAAATAATCCATTGAGAATAGTGCAATATTCCATACATTTATTAAAAGCATTATGTATCCTTAAGGAAATACCCCAAAGAAGCATTGCTCACTTTTTTCACCTATATGGAATAAAAATGCAAATACTCCAAGTTTAGAGGTTGGGTGGTTTTGGTGGGGTGCTCTGAGGTTTTTTTTGTCTTTCATTATTGATAATAGTAAAAAGATTGTTTAAGACTAGCTGTGTCAGAATTTTGGATACCAAGTGTGACAGACTCTGCAGGTGTACAGTGCTTTCCTTATTGATACAAATTGAATCTGAACATAGCAATTTATTCAGCAAATCAAACCAATCACTGCACTGCAGCTTTGTCTTTCAGCTCTCATTTCCCAACCAAGTACTCTTAACCATTTTGTTATATTTGCTTTACAGCAAGGTTTCAACTGCTGTTATACGCTGCTTTATGGTCAGAGTATAGGAGTTTAAAAATTATAAAGACTGTTATGCTGCCATTAAGTGCTACATCATTCACACCTATTCCATACTAGTTGCTTGTCTCCAAACACTACCATTAAATGTGTTTCTCTCCAAGTTACCCTAGGAGAAAACTCAGCATTGCTACACCATGCAAAGCATCTAAAGGGCTTGCAAGTAATTTTTTTCTAATAAACTCTAAATATTTGTCCTAAGAACAAGATTATCTCAAATCCTTCTTTTTAATTATGAATCTTACTATAAAAAGAAGTCCTTTAAGGCAATTGTGTTATATGTAATTTTGTTAAAAAATACTTAAGCTAACCAGTCCTCCAAAATAACAAAATGATTAAAGAATGAACATTAACACCAGATTGCCCAAAAGATAAATTAGGAAAAAGAAGGAACCAACTCAGGAAAATAAAAGTAAGGCAGACAGCTAAAGTGGGAGAAAACAATCCTACTGTGTTGAGCCAATACATAACCCTGGATTAATAGTTAGCCTTGGCAAGGCTCAAATGTGAAGATGCTCACATCGGGCAACCCAGACCTGCTGCTACCAGAGGTTGTTGCTATGGTGACCAGTGACAGTCAGCCAACAGTAAAATGAATTTAGAAAAGACAGTTAGGAAATACTGAAAGGAAGAAAGAAAAGGGAAAGGAAAAGTTTGGTGTCTGTAAGCAGATGCAGAGTTCCATTGTCTGCCGCTTGCCCTACTGCAGCAGAGGAATACATCACCAAAATGGAGCTGAACTTCCACTTTACCTTCCGTGATAGTTGAAGTATATCCCTGCCACTATGGGTTTCTAATTGAAAGAAATTATTGTCTCATTTATGTGACAGCTTTTCAGTGACTCAGCAATCCAGCAAATTCAGCTGCCTCTGAAACCTGTGTGGAACTGTTAGCTCATTGTTCTCCTCTAAACTATTTAGAGGAAGCCTGGAGTGGCCCATTTCTGTCTTATGCCTTTAAATCAGCCTGGGGATGGTTCCATCCTGACATGTAAAAGGTTTCAATGGATGAAGTATTTGTCACTGAAACAAAAGGTTTTGGAACTTTACAAATCTAGTGGAAAACTCAGTTGATTTCTTTTTTCAAACAAAGAACAAAGCAGAGACTGGCCTTTTTAAAAGCAAAACCTGTTTCAGAGAAGGCTAGCTGAAGCTGGAGTCAGTGGACCATAAATCACAGTGCCCATGCCCAGCTGTGCAGCACTGCATGGAAGAAAAGGTTTCGGATGGCAGTGTCCCTCGGCGATAGCTGTGGATGTGTGTGCCAGAGAGGTAGTTATTGCTGTTTACTTGCTGTGCTATCAACGTGGCATGCTAGAGAGCACACTTTTAGGAACCAGCATGTGTGCGCTGTATTATCTTATCTTGCACAAAACATTGTCCCAGACCCCTGGAAAACTCCTGCTGGAGTACTGTCAGAAAGAGATAAAAATGAAGTACTACATCTGTTAAAGCTGAAGTGCTGAACTAGACTTCCCTACGAGCACCTTTTCCTAGGATTGACCGTACACCACGATCAAGAGGAGGAAAAAGAGAACGTTGTATTCAGCCCTCAAAATCTACATGGATATCTGTCTGCATCTGTTTTTCAAGCTTAGAAAAGGCATGAAGATGGAGAGAGGTGAAAATACTGAGATAGAACAAACATGGAAGATGTTATTTTTAGAAAATAAATATAAAGAGAAGCATGTACACAAAAGATGCTTTTACAGAAATAGCAGGCACAAGCACAGTTTAAGAAATTGGCCAACTTTGTCTCCCCTTTCAGCTCAAGGAACATGAGGGTTCAAGCCACTTCACTCACCCTTCTGAGGTCATGACTAGGGAGAGTCACTTAGCTGTGCCCTGCTTTGTTTTCTCCATAAGTAAAATGGAAAAATACAGGCCAAATCAGCCTTTTAAAAGTGCTTTCATATTTAAAGAAATGAAAAGTGCTAAGTGAGTGGTAAATGTTGCTTGAGTAGATTAATACTTGGGTGATCAATATACATTATGAGACTGCTCTTATTCATCATATTTCCCACAGCTGAAGGAATGCAAGAAATAACAATACAGTGATTACAGCTGGTAGAAAGGACCATAGTGAAGGCTGCCAAATTTTCTTGAACATAGAGGGAGCTGTGTTCTCTCTCATCTGCTTATACTTCAGTGCAACTTGTACTGCATGGAATCAAAATTATGCCTTACATCTGAATCATAAGGGCTTTTTATATCAATGTGTTGACTTAATTTCAATATTTCAGTGCAAAATTTTTTTATTGTTTTTGAAAAGGGCATAATTTAAACCCAAGTCTTTTAACTACTATTCATAATGAGAATTCTTCTGGTACCTTCTTTGAAGATCTTTGTGAAGGCTTTGACCTACAGCCTGGTATTATGCCAAGACAGAGAACTGAGATCACAGAGTTCCCTTTTCCTAATGCATGAAAACAAGTCCAAACAGATTTCATCAAGTTATAAGTTTCAAAAGGTTATATGCACTCAAAAAATATAGCTTTTTTTTTTTTTTTTTTTTTAAGGAAGCAGACTTCAGCTACAAGGATATGAAACATTCCTACAAGCACAAGCAAGAAAAAAGAATATTCTAAATATGTGGAGAGCAACCTTGACAATTCCAAGTTATTTTCAAATTTCAGATGTAAAACACTTGATCACGACACTGTCCACTATTACTAATAAGAGCTCTAAAGTATAATTTTCTAGCTGATTTTTATAGAAATTAAGCATTTGGTGGAAGATCTTGTAGTCTCTTCATTTTCAAAAAAGATAGAAGATATTTGTAATAGGTAAGAGCCCCCTGTTTTCACTAAGTAACTGATAATACTCACTGAAATTATTACTATCCATATAAAAAGCTAGATCATAAAATACAGCAAAAGGCAAAAAATAAACAGAAATCTTTCATGCAAAATCCCTTGCTTATTTATTTCTAATGCTCTTGAAGTCATAGGAATAAGATCAGTGGTCTGAAACAATGCCAGAAACATCCCTCAAAGAAGCACACCAGTTCCTCCAAAGCTTCCCAAACCTGCTATCCTCCTTTCTCAGAGGGCCTGAAGAAGACAAGGGTGGACAAAGATGAAGCTGTGGAGATTTTCACACTGGAGGAATCAGTTCCTTCTTTCACAGATGGCTGCATCACAGCTCTTTTTACCATTCACTTCCTCTTTTGAGAGTTTCAAGAGAATTGTAAAAGCATGAGTATCTCCAGAACATGTAGAATCACTCTTATAAAAAAATTAGGAAAGAAAAATACCCCCTGTAGCTCATAATATAAACTTGTCCAGAGAGGAAAGTTAGGTTTCTTTTAACGTCAACATATCTTTTCTTGTGTGTCATTTCACAACATTTTGTCATTGTTATACTAGACCTTCCCTGATGTAAAATGTTGCTTAAGTTGCTAAAAATCTTGGGGCAAGCCAACATTCTATGTAATCAAAGCTAGCCTGACACAGAGATAAACACAAGTGCACTCATTTATAAAAGAATGAGAAGATAAACCAACAGCTGAAATAATTTTAGCTCCTAAGTGTAATGAAAACATGGTGATAATATGAACACTTAAAAAGGTAAGAAATTGCTAATTAGCCCCCTGATCTAAAGCCAATGTTTCTTTAAAAAGTAAAAAATAAAAAAAATCCAGAAGTAACATTCGTACAATAACCACTGCTGGCAATGCTAGAAATAAACATTACTTCTCAATAAGAAAAAAAACTTTTCTTTTTCCTCCTTTATTTCATTACATAATGGAAACACCTGCTTCTTTTAAGTATCTTTGAAGTGTTTGGCACTAGTACTAATGTTTGGCAGGAAAAAAAGTCCCCCTTTTTACTTTTAAAGTAAGAACATCTAGATACCAGTCTTCTAGAAAAACTGGGTTTGCCTTTCCTGAATTCATTACTCATTGAAGTCCACCTACCACTAAAATAGTTCACATTATGCATGAAACATGAGAACAGAAATACTTTTTTACCTGCAGGAGATCTGGTTCTGTCTTTATCCTTATTCATTTAAGGAACAATTACATGGGCTAGAAACTTTTGGTTATAGATCTTACCTCTCTTTAGGTGCAAACTAGTGAGTCTAAAGTTTGCAACAGGCTGTGAATTCAAATTGTTATATTCCTAGTATTTCTTCTGGGGGAACCAGATCTTAATACAAAAGAGAAACTCAGAAAGACTCAGTCTTCAGTAGGAGTGAAGTGTAATTTCTGTATACCAGTTAGCTTAAAACAGTAAGAAAAAAATAAAAGGAGTTACCGCTTCAGAAAACAGCTCAAATTCACCTTTTCAATGTATTCCCTACTTAACCCAGAATAGGCATTTTATAAATATTTCCCCTGTATTTTTAAAAAGTAATTAACTCTGTAATTTTCTTTCTCTAATTTCTTCTTATTTCCAGCTGAAAAGGAAACCACACATACACAAGCACAATATTAAGAAAAAGCAAAGAATCTTGGTAAAACCACAGCAAGGAGAAACTTATTTCTTGTGATGGTTTGCTGAGAACAAAATAAAAAGATTTTGGCCAATAAATGGGTTTTGGTTTTTTAATGGAAACTTCTTAATTGTCTTATCTGCAGAATTCTCTGCTTAGTTACATGCCTGCTAGTTCTTATTTGCATTGGTGCAAGGAAGCACAAAAGGCCCAGCCTCTAAACCTACTAATCTGAAAGTCTGACCCCTAAAAAATCAGTGTGATGATCTATAGCTTGCTGCCTTTTGCTTTAGCTGTCTGTTGCATGCTTTGATGAATATCTTCCCTGCAGGAAAAACATACGAAAATCACATCATGTGCAACTGGTTTGAATTGTTGTGCAACCATGGGAAACTGAGCCACTCTGGGAAAAAAGTTAAAATGAACTACAGTAGATAAATGTCAATTGCACAGGGTTTGACATTGTATTATATTATATTTAAATTAAAAGAAATGCAATCTTGGTTTCTTCCTGCTCTGAGCCTGCTGGTTTTTTCGTTTCTGAAGATTCTGATAAAATGCATGTTCATCCTCTGCTATGGCTTTCAATTCCTCTTTGGTGAAGACAGCGGGGTTTACATGATAAAATTTTAATGACCATGGCCCTGCATGGCAATGCGTGGTATCAATGCACTTTCAATAACGCTAGGCATCTGCAAGGACTGCCATCAGGTGACATTCCTGCCACTGAATGCTGCATGTCCTAAAAGGCAGCGTCGTGGAGATAGAGGCAGCACCAGGGAAAGCGCCATTGTAATGCAGCCGCCGTACAGATGAAATGGAGATTTATGAATCACTGACAGAGAAACTATATTATGGACTGTAAATTAAAATAGGGGCTTAGCACACAGTGAACTACATGCTAGAGAGGCTGATTTTTAGATTGTCTTGTCTATTCAAGTTCTGACAGCTGTAGAGACCACCCCTTGTTAGGCAATCCCAAGCTCTCCATGACACCCAGACATTCTAGTTTTGAAAACGCAACTGCTAAAGCTTTCACAGTCACAGCAAAAAATAAGTACTCCTCAGTTGCTCCAGCAGGCATTTTACTTGCAGCTTCCTATTGTAGTATGGTGACTGGTGTGTGGTGGCTTCATTCTCAGATGTAATTCCAATGCCTTCCACGGAGAGACTTTAGTTTTAATCCTCTGCAAGTCATAGTGCCTTAAAAGCTCAAAGGACCACATTTTGGTCTCTGAATTACTGCCGCTGTTCATAAATCAGTCTTGTCAGATCTGTCACTGCACACTGGGAATACTTCCACCTGAATCGTCAAATCCAAACAATTCGAATTGTTTACTATATTTTGGTGAGCATTTTTTGGAAACCTCTTCAGGGATGAAAAAAATAAAACAATCCAATTTTAAATTAAAAGAACTAGATCATAAGATGTGAAAAAAGTTTCTAAAAACTCATGGGAACAGCATACCTGCCCCAACACCTCTATGGTAAAGTGATAAATTTCACACTGCACTATCCCTCTGCATATGCAAGTGTTTCAAGCAGGATGCAATACAGCCTGTAAGACTGATCTTGAAATATATTAAATGTGCAACTAGTATATCCAATAACTAGAGTTTTCCCAGAAAAAGAGACATGCATAGCACTTTTTTTGATAGACCACAAACCCAACACAATTATTTCCTTTTCACCCATCTAAACAAAAAGCTGCACATAATAAAACACAGAATAAATTTACTCATCGCATATTTCAATTTGTCTGAGGTGCACCCTCCCTGCATTCTTTATTGTATTTTATATTCCTTTGGAAACTGGCTTACACCCTTACAAAAGGGTGATTTGTCTTCGCCTCCTATCCTTCAAAAAAAAAAAAAATTCCCCTTTATTGCCCTGAAACAGAAAAAAATAATACAAATTAACTTTCCTTTCTGCTTATTTGTAGAATTTAAAATGATAAAATTCACTTCACACTTCAAAACTCTACAAGGACACTTTGCCTCAAGTGAAAGTAGTTCCACACGGACCACTTTGTGCTTGTCTAATGTGTAAATGTGCTGTTTTATGTTGAAGTAAGTTTAAGCAACTATACGGTGCATATACAGTAACTCAGCCATCACTTGAGCCCCACAAGTGCCATGCCCTCAGGCATGCTACGGGCCATGATTCGCACGGCAAGCAAAGTATTTCCAGTGGACTATCTGCAGTGGTAAGGCAGAGAACAGAATGTATATTCTAGACCTGCCAAAGCAATATGTTCCAGAAAACACAGCATTTTTTTCTCTGGAAGTCACAAGGGTAACGCATTGTGAATTTTATATATATATATATGTGGTTGGTTTTTTTTTTTTTTTTTTTTGGTCACATTTCAAAGCATACAAAGTTCTACTACAAAGTTCTGAGTAAAAGATTTACCCTTGATTTATTCGCACTTTTCCATGAACACTTTCTGTTGCTTTTCCCAGAATAGGAATATTAATGACAGCACACCACCATCTTCCCACAAGTGGTGAAGCATTGCTGACAAATCCCATATGGGCATGACACTATGAATAAGGCTTCACAAAGACTAGTACCAGGCAGCACAAAGAACTACTAATACACACTGTAACAATGACATTCTGAACTGCATCTCCTCAAGCAAGACAACAGCAATTTTCTAAGTTCTGGAGCTGGCAAAATGGTACCAGATCATTTCATGGCAGCTGGAACTGATCATCCCAATATCTCCCACTTTAGTCACATTACAAGTGTAATTTCAGTGGTGTGTGCCACTGTGCACTCAAGAAAGGGAACTCAAATGAAACACTACCTTGTGTGAAGAGGAGATGCTACCTACTCATAACCACCATTGGCATCAACAGCCCTGCCTGTGCCCGGCTCTCCTGCCAATAGTCCAGACCTTGGGCTGATGCCCAGCAAGGCCTCCTCCAGCCTCCAGGGAGGACCTGATGGCCAGGGCTCAGGCTGCTCCTGCCACCTTCCAGCTGTCCTGCTCCTGGCTGGGGCAACAGGGACCCTGCCCTGCCCCATTGAGAGGACAGTCACTGTCACAAGTAGCACCCAGGCAGCAACCAATTCCAGAGTACAAGAGATGGGGCAATCACAAATATCTATTTTAAAAAGCAAGGAAATGGTCAAGATTTAGGCAATAAACTAAGAAAAGCTCTTCTTATAGTTTATGACAAATTTCTCATATCTAGTTTTGCAAGGCAAACTCTTTAGCTTCTAAATGCCCAGAGTAATGCAAGACAAATCCAAGTGTGATTTTTTTTAAAGTGTTCTCGTTGATTTGTTTCTCAGAGTAAAGCTCCTCACTGAGATGAAGGCCACTTGTACACAAGCACCTACACCATGAATCTGTAATCATACTCTGTAAATGGCATCAGCAAAAGAAAGGAGTGACATTTTTTCCTCTTGATCACAACAGAATAAACAACATTTTAAAGGTTAAATTATTCAAATTCTTCAGTTACCTGTGAAAAAAGAAGACATCTCTGCTGTACCTTCAAATTTCTTACATCCAATTATTTTGATTTTTTTTTATCCTGTTCCAGGCTTCCTGACTACTGCTGCTTAAGGGGCAAAAAAAAAAAAAAAAATTTGTTGTAACTAGAGGCAACTCATTTACTTCCACTGATAGCTACAGCTCCAAATACAAGTCTTTCAGCTCAACTCGGAGAAGTTAGATGAGCGGCACAACAAGTTAGCAAAATGGAAACAGACAACACCTAAATGCATATCACAAAGACTTGTGCATTAAAAAAGGCCTACTTGGGTGTCAGCTTTAACTATTTAAGGTCAGACAAATGTCAGAGGAAGGAATATGCCATTCCACTTAAACAGTTTTTGAACAGCTTAAGAAAAAGTGAAAATAAAATTAGGGAATTCAGTTTGAAGACCAGTTTTAGTTGGCATAAATCCCTTCAAACCCACTCTTGTTGATGCAGACAAACTTCCACAAACTTGATGGAATCATACTGTATCAAAGCAACAAAAAATCTGACCTTCAATAACAGAAGAGACTATGGTGTTAAAAAAGCAGCATATAATTCTAAGGTTTCAATGATTTTTTTTTCATCTTCTGATGCTGTCTTTGTCTATAAAAAAGGTAAAACAAAATGAAATAAGGGATTCTGTGAGGCAGTTTTGCGTAATTGTGCAAGAACTGAACACAAACACTCTCCTTTCCTTAAAATATTTCTCAGCGATCCCTTACAGCCCAGAAGCACCCCTGCTGATTATGTTCCTGCCTCTAGGTTTTATTTTGCATAGATTATCCAAAACACAGGTTTATGCATGAAAAACTACTGTTATCTTAAAAAAAACCTAAGCAGTTTGAGAACTGAAAAGTGGCAGAGTATGATAATCCCCGTCATTCTATTCCTTTTTGATCAATGAAAGCTATACATTTACATCCAAGCCTTTTAATCCAGATCATTTGTTCACCCCATTTTCTGATGCTACTCCATTTCTAAGGTTGTGACACCATTAATTCTTCCATGGTTATGAAAAATAACTGAAAGGAAACAGAGGAAAAAGACATACCATGCTATGTAAAGTAATAATATGACTGAGCTCATAAAAGAAATGCTGACTGAAGAATTTAAAGTTTTGCAAAACTTTTGATCTTGTTGATACATGTGAAGGTTTGATGTGAAAGTTAGGTGCCAAGTGTAACGAGAAATACCTCTCAAGACAAAAAATAAAAAAACAGACCTCCTATTGAAACATACCCAATGCTAACCAACGATTTTCTGATCTTGACGAGAATACCTTGCATCTTGCATTTAATATTATCTTATGCCAAGCAGCCCTACTTTTTCTTATCATTATATTTTTGTCATAGATAAGTGCTTGGTTTCACAAATTTGACAAAAAAAGAAAGTTGCTGGAATAGATGTTCAGTAAGCCTTATTAGAACAACTACCCTGCTATATTTGCATTGCCCAGGGGTCCTGAGAAAACATGCTGTTTTGTGAGGACCCATTTGCAATTTATATATAACAATTACTCTTTTCATTTGGAATAATCATAGTTATTAGTAAGCAGATCAATAATAACCCCTTTGTATTTAACTCTGAGCTCTTAGCTAAGGAAAATCTAGGCCTGTAATTTCAAATATTTCTAGATCTGATTTTTTCTGTATCTATTACTTTTAACCTTGGTTGCAAAATATGAGGAGGAAAAAAAAATTAAGCATTATATACACAAAAGAATCTTAATGCAATTTCATAAAGTTTTTTGCTTGTGATGGTACAGAGGCATAAGCCAAGACCTCGTATCTAACTGGATTTGCTAAAAAGTGAATAACTGTACTTTTTGATATTATTCTGGTGATAATAGACAAATGATATTTGAAGCACTTCACCATTAAAAGGATGCTGGTCGTCTTTGTTTGTAACAAAAAAACCTTTGTATGTATGCAAAGTTCTAGCACATAAGATACAGTATCGATTCTATATAACAGAAGAATGACTTGTGTATATCCTTCTAGTGGTGACAGAAAGGGCTTTGAAAATGGCATCATTATGGAATTGTTCTGGGTTTGTGGGCTTCAGGAGGGGGTGGGGAAGAGGTTGTTCTTATTTTTAAAGAGAAATCCAGAGACAGTCTAGATATGCCACATGTGAACAAAAATTGTTGTTCAAATGTCACTCACGACCTGACAGAAGGGAAAGGCTGGCATAAATTTTAAGGCATACAGAAAGGATACAGAAGTATATTTTAGTTTCAACTAATTTATTAGTATTTTGTATATCCAAAGGGGTTCAAAAGGAACTCCTATGCACCTGTCAGTGTTGTCCTATTGAACCCTTCTTCCACAGCAAGTAGTGGATAAGATTCATTATACTTGCACAGACTAACACAAAACAAATGTTCGAAAATCAGAAGAGATTTCAGGATAATTTATTCCTATTTGCAATGTTAGCATTCTGACTTTGGCCAGACATTCAAGTAAATTTTTACATGTGTTTTTAAAATATCACTACCTGTATGGCACTACATTAGTAGCAGAGTATTTTTATGATCTAATGGGTTTCTATACTCAGAGATATATTAACTCCATGTGTGAATCACACATTATAGGGAAATAAGGTAAGAAGCCTTCTGTAAAAATGTTAGTGATAATAAACTAAATAGAGAAGATCTTTAATGCCAATTAACAAAAAATAGAGGAGAATGCAAAAACAAAAACAAACAAACAAACAAAAACAAAAACCCCAAAACCAAAACAAACAAACAAAGTGTCACGAGAGAAAACCACATAGGAAATTGGAATATTTTTGAGTGTGCTGGAAAACCAGTTTTCCAGTGAAGGCAATTAACCATATCATGTATTTGGCTAGTATATTCTTTGTTTTTCAGTTTTCTTGAAGTCAATGGATTCTCCCTAAAGCTCAATAAAAGGGGTGGGTTTTGAAGAGTTATTTGATTGAAGAGAAAAGACAAAAACGCTGTAGAAGTGTACAGAAGTTATCAGTGAGATCCAGAATAAAAGCCCAGAAGGAGAGAGCTCTTAGGGCAAAACAGAGAAAAAGAGATCAGTTTTAGACACCCTTAGTAAGAGCATTAGGCAAAATGCAATCTATAAAAATAAGCAGCTGCAGAGCTCAGAAAAACTTTGAAGGAGATGGTTTTCAGTTTAATATAAGGTCTATTTGCATTAACAGGAGTTTTTTTGGTTCTTTTTTTCATTTACTGCAAGGGATTTCTGATCAGACTATATGAATTTCACCTTGGTGATCTGAAGGCATTTCTTTTCCTTTTAGTCATGCTAACAGAAACACAGCCTGTGTCAAAATATAACTCTAAATAATCTGAATTGTGAATCTATGGTTGCATTGTCCAACCCAAAGTCCATATTGTCCATCAAAGGTTACAGAAAGTGATCAATGAATGCCCTGAAAACTTTAAAATTAGTATGTACTAAGTGCAAAATTATTCTTTTCTTTTCCAAGCACAGATCAGCAAGAACAAAGACTCTCCACGTAATCCAGGCTGTATTTTCTGGTTATACTTAGAGTTAAATCCTATTTAAACTGACGGCATTTATGACACACAACATTATACAGTCAAATGAACTGCCCATATACTAAAAAAGTGAATGTAATTCTTTTTCCTCAGAGTTGTATAGGCAGTGTCCCGTCCAAATTTAGGTTAGGTATACTAGAATTCTAATAGCTGGTAATCTGAAGTGCTCATTAGGGTTATGCAAGAATTCATTACCTAAATGTGTCTAATTTAGCCATATTTTCCCCTTGAATGAAGCCTGCCTTAGTGGAAATTAGTGATCCAGCCCACACACTTCCAATACTGTTGGCACTTTCAGTTTACATTTGACATTTTTTTTTAGAATTCTAAAAATTACTTTTTCTGTCTTCTCTTCTGATCTCCAATGGGTATTTATATGCAGCAGGCATAATTATGCTTTTGGCAAGCTAGTGAAAATCAAACCCTTATGAGCAAAGAAAGGAGAGTAAGGAAGCAAGGAACAGGAAGAAAATCTGGTTTAAAGTAAACTTATTGCAAGCTTACTAGAGTATAAGCAGAAGGCAAGCTACATATTGGAATCTTGCAGCACACTTTTAGGAGGTGGTGACATTTGGCTCATTCTTAATGACAGCAAAGGATGGGTATTTCATTGATTTGAACAAGAAGTGTATCTGCTGGAAGATACTAAAGCAATGACTATGGCAAGCTGTCTTGTTTCAAATATCAAACCATCTGATCCCAAAAATCCAGCGTCACTGACAATCAGAGATGATCTTGTGTGGCAGACCTCACAATACTACACACACTATACACCCTGAGCTCTGATTTTCATGTTCATCACGTCTGCATTTGTTTCCTCACCACAAAATAACAACTGCTAGTATACCACTCTTCTACGTTTATTGAAAACTTCTCAAGGTTTTGTTCTTTCAAGAGCTGTAAACACTGAACTCAAAGTGAAGCAAACAGCAGATGAGATATTTAAGGGAAATTCAGCAATGTAACATTTTCCTTCCTTCATACAGTAACAGTACTCAGGGCCTGAGAGCTAGCTAGTGATGTACAGATGCACTGCTCCAATGAAGGAAAGGGCTCTGAAGAGCCTTTTCCCACAAACCTGAGAAAAACACTAAAAAGAAGCCTATTCCAATCAATGACCAAATACAGTCTATGAAGTGTGACCTGCCCATGGCCATGAAAGTTTCTACAGAGCCACCAAACACGGCCCCTGACTGCTGTTCTCATAGGACAAGCCTGGGATGACTACAATTAATATTTGAAAAAGATTTTGTGAAACCACCTATCCTATGCCAGTATGTCTTTAGCAGCACTCCTCACACTCTCAAACACAACCTGAAGAGTCGGTATAGCAGCAAGTTTTCTTACTCAGATATGTCCTTTCACAAGTAATTCCTCTTGAAGAAGAGGCCACTATAAATCTCATAAAAATTTCACTCCACAGGAAAAGCTGACAGTCTCAGCTGACTAATTAGAGCAAAGAAAGGCCACTTTCAATATCTGAAATGTCAGCAGCCTAATTCCACAATAGTTTTAGCTAACAGAGGTATTCTGTGTGAGTGAAACTTCCTGAAACTCTTTTTTGTGAGTGTCTATGAGCTATGGTTTGCTTGGCAGAATATATACTGAAAGTTGCTCAGCACAGATGAGAAAGATGACAGCCACAAACAGTCAATGGTTTCCTTCATCTATCAATACTCTTTTGTCATTATAATATATTTCTGCCTAGATTACAGTCTAAGATAATTTGTAACCTGTCGCTAGAGAAAGCATGGAGAGATTGCTTCATGGTACTTCTCTTCAAACCCCCTTGCCCCTGAAATGGAATAAACAAGATGTTGCAAGGGTGTGTAGTTTGCATATAGAAGCCACAGAAAGCAGGATTACTGCAAGCCTGATGGCAGAGTATAATAAAAAAAACACAAATCAGAATGAAAGCAAGCTCTGTGGTTAATACATATAGGTGGAAACCAGAGTGAAAGGTTAAGAAGTGGGACCCTAATGGTCATTGTCCTATCATATTTTAAGAGCCTAATCTTCATTTTGCCAAGATAAATTGGTGCAAATAAACACAGATCTGTATTTCTAACCATGATACTTATGCAGATGTTGTGTGTTAGCCTCTTGGCAGAACAAGTCTCAAAATAACAAAACCGGTTTAGTAAGAACATTGTGTAAAGTGAAGGTTAAACTAAGTTATTTATTTCACAGATTGTCTGCCTGTCAGCAAATGGTGCAACAGAGATCCAAGTGGAAGCAGGGTAGTAAACTGCTAAACAGATAAGATAAGAAATGTGATAAGAAATGAGCAAATAATTTAACTGGGGAGAATGAAAAGTGTGATCTATTAGCAGTACAGCAGTAGCTGGATTGAGTGTCTTTAATCACCACTTTGAGAAGCACAGAAAATTTCAGGCAGAAAAACTGTCCAGCAAAAAAAAAAAAAAAAAAAAAAAAAAAAAAAAGAGAGAGAGAGAGAGAGAGAGAGAGAGAGAAGGATTTAAATAAATATGAAGATGCCACAACATATCACAGCAAGAGAAGTTTATTTTACTGAATAAATGCTGGATTTGGCAGTCAATTCTTTTCAGCATGAATGAAAGTTTGAATAGCTTTGGAATAGGTGTGAAGCTTTGTCAAGCAAATTTAAGAAGACACCATTACAAAACAGAAAAAAATGATAGAAAAGTCACTGAAAAGTGACACCTTCCTCATTACTGCAAGTTCTATTCATCTTCCTTGAGGAGTTCCTCTGACTGTATTCATCGACCCCAACAAACATATGGGTTTATGTTTGCTGCATAGATGAACTGCCGATGATTCCAAAAGAGTGTTTTAAGAACTCCCTTTAGGGCAGTTAGTCATGCCAGGTGTGTTCTGTCGAGGAGCCTGGAGACTGGAAGTGCTGAGAGGCTCAATTCTTCCTCTACTTGCCTCTCATTGTGCAGTGGGGACTGCCTGAAGCATCCCAATTCCTATCAGAGCCACAGATCCTAAAATCCAAAGTAGCTGATCACTAAACTGAAGTTGCTGGCCTGTCAAGAATGCCAGCTTCACTGAGCAACTGCAGGGAGCCCATTTAAATTCAGAACAATATGTGCCAGAAACTCTTTTTCTTTTTTTTTTTTTTTTTTAATTTTTGATTCAGCAAATTGCAAAAAGGTTGGGGTTTCTTCCATCCATCTTATCATTTGACAAAAGAGAAAGTTTTCTCAAATTATAAGACTCCCAATCTGTATTCATTTTTCTTTCAATAGTCTCCAGTGTTAACGGTCTATTTAAATCAAATGATAGCGCTTTCAGCTCTACCTTTTGGAGCTCTTACAGTTTCCTTCACACATTTAGTCTATCCTTGGTGTGGATTATTTGCATTTTTAGATCCTAGTTATCCCCCATTTTCCATAAAGAAAGAAATCATTCTTGCCATCTGAAAGTTAGAATACCAGTTGGTTGCTTTGCTGGTTTTTATACAGCACATGCAGCTCTGTGAGAGGCTTAACTGATGAAGCTCGGTTTAATATGGCTTTATGTCTGGCATTTCAATTATCCCACACAAGCTCTGTTTTTCAAAGCTTAGGGTGTTCATCAGCTCTCTCTTGTGAGGATTCAGATGTCTAAAAGTATAGTTTATGTACTGTATGAAGTATGTACATCTAATCTCTGACGAGTTTGTCATATCTATCAGATGACAGACAAAACATGCTCAGTGGCTGGGAGATCAGTGCATTAGCAATTACCAGTCACAAAGAGATTATAAATGTCAACTAATTTTTTTGTTGTTGTTGTTATTAATACATTCTTACCTAACGATTCTATTCCTGCCAACTTAATCTCCAGATTCCCAGATATGCTCCCATGCCTATTTCCCTGTGCACTATCCCATTTTACCCTAAGTCCTTGAAGCCAGACCGGTTTCTACTTTCTGCCTAAGTGAAGCTTTCACCTTTACTTCACTGAAAGAAGTTATTACTTCTGATTCTATTAAAATGCATTTTATGTATTTTTCAGGCAGGATTATTGGCTGTAAGATTAATATGCACCTCCAGTTTCAGAGGTCACACTGGCTCTTTAAAAAGAACCAATTTCTCTTTTGGTCATTTATCAAGAATAATGCAAGGTAATACATCTAACCTGGAATAAACAGGGAAAAGAAAATCTGTAAGACTGTAACTGTCTACTAATATAGCTTTACCTTTACAAACAATCTGTAGTTTTTCCCTGAATTTAATATGATTACTAAATGCAGTGGTCACGCAATCTGGAATCCGCAAGGCATTAAAAGATATACACAAATCCCAAATCATGTTTAAAAAAGAAGTTGCCTTCAGTTATGTGAGTTTTGTTATCCTGAACAGTATAATCATATTTCATAAGACATTTTGTATCTTTTTATTGTCAAAAATAATATGAAAATCCATTTCCACTGTGTTGGAAGTGACAACTCTAATAAATAAATATTTACTGTGGGTAAATATTTTTGTCTGATCATAAAAACAAAAAAAAAAAAAATCATACAGACTTGGGGCTTTCTTGCAGGTTGAAAAAATGGGTATTTCTTGTACAGCACACATAAGCCAGAGAGTAAAAATCTGCAGTGAGGGCTGGCAGGCTGATGTGTTTCTTAGACACTATGCATGCACATTCCCTGTCTTACTGCAATGACCTTATGATCCCTGGTGCCAAGTGCTCAAGTCCCAGCTGTGGATTTAAACTCAATCTCATTTTGAGTTTCCATTCTGTTGGCAGCGGAGTCATTCTTCACTGCACTGCTCAAGCCAGAAAAGGCTTCCTGACTCGGAGGCAGACTCAGATAAGCAATGGCTATAAGAGAAGTTGTAATTGCACAAGCTCTTTCTTTCCCCAGCAGGTATAACTACAAATGAGCGTCACTGAAAATTCTTCTGAGCTTTAACAGGGTAGATAACCTCATAGGCAATTGTAAATCTAACACAGTGTCCAGATTAGCAAAGTAGACAGAAAAAGAGCCTGTTATTTAACTCCTTCCCAGCAAGCATGGATTTTTGTGGTGGATAGGCTGGTTTTTTGAGTTGGATTTTTTTGAGTTTGTTTTTTTCAGAAGGCCTTCTGGAGTAAGAAAGATGAGTAGCAGACCTAGCCTAAACTATAGTGAAAGTGTCACTGCTGAAATTTTACAGAACACCACAAAATCAGGTAACCAGAAATTAGGGAATGTCAGAGTAACAAATGTTCTGGGTTTTTTTTCCCCTCTCTGTACATAAACATTGCAAATGATATCTGTAATTTTTTCTCAGTGAGTGCACAGTTCACACACTTCTTGCTAAACAGCAGCTTGTCTGTGCTTACTTTATCCTCACTATTCAATGAATACACCACACACCCTTTCCAGCATGCTGTTTATGATATGAAGATATTAACTTCCTCAGGGGCTCCTGATTCTCCCACTATAGCTTTTTAGTTCTTTTTAAATATTAACAGATTTATCTGCACATCATCACTGTGCAGCATGTGGTAGCATTGCTGGGCATGTTTCACAAAAGAGGGCTGATGTGCATCTGTTGAAACTGAAAGAGACGTGCAAAATAAATTTCAGAGCTCCAGGGTCTCATTTCTCCCTTTCTTTTCAGTGGTTGGCACTTCACAGCCTCCCATAGGGTCTGAACAGACACCCCTTGGCCTCAGCTGCTGGGGCAAGGGCAAAGGCATTCTGCACATCAGAGTCACTGCATCACAGGCTGTCACACAGGGAATGAGAAACACAAGTCTTTCCTGAAATGAGAGCTTCATTTAAGACATGTGTCTCCAGGATGACTTCAGGTATAAAAAAGTACTCTTTCCTTAATTCACTTTCCAGGCAATGAAGAGGATGACAGCATATCTGGCAGAGGCAGCTGACCTGGCTTTCTCACTTTCAGTATCAGACCAATCCTACACAAGGAAGCTTCCACCATTCCAATTAGCCCTCATGAATATTTTCTAACTCGGAATTTCTAGTTCATAGTTGTTGTCCAGTGCTGAGCTTCTCATTAACATTTTCCTCAGTGACCATTCCTGTCCAGTCTCTGCTACTGCTCTTCCAGATTCTGAAGCCATGTTTACCATGCCAATATAATTTGCTACCTTTTCTCTTACCTCCAGTTTTAACATTCCTGCCTAGCTACAGCTGCAGTTGGCACTATCCATGAGCCACACTGGCTTTCAGGTGGCTCCTGCTGACTGAGGTATCTCTTCCACACAAATTGCCTGTTTTCTGCTCCACACTTACTCCTCACCTCACTGCAACCAAGCCAGACTTTAATTCTCAGTTCTTTTTGGACATGAACTGGACAACTACTGAAAACACAGAATCTTCCTCTAGAGACCAAGAGCCCTGTGCAAGTACCGTACTGGAAGGACTGCTCAACCCTCATATCCACGGATATTTCTATTTAGGGATGGTTCATGTGCAGTCAGGTCACACCAGTGATTTCTGAGAGAAAAAGCGATCTCAATTCAGGCACAAATCATAGACTTCAGCTGCCAAATGCAAATGTTGCTACTGAGCCAGGGCAAACCGAGGTATTTTTAAATGTGAAAGAATGGACTTAATACCGGTGGTTTTCCCAAAGAAAGAGCAAAAGATACATTCTTACCATTTCCAGGTTTGTTTTTTGTCAATGGAAGGGCTACATTTGCTGTAGTAAACAGATACAAGAGTTTTTAAAATTTTATTTAATAATATATTTTCCTCTAGACATTTTTAAAAACTTAAGGCTGGGCAAATCTTGGCAAGAGAAAATGTCAGATAAGTTAATTTTGGCAAAGTTATAAATAACTAAATAGACAGTCTCCTAGTAAAGGTTCTGTATTTAAGAAATTATGTTATCACTGTACCTAGAAGAGTTCACTCATATGTTGAAAATTTCTATATATTGCTTAATACTAATGAATCCATGTGCTATTACATTCATTCACACTGGAACATTTCAAACAGCCTTTACAGGCAAAATTATTGAACTTGGTAGCCCTAAAGATTCCTGATACATCCTAATTTCTGTTTTACTTCCATGGATTTTATGCCGAGTAAAGCATAAACTCTTGTTCTTTGTTCTGACAGAGGATTAGTTAGACCTCCCAAGCTAGCAGTCCATCTGCTCTGCCAGCTAATGCTATTGTCCCAGAGACACCACCTCCTTCATTGTTCCACTGAACAATCCATGCCATCTCTTTTCTCAGCTGACACTGACAAGTACATGTCAACCCGCTCGCATTCTCCTGCACACATCTGTGACACTGAATATAGGCTTTCACGGTTTCAGGCAGTTTAAAGCCTAGTAAGAGCAAGGAAACACAATACTATAAAAATACTAATATAAAAAAGCTTTTAATTACACCATATTAGTTTATCTCATCAATGTAATGTCCAGATCTGCATGTTCACATTTGCTCCTTTCTACTCTTCTCCTCCTAAAGACATGATGTTAGCTTTGCCACGTGAAACAAAATATTTTAGAGCATTCAGCAAATTTAAAAATATTTGCATATAAAGAAAGATTGATTCCCTAGCATAACAGGTTCTGGTAATTTTTTTAATAGATATGAGAGTAGAACCTCTTTTTGTGAAGATTGTTTTTTTGGGTTAAATCCACAAAATGGAAGGACCAAAATAAGGAAAGCAATTCTGCCAGTAGGTCTCTGAAAAGCTCTTGCTAAATGAGCTGATGCAATCTCAGTGCAGGACTTATAGTCAGCAATGACAACAAAATTCTCATTACTGCCAGCATTTCAAGGAAAAAGCAAGAGACACAGTGAAACTATAGTTGTTGCAGGTGGAAGAAATCCAAGATTATTGATAAGACATGGATCAAATTCAGTGCTCTATCCTTGCCATGTCAAACACAGCTTTACTCAAACCTCAAGTGACCTTCATGTGATCCAAAATAATAGTCTTATATGCCAATGCCAATTCGTTAATGACAGAAAACAATGTAGATGTAATAAAAACTTATTTTAAAACAGCAAGCTAAAATTGAAGTTGCTGCCTACAACAGGTAAGTACTTAAGGACAGAAAGGAACAATATATCTATTTGTTGTCATGCTCTCTGTAAAAGATACTAACACATAAAACATCTACTTTTGCCAATTAATTTGGGACTTATTTACTTATGCCCCAAAAATGAGCCAACGTTTCAAACCAGAGATGCAAACAGCACCTCTGTCATGACAGACAATATTCTCAATGTGTCATTCAAATGGCTCCTCTGCTGGCTCAGCCTCAGATGGGGAATCACAGTGACCACGGCTCTTGGACCAGGAAAACAGGTGATAGGTAACTAGCTTTAAAACAGTAAAATCAGTGGGAAATCCAGTGCATTCCCAACAGATAGTGTGCATTCTTTTAAAATCTTAATTTCATTTACGTCAGTGTAAACCCGTCTCCAGAGATTTCTCCAGAGTGAATTTTGCCTCCAAATAGGAGGCATCTGACAATTATCCACCAGTGTCCCAGTTTAGCTAAATTGGTTTTAAATTGGAACAACTTGTTACATGGAAGGGGGAGTTGAAGGGGGATGTAGTTTTGCCTGAGACACATGATTAGATTTAAGCATTGAAATTCAAGGTCCCATCCTCTGGACACAGCCTGTCAGGCCCACAGAGTTGCCTTTTTGTTTTCCTCTTCCTCCTCCTTTTTTTTTTTTTTTTTTTTTTTCTTTCCCATTTGCTGAAAAGCATTTCAGCAGATGAAAAATCTTAATTATATTTTATACAAAGAGAGCAAGAGCACTCATAATTTGTTTTAACACAAGCAAGGACAGCAAGGTGACATATAATCAAGCATTTGCAGACTGATGTATTAAAATGTTTTTCTGCCAACTCCTGCCCTGCATCTATGATGTAAGAATTCTCCTTCATTATTCCTTTTTATTATATTCCCATGCAGATCACTGTAACCCATGCTAATATTTGTGAATGTAGATAGTAGTAGAAAGTCCCTTTCATCACAGAATTTTTTTTCCTTAAGCATATAAAAGGTTTGTTCATTAAACAACCAAACAGAAAACATCCTCAGTGAAGAAACTACTACTCTGATTTTTCTATAACAACCCAAAGAACAGTGCTAAAAATGTGCAAGGAAGCCAGTGAATCAACAGTACTTCTTTCTTCCAACAAGAGGGCACTAGTAATTGGATGTCAGGGAACAGAGAGTGAAATAGGAATATCTCCACATAAACTATTGTATGAGGAAAAGAAATCTGTGTGTACCTTATATACATTGGTTGAACTCTCAGTGTGAATGGCTTTCTCAGCTCTGCTGTTAACAAAAGAATAAAGGCCCATCCAGTCCCGACTGCTAAAGTGTAGGAGACCTCTCTTCAACAGCAACCAACTTCTCCCAAATTGCAGAGCATTCCAGCTCCCTTAGATTAGGAAACAGTAGACTGGAAAATTCTGGGAGATTAGTTTCTACAGACTCTGTTTACAACTGCAGTCTGTAACAAGACAGGCAGGGCTCATTCTGTAAAGGACCTCACCTGTAGCAAGTGTCCTGGAGCCAAGCAAGGATTTTTGTTTGTTCCAATTGTAGATCTCTAACAAAAACCAGTGTGGTAAGTCTGGAATTCTGTCTTCCTCCAATTTTTAGCATTATTATTGTTTTGCTTAGGCAACTAGCCTCAATATCATTAAGGAGACTAGAATTTTGGCTGTTTTTTAATGGAAAAAAATTATGTGTAGAGAAAAAGAAAATGTCTAAGAAGTAATGAAATAACAAGGAATTACTATAAAAACCCCTCATAATCAGATACTGCTTTTATCACATCATATGCATTAAACTTCTCTGAACTGATGTCCTTTTCATCCTAATGTACTAAATTAAATATCTGCTCCTTGTAGAATTTGATTCATCTAAACTAGATTAAAATCAAATCATGAACAAAATCAATTTCACTTAAAGTACAATAATCCCAGCCCACTAAGGCCCCCTTCTAGTAATCACAATAAATGCTGTCTCTATCACCATTGCCATCCCTTATTTTTCCCCCTAGCTTTTCATTGAATGTATAATTTTCATATCACATTATAAATTAGGACCTTGTATATCTTATTCACGTCTTATTAGAGTAAGTTGGCCAGGAAGCCAGAGGCAAGACAAACTCATTCAAACATTCCTCCAGGGTTTTCAGGTCAAGTCATTTTTTAAATTGGGATTGGTATAAACCCCAAGGGATTTCTTGATTTAAGAAAGAACTACAAATATTTAAGCTGTCTTGGGGGGATTATTCTGACATTGGATCGTGGGATTACCTCCTACATAAGACTCAAAGGATTTGGACTGGTTCGGCATCTCGTCAGAAAACTGGGCAAAAATGCTTCTTACGTGGAGTTAATCAGATATTCAATCATTCCTCGCTTTAAGCATGTCAAAAGGTAGCAAACAAAGGGAGAGGGAAGCAGTTGCTTTGAGACGTGTAGGAAACAAAAGCCGTCCTCTGATGTACTGGAGCATTTTAGCTTTTTCATAAAGGAGTGCTATTCCTCATGACAATGAGCCAAAATCCTGAAAAAAAAAAAGCTACAAATTCCTTACTTACATATCAGCCATCTCAGAGTTTGCCCCTTGAATTTGCAGATGATCACTACCAGCACGGTGGTATTTAATTAATTATTTTATTAATAATTAATAACACTTGGCACTTTTATGACAGAGCCCAATTTGTCTTGGAGCACTTTAGTCTAATAACAAAGTCTGACAACAATCTACAAAAGCAGGAAGCTGTGATCGTAGCTGATGCAGTTGGAACTGTGAGAAGGTTTTAGGCAAACCCCCTCTGTCGTAGTCAGATCCTGGCTCTGACTCAGAGCTGAGACCAGACTTGAATTGCAGTTGAAACCATCCTGTCAAGAACAGCACTTCAATAAATTCTCTGACCATCAAAAGTAAGTGTGAAAAATGTCACTCTCCCTTTAGTGATTTTCTCTTCTCTTTTCTTTTATCTCCTCCTAAAGCAGAAGTTAGAGGGGGAAAATAACAGGAATGAGACTTGCTCACTTCTTCAACAATAAGAAGAACAGTAACCAGAAATATCCAGAAAAATGGCTATTTGAGAACTGTATCTTCTTATCTGGATCTGCTAAATGTAAAGGGTAAATGCCAGACCATCATACTGAGAAAAATATTGCAAAGAAAAATGGCTTTTTAAAAAATGCAATGTTGAAAGGAAATCAGAAGTCACTCTCAGAAAGAGGTAATGATGTCTTTTCAAACATGGATTTCAACTGAACTATTTTCCTTATAAATTTATTCAACAAATAAAAGGCATACTACAACCCTACCCTCACATTTGGTCTTTTCCAACTTCAATCACAGTCTCATAACTCCCCTATAAATAAACATACCAAGGAACAAAAAAAAAAAAGGCAGAGGGAACTAACAGTCACAATCCTCATACAACATTAAACTGCAGTAATAATGTTTGTATTGTAGGAAGTCTGGAGAGAAGGAATCACTCTTCTTCACACAGATAAAACAAGCTTTACTTGAAGCATGCTTATAACTTGGAATGGTTTAGTAATTTTACATTATAAACACTAACCACCATTAAAGGCTTCTAACTTTTTATCCTCACAAAAGAAAAACTGCAATAGAATGTCTCAGATGCTTAGATAACACAAAAAATACAGTCCATTTTTAATGCTGAATTGGGATAACATTTTGGGGCTCAGGATCCCAAGGACCCATTTTGTTTATTGAATCTGTAACTGAGATTTCAAGCAATCTTTCTGTAAAACTGAAAAACATAAATCATTATGGTTAACAAAAAAATGTAATTTACTTCATATTACTCATATCCCAAGACACTGATAAATTTACAGGGGAGAGTAACACTGTTAATTCCTAGCACTGTGTACCCTGAGGCAATTCTATATGAAGTCCTGGGGTGTGTGGAGGGGTCAGGAAGAGGATCTAAGATATTAGCATTAGGAGATTTCAAATTATGGATCAGAAAGAGTTATGTTGAATACTTATGAACGCAAATGTCTGTATGTCTTTTTCTTATAAAAAATCTGTCAACCATTTTATCTTCTTAAGTATTTTATATGAATAGGAAATATTTCTTTGGGCATTCTTAATATCATCAAAGAAAAATGTATACATCTATTTCTAAACTTCTTTTTTGCTATTTAAAAATTAATCTGCATCCACAGCTATAGATCAGTTTCTAGATATAGGGAAAGTCTCAGTATCAAAATACTTGAAGTAATCTCTTGTAATAGAATTTCTGAGATTTTAAAAAAAAAAAAAAAAAAAAAAAGAAGAAAGAAAACCACAACACACTATTTTGAAATTCCATCCCAGTGAGCAGATAAAACCGCAAACCCAAAAACTGTTTAGTTAGTACAAGGGACACTTGCAATTTTTTTTCTACAAATGCCATAACTGCCAGAAAGGAAGCACCCTAACATCGTGGCATTTTTAGAAAGCAACCACTGATAGAGTCTCAGGACAACAACTTGTTCATCATTCTAATGTGATGGAGGATTTAATATGCCTGACTTAAAGACTTGGAGAAAAAAGGCATTTCACAGTCTTCTGCATAACCTCTCAATGCCTTTTAGTTAAAACTATGGTATAATGCTATACTTTGTCCAACATTTATGTAGGCAAGCAGTGAATTAAGTTCTGTGTACAGAACAAGTACTTAGCTATTCCTTTAGTATTAACCCTGGTAGTGGTCATATGACATCTGCCACAGGCTGTCTCTATAGCTAGAATATAAAACACATGGGTCAAGCAATGGCACACAGTTAGCAATACTCAATTGTTTAGTTGTGCAAAATAGCATCTCCCAAGTAGTGCTTATGTATTGCATGTGAAATAGGAGGACCCAGTGGCAATTTCTACCTTTTGGTACAAAGCAGGCAATCCTCTTTTAGAGGACAGTTAAAGAACGGGTGAAAATTTAGCCATATGGATGCAAACTGTGTTGCATTATCTGTGGGCCAAAGAATGGGCCTGAATGTTTTTTATACTAATGTAGTCCTAGCCAAAGGGAGAGAATACGTTTCTGTTAGGAAATAAGTCAAACTAATTAATGCTATTCTGTTTTTGTGCCAATGTAGAAGCATAAAATTAGCATTCTGTAAATATTTAAGATGAGATTACATTTCCTCTATGAAATCACATTTCTAATCTCTTCCAAACAAAAGTACATGCCAACTCCTTGAAAGTAGAAAAACTTTCACCCTATTGAGCATGTAATTTATTAATAAAAAAAATAAATCCAAAATTAATATTGTTATAGATTAAACGTAAGCTTTTTTCCTAGCGCTTTCTTCTTCTGGGAATCCAGTGTACCAAACTTGAAAGGCTTGACGATTTCCTTATACCTGTGTAGTTGTATAAGGCAGCTGCCCCAGCAAATCTCATTCAATGCTTTCTCAGCAGGTTCCCTATCTGATGTAACATTCCCAGAATGACACACAATGCTGTTCTATGAAAACTGAAACACTGCTTATTTTATCACATGTCAGCAAAAGCTTCCTTTTTCACAGGAGGCTTAAGACATACTTTCTCTTGTACTGGTCTAACTTCACTGCTGCACGTCATGGTCTGCAGGCACTCTTCTAATCATAGTGCTAATTATCTCAGGATAAAATACTCAGTAGTGACATATCTATCTGGAACCCAGTTGCAGGACTGTGTAGATCTTGTTATGTTGTCAGGTTCTCCTCACACTTTGACATGCCCGAGAATAGCTTTGTAAAATCCAGCAGCTGAACAGAGAGTTGAAGAAAGCAATCAGTGGAAGAGAATGTGGATGCATATCCCACCCCTTGGATAGTGCCTCACCTAACTAACCTCAGGCTGTAGAGCCTTCCAGCCCACTGCCTCTCCTTCTTCAGTCAAGTGCTCCAAAAGGAGTAGGAGTCTTATAATTTCTTGAATTATTAAGCAAAACTCAGGAACAGGAAATGTTATCTTGACCTTGCTACTTCTCCTTCATACAAGCATGTATACTGTGTCCTGGGCATGATTTTTAAGTGATAGGCTCTCTGCCCAGGTGATGACAGGCTTATTCCAAAAAAAAAAACTGTCAAGAAAGGATCTCAGAAGGAAGAACACTTTCCTTGAAGGTGCAAAAGGCACAGCTTTTAGTAAACCAGAAGCTTCAGTATATGAACAGCTGTATGCATATATTGATGCAGTAGTATTGGAGGTTTTACCAGAAGATATTTTGGCACATGAGAATTTTGACACAATGGTACATACCAAGAGTTTCCTGATTTCATTCCCATTTAAGTGCTGAACATACCCACATAATCTGTAATTTAAGTTATTAAAGACTTTTAACCCAAAATGCTCAATGCATTTGGGGGTTATTTAAGCTATGGCTGATGTAACCACCAAATCCTAAGGAACTCAGTTTGGAAAAGCTCACAAGAATATTCCAAAATTCACTTGTGCATGACATGAATCAGCTACAATGACATTTGGAAATACAGCAATCATTTCCCAGTGCTGGCAAAGTAACATATTGGTAGCTACTCTGAAATTCTGCCAGGTATTTGAGAGGTGTTGTATCATGTTGAAGCATCTGACATTTTACTTTTTTTACCAGTTAATCCAAATTTATTAAAGGCACCAAAGCAAATACTTTCATTAAAATATAGTCAGAACATATATTCTAAAAGTTTATAAAATTAATTCTAATCACCTACAGTAGAACCTTAAGTTAATTTTCCAAATATTCTCTTAGCATTTTATAGTTTTGAGTTTATTTGATGCCTCCTTTTTGTGAACTTACGCCATACAAAGCTGCTGGTTTCACGTTATACTCACATTTTAATGCATGTAATCATGGTAATTGGCAGGCAATTTGTTTTTAATTGTTAGAATTACATTTTCAAAGAACTTTTAATAATTTGAAAATGCTTTCTCCAGCCCATATACAAGACAAAGATTTTGATCTCTGCGATTGAAAATTTAATGAAATTGATTATTTTAATGAAATTGTTATCCCTATTAAAGGTAGAAACTTTATCTGCCACAACCTATAGCACAAGAACAGAAATCACAAAAAATTTAACATGATGTAAATGGAAAAATATAAATGGTCTAGGAAGACCCTACTTGAGCAGGGAGACTGAATCAGATGACACATTCAGACCCTTCCAGACTTACCCATTCTGTGATTCTGTGAAATGCATTAAAAAAATATATAAACAGAAATCCAAAGACATACTTATAGTAATAATGTTGTGGTAGTAAGGAAATTTATTGCAATCCTTTGCAGTCAACTTCTTGCAAAACTACCTCACATGCATATGATTTCTATGTTTCAAGATGAGGACTCAGTTCTGAAGATCTATCTTCAGTTTTGAAGGGCAGGAGCAACTCGAGCCTCTTCCCATATATCTGGTGTTAGAGAGCATCCGAGTCATCAGGTCAGCCACTACCGAACCATACGCCCACACTTTCTGAGAGTCATTTGGACAGAACATCTTTATGGCATCAAGCAAACATTTGATTCTTTTGTAACCAGCCTAGCTGGAAATTTCAGAAAGGCCACAATGGCTTGTTTTCATTTGCAATGTTAAGATAAGTTTTGAACTTGACATTTTTAACCACAGCAACAAACATCCAGAAGTATCCACTTCTGCTGTGTTACTGGTTGGATTTTCTCTGCCCTCACTGCCCTCCTCCAGCCAGGCACAGTTGCCATGTGGATGACAGCTACAACTTAAATAAACAGAAAAAGGGCAAATGGAAACAAGGCAAAGAAAACTCAGCTTAAAGCCTTACCAGGCTTGCTCCTTTGCCTTTTGCTTTTCTCAGACTGGATAAAACTAGCAACTAATGGAGCCTGAAGAGAAAAGAGGAAGGCTGGGAAACTGAGGGGCACACTGGTCACTAAGGCCACCAGACACTGCTCTATATAAAAATAAATCAACTCCACTGATGTTAAAATGCATCATAATTCATAAATTACAGCCCAAAATTAAATGCTTTGCTACAGTCTGCTGGTACTATGTTAGCTGTCAAGACTAAAACAACTGTGTGCTCAAAGGATGTAAGATACTACCTGTAGATTTAATGCTAACTCAAATTTGTTCCTACTCATCATCTGAAGATGAGAATCTCCTCAAATTCCCTGTAAAGAATAAGCACATCATCCAACCTGTGCAGCATCTCCCCAGAAAAACTGTCTCTAAAATGCAGGGCTGTTCTTAGGATGCCATTAAGCATAAGGCAGTTGTCTTCATTTGCCTTCATGCATCAGTAGCTAACTCATTATTCTTTTGAGTAATTCCTCGTATAGGGGAAAAAAATATAAAGTGTAAATCCACATCACTGTGCAGCTGTGCTAGCAGTTCTTAGTGACTTAAAAAGAAGCATCATTGACAGGCTTTTAGAGGCAGCTGCATCCTGTCCTCTCAGCCTTAAGGCATTGCTCTGGGTAGTGCTAACTCGTGGGAAGGAAGAAAGGCTGCTGCTGAAAAAGCTGGGGATATGAAGTAGCCAAATTACACAAGAAGTTTAGGAGGTGAAAGGGCATGAAAATTCAGAGATCATGACGCTCTACTGAGCAGACAAAATTGTTTTAATAGAAGAGGCCAGTTGCAGTATGTGGAAAAAGCTGATTAAGAAAAATTATTTTGGAGCACTGTGTTATATCTCTATAATTAGATTTTCCACAAAAAGTTATCTTATTATCTAAGATACCACTTGGTTATTTAAAATACACTTTGGTTCACCTATCCTTTCTTTGTAAATTCAGTTCTTTATAGGAATCATAGAATGGTTTGGGTTGGAAGGGACCATCTAGTTCCAATCCCCCTGTCATGGGCAGGAAACCTTCCATTAGATCACATTACTCAAAACTCCATCCAGATAGGAATGATTTTAAATAGAAATAAAAGTCTGCCAATTAATGTAGGTAGCCTCTACCTGTTGCTAAGTATTTCTGTGTCTACAGTAATTTGTGAATTTTTATGCTGGGGAAAAAAAATCTATTCCAACAGTCAGCTAAACATTGTCATTAAGCATTTGAAATTGGTAACCTTGCTAGAGATATACTCATAAAACATGACCTTTTATTTTTAGGTGAGTCTAGCAACAAATCATTGAATTATGAATAAATACAGCTTTGATATTTCCAACCTTTTTCCAACCCTTCTAGGCTAGATTTATTTCAATGACTATTGTAACATTACATTATTTGTTTACAGTAATTGAACTGAGCAATCAACACAAAAACAATGTGTGAGCTTCTCCACTTGTGTTACAACAACCATTTATTAAATTACACACAGATGTCATTCAACTCCTTGAAAGGACTGCCCTCAGGTTCAAGCCTAGATTACATGTATACATTGGCATTCTATTATTAATCTTTCAGCCCTTTTTATTTCCTCTTAAAATATCAAAATGGATTTTCAGTTTTCCATATTTCAAGAGAATGAATGTGGTTTTCTTTGGGATGGGGACCTGGGTGTTAAAACTGAATCATGATTATAGAGCAAAGCATATTTCTGCTTTTAATTCAAAATCAGTTTGAGAATTTGACATCATAACCTCATTTTTCTGGTTTCTCACTTTCGTTTTGTACTGCTTCAGTCCATCTCAGCATGACACAATTACAACACTATTTTTACTTTCTGACACATGCAAACTTCTCCTAACTACTATCACCTACCAAAACAGGAAACTAAACTGACCAGAGATGTCCAGACTGTAGCAACTTTAACTCAGAAGCAACCTGAGAAAATCAAAGACTTTCCTCTTCCCCATTTCAGCTACCAAAAATCTATGTCAGTGAAGTTGCAATAACTAAAAAGAAATCATCAAGGTTAGGAAAAACCTCCAAAACCACTGAGTCCATCTATTAACCTAGCCCTGCCATGTTCACTACTAAACCTATTCCCAAGCAGCACATCCCTGTGTTTTTAACACTTTCAGGGATGATGTTTTCCATGCTTACCTGGGCAGCTTGTTTCAATGCCTGACCACCACTTTGGTGAGGAAATGTTTCCTTATAGCTAAGCTAAAACTCCCATAAATGCAACCTGAGGCCATTTACTCTTGTGCTATTACTTATTAAGAAAGGGAACTGACACCCACATGTCTACAACTTCCTTTCAGGTAGTTGTAGAGAGCAATAAGGTCCTCCCTGAGCCTCCTTTTTTCCAGACTAAAGAGGTCCAGCTCCCCTCAGCCCCTCCTCATATGACTTGTGCTCTAATCCTTTCACCAACTTTACTGCCCTTCTTTGGGCACACACCAGCACCTACACTCAAGAAGCTCTGGAAATGTAAAGAAACTGTTTTAGTAAAAACCCAGTTAGAATTTTCAAAAGGAGTTCATCCGTGGTTACATGTACAGATAGAGAACTTCAAAGGTAGTTCTTTCTGTTTGAGTTCTACTTCCCTTGGAGGATTCACTCTATGCCAAAAGTTATAGTTAAATATTATAACCTCACATCCCTTGATTTGGCCAGTGGTTTCCACTTAAGGACAAGGTGGCACATGAAAGTACTCTTACAAAAAAAACCCAGCAAGTCCAGTCACTCTTATTGTAATGTTGGATGGACAATCTGACTCTGATGGTAGTATGCTTAATTTTTTTTTTTTTTCCTCCATAAGTCTACCATGAAGTTCTAACTTGCCCCTGACATGTAAACAGAATTTAGACATTATCTGACCCATACTGAGCAATGGGACTCTGAGAAAAGGTAGGGTTGGAATTCAGTTTTATTGCTCAGAAATCAGTGGCTTCCAGCTCTGAAATGCTAGTTGTGGATCCATCCTAATATCAGGAAATAAATCCCCGATGACTTTTAATGGCTAAAAACATAGAATAAATTAATTCTATCCAGTTGTTATTATTAAACAAATTAAAAAAAAAAAGTCTTACAGTGCCCCCATACAGTCTAGAGGAAAGACATTTTTGCACAGGGTTATGGACTAAGCCCAAAAGGAAGAAGAAGATAACATCTCATGTTTCATCCAGGTAACCTAGGGTGACCTGAGGGGCTTGTATCTTCTTGGGTGGCAACGTCACCACAGTCTACCCCTGGGCATTAGTAAACAGCCTCAAATACTACAAAAGCATTCAAATGCTTTCCAGAAGGAGAAGAAAAATCTCTGCCAGGGCATAAAGACCCTCCTCACTGGGATATTATGCTTATTCCAAGCTTAAGTCACTGCAGTGCCTTCAGCAAGTCATTGTTCAAGCAGTTCATGTCCTCCATTCTCCCACCCAGAAGTCTTTAAAAGACATTGAGTAATTTGTTTGAAAACCAAAGTGTATGGACAGTATGGGACTAGGATGTATACTTAATAGCTGGTTAATTTTTTTCTTTAGGTAGATTAATTTTTTTTCACTGCAATAAATTATGCAGGTTTAGAGAAGTAACAAGTGTTATGGATGCTGCAGCAGTTATTCAGGCATTTAAAAATAATGCAACATTTCCAATTTGCAGTCCCAATGTGCATTGGCCCAGCCCCATGATTTAACCATGAGGGCTTTATTTTCTTCTAGACATTACTCTAAAAAGAAAGAGTTTCTGCATTTTAAATGTCCATTTACTCTCTTGTCACTTTCCTAGTAAGAGTGTCTTGACACTGAGGTAAAGATTTATACAGCACAAAGCTGCTACTCTGGAAAACAAAAGCAACACTTACTGCACATTAAAAACTAGGGATTCAGAGAAAAAAAAAAGAAAAAAAAAAGAAAAAAAAAAAAGAATCATTTATTAGACAACTTTTAATGGTAACAAAACAAGGAGACATGATTCCTAAGATCAACTGACTATTCTGTGTCAGATAGCAGGGGCTATACAAAGAACCAGTCTTACTGGCCAGAGTATTTATGGCTATCAGGTACCTCAGGAGTATATGCCACAGCAAGTGATGCCAAATGGAAATGCTCTTACCCTTTCAGCCCAACCAGCAAACCCATACCTGCATACAGCCACCACCTTGATCTTAGGGATATCATTATAAGGAAGACGTAGCTTCTATTTACTTGGTTTAAATTGAGAGAAGACAAGAAGTCAAAACTATATAGGTCATTGCAACAGCCTCTTCAAGGCCCACTGCAAAAGCTTTGTACCTTAGCAGGCTCTGCCATACATGTTTCCACTTGGAATCTGCCTTTTTCTTCACTGCCATATTCACTCCAGCTCTCCCAAGCAGGAGTCCTTATCTCCAGCTGTAAACCCAGAGGTATTATCAATCACATGCCTTATGGTCTTTTTCAGTCCTTGCATTTAAGGCATCCATTGAATCTGCCCCAGGGCATGTGCAAAGTAAGAAAACTAGATTTCTGGTATTTCCCAACTGGCACACTAGTATAATGTTAAACCACTCTATTCCTGAGTCTACCTGTGCAGCACAGAGGGAGTATAAAGCTTAATTAATTCATGTTTGTAGAGTGTGAGCTTCCCAATAGAAAGAGACTGTGTAAGTAGAAATTACTCCTATTAAATCAGGTATTGGGGGAAATTATCACACTTTGTGCACTGAAGCTTGTTCCTCTGTTCTTTAAATAGCAAGGACGCAGGCAGCAACGTCAATGGAGACTGCATTCCTCATCATACCTTAGTTTGCTCATAAAGTTCAAGCCAAAATGAATTCTCCTGGCACCTGTTCTGGCACTTTGTACTGAAACCTGAGCTGGGGACAGCATCCACTCTTTGGAAGTACAGACATTTCCTAGGTACTACGTGTGGTCTCTGTGGAGGATGAATCAGTTATCCTGGGTACTTTCTGTTTACAGTCCCACCGACTGAAACTGGCATCTGCTACAAAATGACAGTCTCTTGTTGAAAGTAAAATACTTCAGAGCAGGTCCTGGATAGGGAGATAAAAGTACTCTGAGGGGGGGACAAAAACAAGGCCAAAAGAGAATGAAGAGAAGAAACCAGAAAAAGAAGTCTCAGTATTAGCAGGATGAGAATTACAACTTTCATACAGATAGGTGAACTGCTTATGTAAAGAATTCTAAAATTAGTTATCACAGTCTGGTACTTTGCCTCCGTGCCAAACACGCAGTTGTTTTCCATGTTTGTTAATGTTATAATGATATTTCAAATAAACTGAATATGAAAAAGTATATGAATCCCCAGTCATAATTTCCAAATTCTTGTTTGTTCTGAAACAAGTCACTTAACTTTCCTTACAATGGGAAATAATAAGATGCATCTGTTTAAAGCAATGAGAACAACCTGATATATTTTGAGGTGCTTTAGCAGAGGCTGTCACTTTTTAACTATGGCACCACGACAGGAAGCACAAAGATGAGATCATAAGTGTAAGTCTTATTAGTTACACTGTTAATGGTGTGAAAGTGCAGTGAGGGTAAGTGAGGACAATGAGCACTTTATGCATTGTCATGGTGTTATTTCATGTATCACCACTCCCTTTATCAGCGACTATCTCACTCATAAAAGGGGTTCCATGGAACACAAAAGGCCATGAGCAAGAACAGAAAATCAAAGAGGAGTTTTACACTGTTGTCTCCTTTTTCAGTTGCTAGCACCACTCTATAACATTGAGCTCACTTCAGCACCACATTGTCATTTTTTTTACCCCTTTCTTTTTCACTACAGACTCCATTTGTATCTGGGACCTGATATGCAATGCCTTGGCAAATTATTAAAACATTAGTATGAAGAAATCCCAAGGGAGTAGCTTCACTTTTATAGCATTTTTATAATTTCATCAACTGGACATCTCTTCTTTGTTTGCTTATCAGAGAAAGTGGATGTGTGCGTGTCTGTCTGCACCTGTGTGTGTGTGTATGTGTACATATAATGATAATGTCCAGCCACAAATATCTAGGCTTTAGCAGCTGCTTAAAATCTAGAAGCCACAGATGTTATATATAAAGCTAAGGCTTTCTTGGGTGCAACGATAGGGAGGGAAGGCAATAACCATTCCAAATCTTCACAAAGATATACTTTAAGTTCATATTCCACATATGTCCATCACCCAACATTTAACTCCTGAAGATTATGTTGCTGCTCTACAGCACAAAAAAGTATCACATAATTCAGACCAATGCATATGGTAGGAAGCCTGTCAAATCCCCATTAACCTTTCTCTAGTTTCACAAAGAATTTTTACTTAGTCTCTCCAGACCCTACAGATTACTTTGCAGACTTCCTTTCAGCTGTCATCTGAGAAAATGAGAGATGCCCCAGAACTTCCCAAAAGTGAATTTTGAAAGAATTTATCAAAGTTGTGCTGTCTTGAGATAGAACTGGAACACTTTTCATTTGGAATTATAGACAGGTTTCAAGTTTGTTTGAGACACATGGTTTTTCACTGCTCATCTCCCCATACCTTAAAATGTCTATACATATAGAGGGCATTTCTTGGTGATAGGCAGAGAAACAATGTAAATTAAGGAAATTTACCCATGCTTGAAACTAAAGGAGGGTTATAAAACCTCAGAGAAATGACTCCAACTTCCTCTCCCCAGCCAAGAAACCTACTAGGAGCATCAGGAATTTTTTTCCTCTGTGGCTCACCAACCTGGATAAATGAGTGTAGCATAACCAAAAACTTACAGAAAATAATGGGAGGGGTTTAAAATTACAAAAATAAACATTACCAAAGTAAGTAAAAAAGTGAAAGGTTAGTTTAAACATGGAAAGCATCTATGTAGCAGTGTGGAGATCAAGGGATAATCCTTGTGACATTGCTATTTTGTACTCTATTGCCTATGCCACCATTAGTGTATTTGCAGAACTTAAGAAGGCTGAGTGCTTTAAACTGAAGGATTTGTATGCATTTAGGAAAATACAGAACTGCCAAAGCATCCCTGCAAAGTAACCGTATGAATGCACCATTGCTATATAAGTTTAATAAATGGCAGTTTAATAAACATGCTTCTTACAGAAATGCTACATTATCACAGTTATTTATAACTTGCACTTCAAAAAGGAAAAAAAAAAAAAAAAAAAAGAAACCAAAAAGGAAGAGTATAAAGAAAAGGAAAAAGATCCAAACAGTAATGCAAAATAACTCCTTTTACCAAAGTTCCCTGAAGCAGCCAAAGCATTCAGGAGCCAGCCAGATCATTTCATTTCCTCTCACATAAATCAATCCAGGGTTTTCACAAAATAAAGAAAACAGTGAATATATAATTGTGTAACATTGTTTTAAAATTAAGGAAATTGAACAGTACAACAGCTGAACGATTGCAATATAAATTAGAGGCTTTTTATCTTGTTTTTTCTTGTTTGCAGGCTAGTATTCACCAGTATTCATGTGTTTCCATCTCTCTTACTAGAGGGGTTCACACTGTCAGGAACAGAATGGTTTTAGAAAGGAAGATAGATAGCCACATTTTCAAGAAAAAATAGTAAAATGTTTCCTGAGTGTTCTCATCAAAGCGATGGGAAAGTTTGCATACAGTAATGAAAGAATGAATAGATTTACTCTTTGATATACTCTATCATCAGGATTTTCTGTACATCATGAACAAATTTTCAACAGTTGCTGTAAAAGAGAAAGTGAAGAGGACACTATGGACTTAGAAAAAAAGGAAATGCAGATTAGACACTAAGGAAGAAACATCTTTCCAAGAATAAGGATAATGACACACTGAAAAGAGACTGCTATTTTCTGGCACTGGCAGTTCATTTTTTCAGAAGTATATAAAATATTTATCAGGAAATCTTTATAGACAGGTGAATCTGGTTTTTTGGCAGCTTTCTTGACTAGGTGGTCTTTTCTATCTTCTGCCAGAGAAAACTAAGAAGATAGTAAAATATAAGAAAGGAGAGACAGGAAAAGAGAAAGCCATTTTAGTTCAGTAAACATTCCCATATTGTTCTAAATCACGACTCTTGAAGATGACTTGTCCATGATACATGATTCAGAACAGTCTTTAAAATTTATGTAGGAAAAAATTAAACCTATGTGCAAAAGCATAGATGGTGTTACAGTGAACAGAGTTATAGTGTGGGATTCAAAAGATACACGTTCTACTTCTGATGCTGCCCCTGACCTAAAAGGTGACTCCGATCATGACACTCGAGTCTGACTCACTTTCACAGTACATAAAATAATCACATTCTTATTCATGTACTTCTGGATTCCTTAATCATGTACTTCTCTTGGTGCAAATCCCAAGAGAAAGCTACATATTATCATATTGTTACTGTTGTCGTGTTGCTATCACTAATATTAATAGCAATTATTTTAACCTGGCTGACACAACTTTTAAATCAAGATAATCAAACATCTTTTAAAAATGGACACCCATAATGAAAATTTATACTTGTCAGTGTTCAATATTAGGATAATGTGAAAATATAACCATAACATTGCTGTAAATTCAGGGATTTTATGTGTGTGTTTTAACTTAACCTCAAAAGCAGTGTAGTTTCCCCAGCATATGCATCATTTCATTCTAAATGTAAAAATTCTGAGTAACAGAGAATTCATATCCATGCCATTTGATGATGAAACTAAAATCCTCTACAAAAACACATCTTTGGACAACCATATACTGGTCACTCACTCAACAATACTATCACTACCAAGAAAATAATCACTGCTAGGAAATGTACCAAGAGACTGAAAGTCAACCCCCTGTTAACTTCCACAAGTGCTCTGTGGATTAGTTTGATTCCTGGACAACTAGGACTAGGCATCCCAAACTATATTTTAAACAAACTTTAGGTGTTAAAAGTATTCTCTAGAAGCATTTTTTCTGCACTCACCTTCTTTGTAAAGTAGCAAATTTTAATATAGACATGGGTCACTCCATGACAGTTGGCTTCTTTGGCATCACTAATCCCAGGCACATTTAATTTCCTAGTGCAATTCTTGCCAAGCAGCTCTTACATTAAATAATCAAATTTTTATTCTAGCTTGAGCCAAAAAGAAAGCAAATGGTTTTATTTAGTTAAAGTTTGCTGCAGCTAATTGGCTCCTGTTTTACTTCCTAATCTACTGCCTCTGTCCTTTAACTAAAAGACCGCTTGATGTGCAAAGAGTTAGGAACACCTTGGATACTACCTAGTAGGTGTAATATCTTCACATCTGACACATACACACAACCTTACAATAATCTGTTAAGGCAATCCAATCAAATTATGTACTTTACAAGGCCTATTGTTTTTTTAAATACCCAGTCTGCAACACTGGCTTCCCTTTAGTATAAAAGTTCCCTTACTAGCAGTACAAGGAATCTCACAAAAAAAGGCAGAATCAATCTTGTTGCTTCAGAAAGGTGTCTACCACTTTTAATGATTAAAATTTTACTGGACATGGCCCAACCTAGTGGTAAATCTGCTTTATTATGCTACCACTGTATCTCACAGTCAGGTAAAATTTGTAGCCTTTTAATATAACAGGTTTTGCTTAGGACTACTCATTTGTAACACGTGGTGATTTTAATAAAAACTTGTCCTTCCATGGTATTGAGATGTACTTAAATGAGTGGACTTAAAAAACAGATAAGTGGTGGTCTTCATGAACTGAAGATGCAGTAGTTTACATCTCATTGAAATGACAAGTACCCAGATTAATAACTGATGTATTATTAATACATATTTATTTCCTCTGCTGTATTCCGTTTTATAGCAGGATGCATAATTAATGTACTATTTTAATCATGCTATAATAACAGAAGTCTCACAAAAGCAATACACAACTGGTTTTGTGCAGTTAGGGATGTCTAGTGGGAAGCATTTTCATGTCAACTATAAATAAATAATTAGAAAGATAAACAAAATGCATGTCACTAGCATTATTAAGGCAAAAGGTCTTTCTATAGTTTTGTTAAATATCAACAAGAGACACTGTGAGGTTTTGTTTCTGTTGTTTGTTTTTAAAAAAGCCACTTGAAAGAGAATGGATTGGACAAACTCAGCCACTGAATTACTGCCATGGCCTTCTTATAAAGTTTGATGTGCCTCAGTGGTTTATTTCTCATAAGCTGCTCACCCAGCAATGGAGAAAGCAAACTGACAAGAAAAATGGTTGGCAAAGGGAAAAAAAGAGCAGGGGGTGGACAAAAGCACTGATTTCTCTAAACGGAGAATTCAAGTCTACACACTAACAACAAAATGCACAGGTAAAGAAGAAAAAGCACTAGCCCCAGGACTGGCAGTACACTGTAAATCATGATAAAGCAAATGCAAAGTTTTGGCATCTTTCTATGAAGACTGTTGTGCTTCTGCCCTTGTAATAGGACACCTCTGTAAAGATCTGCACTGAAGTTTAGTTATGCGTCCCCAAACTGAAATGCTGCACTGCTTTCAACTGTTATTCCCCATTCTCTACTGTTATTGTGTAATTAAATATCTTTTTTAAAAAATAATTATCAGATTATATAAATGCATCTACTTAATTAACTGTATCATTGCCACATGATAAGAAATTGCACTAGTAACAACAACAGGTTGGAATTTTTTTAATCTTCTTAATTGTATAGGTTATTATTAAAAAAAATCAATAACACTCTAATACATTAAAGAGACATTATCAAGGTCCTTTGAAATCTCAGACCAGCAGATCTTTTGTCCTTCCCAAAAGTAGTAACTCTTAGAATTACAAAATACTCTGCTTGCTTTCTATGTGAGAGATTGGTATCTCTGTTTCTTTCTGTATTCTGTCTTCATTATGGCTGTTTGTATATTTACTTAAGTGCATGACACAGTGTAACCCAAAAATGAGTGTTGGTTCCATTGGATCGATGTAGCAATGTTCATGTCTGTGACACGATCTCAGCAACAGTGAAAAGGCTGCAGAGTTGCTATACTAATGACTGACAAGAAACTTCCATTGATTATAGAGTATAATATGGGCAGTTCAGCTGGCAGTTTTATGCATTTCTTTACATAGAGATGGTGATTCTGGTTAAAGGACAATAAAATGACAACTAAGGAGCCAAGCTGAATCCGTCCAAAGTCAGTAAAGCCTGAAAAGACACCACAGAAATAAAGAGCAGAAAGATTGTTTTGGGAACGAGCATGAAGCAACAGGATAAATCACAGCTTTGGCATAGCACAGCTTCATGCATTACTTTACAATCAGCTGTGCCAAACACAAAAATGTCTGTATTTTTCACTTCAACCATAAATTGTCAGGTTTGAACATTCAGTTTCAGTGGCCAGGTACGTAATGTCTTTTACTATTATCTTGATCTTCATTTTCTGTTCTCCATGATTTTCCACTGTGTCCATCATTCGTGAACTTTTAAATTCCCCTCAAGCCTTTAATCTCTACTTGTAAAATATGAATTTTCTTTTAGCTTATATGTTTCTTTTAAAATGGTCAAGTTTCTCATTCTGATGGTCATGTTTGCTGCTATAACCAGTTGACAACAGAATGCATATTACTATTAGTCTTTTTGTTCATTTTTTTAAACAATTTTTTTCTTGGGCTACTTGCACGGAATGGGATAGAAGAATATAAAATTTTAAAGAGAAAGCTTCCTAATATATACTTTTGAGAAAAAGTAGTATCATTTGGGACTGCCTGCATTTGGGATGGTTAAAAAGAATCAACTGAAAGTATGAAGTTAATGGAAAAAAATTAAAAAGCATTAAGCTATATGTAGATGCTCTCATTCTGAATTAAAATGCCTTAATTGTTTTGTAGTTTAATCTTCCCTTAAGCACTCCACTTCTCAATAAGTTTCCATATAGGGGCTTAATGGTCCTTAATTTTACTGCATTAACTTCATAGTTTTAGTTGTTCTCCCCCAGAATTGCCATATAATACCTAACTACCACATTTGCTTGGTGACTGCACAGTTAGGAACATAGAAAGCATGTCTAAGTGCTGCCATTTATAACAGCATTAATTTGAACCTCAAAACTATTAATACAGAAATATTAATGCAAAATTATGGACCCTTTAATGCTTCTTTCAGAACCTGTACAACTTTTAAACATTTCTCTTCAAGAGACGAACTTAAAACATTCTGCAAAACTTGAAAATATTGGTGTGTCAATTCTTCTGAGGGAAGTGACAAAATTCAGGGTGAAACCTATAATGAACTTCGCATCATTCAGATCTTCCCAAGTTTGTCACTTCCTGGGCAAATGCTCCAAAAGACACACCACTTTATATTCTAAATGTGTTTTGAATGAAACTGGCTGTGGTCACAATTACTTGCAGTTAACGTCACTGCTGTTTCTGTGTTCAGTGCCTTTGCAGAGCACCAGTCCACACCACCTACCCATGGGATTTCAGCACAAGGATGCTTACTCTGTAAATCTAAATAGGATAAAGTACAAGTTGGAATGCTCTTCCAAGACAAAAATTCTTCCAAAAAAATCCTGACAAAATTCCTTACACTCATTTGGAAATTTGAAAAACAGAAACTTACACCATCAAATGTCTAATTAAGATGAAAACCATGAAATATGTTAACAAGTATGAGTAGAATGTCTGTTAAATTGTTGAGAAGCTGATGATGGTATAGAGATGCTTTCCAGGCTCACTGAAAGCCAGTCCAGATGGAAAGAACAGTGCATTCTGGCATAATTAGATCTCTCTCAGATTGTCTTTCAGGGAAAAGAAAAGAAATAAGGTGTTCAGTTCTACAACCCAATGACAAGAACTAGCAGATATAATTGGCAGTGTCACCAGCAAATTCAGACCCATGAGCTGGCTGATTTGGGAGTTGTGAGGAGGAGATGAAATAGGAGAAAATTTAGTTAAAAAAAAAAAAAAAAAAAAAAAAAAAAAAAAAAAAAAAAGGAACAGGAACAGGAAGCAAATGCATTAAAAGAAATGTGGGTTTGCTTTGGGGGGCGGGGTTGAGACTATTGAAGAGAAAAAAAAAAAAAAAAAAAAAAACAAGATTGCCTTAGATATGCAGAGGGCAGCAGAAAGAAGAAAGATAACAGTAAGGTTATGGTCCCAGTAGGCAGGAGGGATAGTGAAAGTAGTAAATGGAGACAGAAGTGAGGCAGAGGAGCGGGACTGAGGGGAGAGATAAGAAATGGTTTATGTTACAACAAATATAAATGTCATGTACTTCTCTTCCCCCCTTCCAGCTTAACAAGTGTTCTGAACTACAAGAAACATGGATGGTATCAGGAAGGTAGGGTCTTCCCAGGGGACTACTGACATAGTAGGATTATTTCTTTTACCTCCCCAGCACTGAGAAGTGCACTTCTATAAACTGTTCTGCTCTTAAATCATCTAATTTACGCTTTAATAATTCAGAGGTTTCAGAAGATATTTACCCAAGAAATATTTACTGTAAATCCTGAACTAAAAAATAAAATAAAATAAACAAATCAAAACAAAAAAAAAAAAAACAAAAAAAAAACCCAAAAAAAAAAACCCTAAAAACATAAGAAAACAAGGAAAGAAGCATTTTCAGCTCCAAAGTTATGAATGGGAAGCAAACAGATATGTCACTTCAGATGTACCGCATGAGTGCGTAGGAATGATACAAATATGTACCTATACAGACAACGAACATTTTCGTATTTGTTGAACATTTCTAACTGAATGTTCAAGTGTATGCAAAAGCAGTTTAATCTGCCCTTTTCCCCTTCTTCTTTTACTGTGGGCTCAGTTCACACTCCTACTAACATGCAGATACCAGAGTTCATCTGACCCCACAGAAAGCATATTTAGCTTGCTCAGCTACAAAACTACTTGATACTTTTTAGTATGGTTAGTTATCTGTGGACCTGGCAAGCAGCAATAGCTCAGAGAAGTGAGACAGAGCAGAGGATGGGGACTCGAACCTGGGGGTGAGGGAGAAGGTACTGCAAGACAGATTTTCCTGGCTTAACCTGCTGGGGACACTCAGCAGAGAGGATTCTTTTCTAAAAGTGTCACATGTGTGTTTGCAGTTCTGCACTTACACAGTTTAACTCTGTTTTTCCCCATTATAATTTTTTTCAGTTACTCCAGAGTTGATCCATATGTGTGAAGTAGTACATTTGTGCACCATTTATAGATTTCATTATGATTCTATGCTGTGTTTCAAATAAAGGTGAAATGTGAAGGATATTACCAGGTAGTTCTCAGTTCTCAAAACTATTCTGCTGCCTTCATTCTACTACTATTTCACAGGGTTTTTTTTTCCTTTCTCTTCTTTCAAAATCCAATAGCACCATCAGTGTGTAAAGTTAGTATTGCTGAAATGAACATTTCTGTGATGCTTCTTGTTATAGCAATAGTTTTCTCTCCACTGATGTTTTCTACTAAGCACGCAGAGAGAAACAAACCCAGTTTTTAAACGGCACCATGTAAAAATCAATCAAGAAGACAATAATGCTTCTCATGTTTTGAAAATGAAATCACCTATATCTGGAATTATTGTGTACTTACTGCATACACAGAACCATCAGTCTTTCTCTTAACTTTCAATAGTTTCCCCCTTCCCAGCCATAACAGCATTTTTACCTTAGAGTGGTTCTGTTAACATCCTTGATGTACTGGGAAATTTATCAAGGTGAGATCATACACAAGCATCATTCATTATGTTGTTTTAAGTAAGGGGATATCATCTACCACTCAAAATATTTTATCCTCAAATAATGCTGGTTCCTAAATGTCTTGTGAAACAATGCCATCCACTACAACTGAAGGGGAAGTACTGGAATCATACAATATCTTGCAAAACTGGCAGAGAAAAACTGGGACAGGAGGAAGTTACCTTGAATACTCCAATGACCGTCATCATCGGCAGCACAAGTCTCTCCTGCCCATAAGAGACTTCATTTTTAAATACTAAGAAGCTCACTCATGGGAGATATCTCTTCATCTCGACCATGCCTCTATGTTCCTCCAAGATTCCATGTTCATTCAAGCACAGCACAGCTGTGGCAGAAATGGGACTTATTTTCCTTCAGGAATCTGTCTCGTCCTATGTCTGCTTAAAGTCATCTGTCACCCGCAAACCTATGTGGCGATACTCTAAATTTTTGAGAAAAAAATGCCATCTTTTTAAACAATACACAGTTAAAGAACCTTATGAATACTTTATTGGTCATTCAGTATTAATATCAGAATGTATCCAAACAGAAATTTCAGAAAAAGGAAACTATAATGTTCAAAATGAATGACAAAAAATAATAATATACCAGCCAAGTTCCAACCTCCTACTGCCCACAAAGGATGATCCTATCCAATGTATTCCTTCCCAGGGGACAGGGTCACAAGCACCTCAACAAAAGTTAGCCTAAAAGTTCAAAACTAGACTTTGCCCAAAGTTAATAGAAGCAGGTACGAAGATATCGCGTCCCTGCAATCCTAAATTCCTACCTGTTAGACAGGTTAGATGTCTGTATCCTGCCCTCTCCTAAAAGATCAATTCCAATTTCAATGAGATTTAATACTTTTGCAAGACTTCAGACTACCTCTTAAATTCAGTTACTGTCCACAGATATGCTGACATCTGAGAAAGGGTCAGACAGATTTCTCCCAGAGACATTGTCTACACCAAAGCATGCAGCAAAATTATTCTGTATTTAGTTCTTAAAGCTGATTATTTAAACTATGTTAAATCCCTGGTAGTCGTAATTCATTTGGAAGGGAGTTCAGCAAAACCAAATCAACGCAATTTTTATTCTGAATGAACATCTATGTAAGGACTTAATTAGGTTTAAATAATCTACTTTAAATTTGTTTTTACAGATTAATTCTCCTGCAAATGACCATGTAAATAAGCTTCCAGTGAACTAAATGTAGTTTCAGTAAATTATTACCAAAAGTGATTCAGTTTCAAACAGGGACTGTCATTTGGCATGTATTTTCTTGTTAAATTTTGACTATCAGGAAACATCACACAGAAAACAAGGCAGTAATCCTTTTAAATGTCACTAGTAAACTGGCTGCTTTTTTTTAATGAAATAGTATTGTTTCTAAAGGATTAGTTATTTAAAATAATGTTTTAGAGGAACTATTACAACAAAAGGAAATATGTATGCTGTTGCAAGTGCTATTATTTTTTTTTTCATTTTGTGTTGTAAAATGCTATCTAGACAATAAACAAAGAACATTATCAGACAGCTCTGCATAGCAAAGGCCCTATTCCAGTTCATCTTAACCTTTTTAAAGTAGCAAAAATCCAGACCCAGAAGAAAATCAAAGTTAAGCCTGGCTATACTCGAGTAGAGGTATTTTGAACATGAAACCTTAATTTAAATTAATTTAATTTAAAATGAGTGTGCTAATATTTACAGAAAGCCATCAATATATTAAAAAAAAAAAAATCCACAGTTTTTTTCCTTAGAAATAAGCAAGGATACTCTATCCTATCGAAAAAAAAAAAAAAAAAAAAAAAAAAAAAAGAAAAAAAAAAGAAAAAAAAGAAAAAAAAATAAAAAAAAAAAGAAAAAAAATAAAAAAGGAGAATCCTCACACATTTAAGAATTGTTTCTTTGTCTGCATGGGAGTCTGATAACCTCATTCTTTTGAAGCAGGAGAAGGTAATGAATGTGGTCGACATGTCCAGTTATATAGTAGCTTTCTAAGTTTAGTTTGAGGCAATTCCTGTACCTCACTTTCCCAACATGTAAACTGTGGCTAACTACTGAATTCCTTTAGAAAGTACTCTCAGCTTTATGGTTGAAAACCATTTCAGAAAGAGAGGATACTGTATCATTACTTTATTAATAAAGGTGAAATACTGACATAATGATATAATCATGTCATATCATAAGAGATACACATTCAAACTTCTAGCACAGGAAAAATCAACAATAAAAACTGCAAACTGATATATTTAAAATAGAAGCCTAAAATCATAAAACCTCTTACTTGTCTGAAAAGCAAAAAACCTAATATTTCTTTTAGATTTCAACAAAATGCATTACAGAAAACTTTAAAAGAGAAAGGGACCAGGAGGTTAAGGAAATTATGTTCCCGTCATATGAATGGATGATAAATATATTAATAGTACAGCATTGACCTCCAACTGACTGCTTGGAAACTGGTGAAACGTTATAAACACAAAGGTCACTGCAGCCAAGAAATGAGGTGGATTCCCAAGATGGAGTCACTAAACACAAAAAACCCTCAGTAGTGAAATAAAGAGCTGTAACATAAAACTTCTCTCAAAATAATTGTCTTGGTTGCTGAGCTGGCTTTATTCAAACCCAACTATAGGCAGAATTACGTGTATGGAGCAAAGGCTAGGACACTTAATGACATCAGCGCCTGTGAGGAGAGAGAGTTCAGCACTTTCCATCCTTCACCACCCCAAAACAACTGTCAGAAAAGGAAAAGAAAATAGTTAATCTGAACTCTAGAATATGAACTTCAATTAAGCAGTTAGCAGTAGTAGAATTACTAATAATTGTGTATTATCACAGGTTTAGTGCTATGAGAACCTTCAGTGATTTCTAATGGCAAAGTCATAAGAATATCTTAGATGTATATTTTCACCCAACAGAGCAGAGACCTCCTTGGCTTACAATAATGGATTTTTGGAGCTGCTTCCTTAAATCATCTTAAAGGTAGTAAAAAAGGTGCTTTCTGCATTACTTTATTCTACATTGTTCTATTTTTTTTCTTTGTTTTTAAGAAACTCTAATATCCTTACATTAATACTGTGAAACATAAAATTCTCTGGGAAGAAAGAAAGGCCGTCATCACCACGGTCCCTAGTCTGTCACCATCCATTATTACTTTTTCATTACTTGATGATTGAAGACTTTGAGGGCAGGGGATGCAGGCAGGAAAGTGGGAGTAAATACACAGTTACAATTTCATTCCAAATTTATAGTAAAATTAATTTCCCTGTTCTCCTGGCCCACATCAATGTGTCTTCTCTACAGCAGACTTGTGATTTGGCCTGGTTTACCCTCTGTCTGACCTACACAAACAGTTTATGTCTGAAGCTCAGTAAGGAACAAGCTTTAGCAGCATTGCAATTACTGATATACACCCATAATATTTCTTCAACAAAAGCATATTTTACCATTTTCTCCTCTAGTATTTCAAAACAGTCTATTCCTCTTTCTAAGCATGTGTGCCACAATCCTCTGCCTGATTTATGACCTCTGTAAATTTAAAAAAAAAAAAAAGCCACTTTCATCCTTTTTTTGTGTCACTCAAAAGTGAAATATTTCTCTCTCTTTCTTTTTTATTTTTTTACATTTTTTCCCCTAAGCAGGAATCGCTGAAGTTAACTGACATAACTTATAGCTTGTCACACAAAGTAGAGGAAAAAGCATGAAGGGACCTGTGGTGAAAACAACAGGTCTATGTGGAACACAATATAAGAGGCTGACACTGAAAACTGGATAACATTCATGTTTGCCAGCTGCAAACAGAGAAGGAGAGAGAAAAGTCCAAGGATGATAACCTAAAATACAGTTAAACCTTTAATTCAGCTTCTTCTGGGACCAAAGGTTAAAAGTAAGTTTGACACCTTGTTCTATTGCCTGTTCTCATCCTCAGGCAATAAATGAACCAATAAAATATAATAATGGGTCCCTCTGAGCCGTGACACTGCATCCCGTCAGTTACGTATCTCAGGAATATCAGACGTACTCTTACAGGGAATTTAAAATCTCTAACGTGTTTTAAAAAAATACAGCAAACACAACATTTTAAAGTGGTTTGAGTTATTTGCACACTTTTATTTTCTTTAAAGATTTATCTGGTTATTTGTATATCATGAAATACTTTTCTTTCTAAATAATGCCTGCACATCTAAAAATATCTAGTATTCTCACAGCTGCTCTTACATTGTGTTCATAGGTTTTTTCACTTCATCACTGCTTTCCTTAGTTCACAGGTCCCTCTGGAAAGTAAATAAACTGTATATTGCTTTAAAGTTTTGACTGTGAATATCTCACACTCACTTTGTATGAGAGTAAATAAATAAATAAGTCACTAAAGAACCTATTGAAAGTAAACTCCATGTGATTTCTAAGCTAAGGAGATGAACTTGACTCTTTGAGTTTGATTTAATGACAATTAATACAGACAGTCTTTCCTTTAAAATTTTCAATTGTGCAATACCATGAAAATTTAGATGTGTATCTCTTTGAACTACATACAAACAATTCCTATAAATGCTAATGAAATATAGTAATGAACCACAATTCTTTCATGTTAAGACTTTTGCTTAGAGTGGTGTATAAATGCCCTGAATTAAGCCACAAAACACACATAGGAATTAAGCATTATTATTCCTGGCATACAAATAAGGGAATAGGCACTGCAAGCTTGGTTTGCAGAGTTTAATATGCAGGTTTCATTTCAGAAAGGTGTTATGGCAAGTAGTGGGATTTAAACATGTGCTTAAAATTTACCATGCCCTAAACACCTTTCTGACTGAGTCCTAGGTGTGTGTCGGTGACAAAGCTCTAACACGAAATTTTGGCTGCCAGCCTTGAGCTCCCAGCCATTTGTGCAATGAAGGTAAAGCTTAGTCTCTGCGTATGGTAAGCACAGATATTGTTCAGGAGGCAGTAAAAAGCATGAAAGGATAAAGTGTGGCTTATAAAAGTAAGCACCGAAGCTTCTCCTTGGTTTTGAAAAACAGTAATTCAGATTTCATCCAAAATCGTGTTCTCTCCCTCTGTTCTACATTTGTCTCCCTATTCTTCCCCTTTCCTTTTATTCTCTTTAAAAGCTGCTAACATCAGCTGCTTCTTTGTGGATTTTTCTTTTTGCTTCATTGCCTACAAATTGCTCTAAGCTCTTCATTCCCTATGAACCTGTTCAGCTGGAGGAGAACAGCTGTACAGCAGGCTGTTCCTAGTACACCTCTGGAAAATGTATAGCAAAATGTTAACAAGACACACATACCAAAGTTTTTTTGTCTTCTGAAGATTTGAGTGGGGATATATATTTACATATATTTAAACCTGCATACACCTAGGCAAATGTACAGTTGGGAAAGATAAATAATCATTAAAATACGAGGTACATTTCTCCAGAGAGCAAAAAGTCTAACATTCTCAGTCTCTGATTTACATCCCCCAGGGTGTCAGAGGATGTCTAACCATGTCAACTGGAGTGGAAAAACACTGCATGTCAGCACAAGAAGGCCTGATTGCTATAAAACAAATGTCTTTTTAGTTCCTTGCTGCCTTAATCCTCTCCCCCACACAAGAAAAACATTCGCTCAGCTGACTCTCATTCTTCAACTTCTTACTTACGTTCCAAAGATAATGAGCTCCAGTATGCATTTTACTTCAAAAGATAGATCTATTTTCAGAAAAAGCGTGGCTGCTTCGTTTTTCTGGTTTTATTGAAGTAATCAAAAATACTAAAATGAGAATCTTGATTTCAAGTCTCTAAATAAAGGACAAACTTTTGCAGAGTATGAGAGAGAATATGCGAAGAGGAATAGTTTCGAGTTTGTTTTGAAATTCTCCAAAAGGATGCTTCTACCTGAAGAGAATCAACCCTGAGTTTCTGATCAAAAACTCAAAGAAGGAGATGGAAAATTTGCTACTGACTTCTAAGTGTTATGTCTATAGAATGGGATTCCTTTTCCCCAGACACAGACCTGCTACTTCAAACACTTAACATGCAGAAGATAGATCATCATTTCTAATGGTGATGTTACTGCTTTATGGGTCTACATGAAAATGCTGGATAAAATAAACTACATTGAAGGTGTAACATCAATGACTATAGTGGTGCTCTTAGTCTGCTTTTGAGGAGGTGGTTTCACATTTGCTAGATGTTTAAATATGTTCTTATATACTTCCTTGATGGAATCTTTAGTTAGAACAACAGAAGCTCACGTTGGAACAATATCATGATGGCCTTAGAAGATTTGGTCAAAAAAAGCATCCTGGTTTTGTTTTATATATATATATATATATATTTATTTTTAACAACTTTGTCTTGGAGAAACAAACATAAGAGTAGCTACAATAAAAGACCCCAAATAACATAAAAATTATTCAATTCTAATCCTTCAGCAATCTCATGATACAGTTTTTGAGCCCTTTTTCCCCTTCTTTTTATTTTCCATTTGCTTCTCTAGTTTTGAGGCACTGCTCCCCCACTGGCCTCTCCAGGCTGCCAAGGACAAGGGGAGGGAAGCTGGAGGCATTTAGGCCCTCCTCCCCATACTAACTGGTTGCCCTTCATCCTGAAATCAAAACATCTCAAACAGGAAACCTCTGAGACAAGCATGGGACCTAAGTTAGCCTGGATGTTCTGAAGGAGGTGAAGCATTATTTATTCTATGATTAGAACGTAAAATATTTGGAGGTCCCAATACACCTGGCAGATCCTAGTGGTACAGACTTCACCCTGGTCAAAGTGTTCTTGTCTAAAGTGTTTAATGATTTTAGGATACTTGAAGAATCATAAAAGTCTCAAAGAGCATTAAAAGATTTTGGTATAGCCCATCAGTACTGGAAAACATGACATTTCTAAAGTTGATGTCATCCAGCACTCACACATAGGAGATTACAATACAATCTGAAAATCAAATAAAAGCCCAGAGCAAACCCCTGATAAAACACTATAGAATAACTATGGGATGGCTCATTAACCTCCAAAGTTCCCAAGAGGTTGGAGATCTCTGAAATGTCTGTCCTTCTACAGTGCCTGCAAGCCCGATATGAGACTTAATGAGTCCTCTCTATCAACACACAAAAAAAGAAATGTTCTCTCGTTTAGAATTCATCTAGCTGTCTTTTTACCACTCTAAAGATACGGTTTTGCCAGAGACTTAACTGCAATTTTATAGAACAGCGTTCTCTTTCAGTAAAATTATAAGGCCACCGACTTTTTAGCAATTAAAAAATTATAGGTTTATGCAGTAGAGAGAAAAAACTTACAAATTTATTCTAGGATCCATTTTTATCACTATTTTCTCCAAGAAAAATAAAATCAATATGAGGAAGGATTTTTTAATGTGATCAGCAGATCTTAACACTTCAAAGAGCTGAGGTTTACTTCACTGAATTCTACCTCATGACAAGAAAATCTTCTGAAGATGATTACTTATGCATTGATAATTCCAGTCATAGAATGTTCAATATCTTTACATACAGTTTGGCTTATTTTATTTCTTTCCCAGAATTATATTGTAAAGTTACAATATCAAACTGAGACAAAAGAAATGCAAAGGACTCTAAAAACAAAGGAAACAATCTATTATATTTAAAGAAATCTACTGGAAAGTAACTGCTGTGGGAATGGGTGTTGGGTGAACACCCTGTGGGTGTAGGTGAAGAAGAATTGCAATCATTTCAGTTCTTCTCAAAAATACTGAGCAAATGTTGTGGTCTCGATACTATGGTCTAGATGGGTTCCTCCTAATTTCTAGACTCAAGCTAAACCACTTAAGCTGCCTCTCACTAAACATGGCCAAAAATACAAAGAACTTGTTTGGTTTATTTCATTTTCTTTGTGAAAATCTGGCCATAACAACTGTCCTCAACACTACATTATCAAGCACAAATTATCGCACAAAACAAAATGAAAAGTTTGTGTTGTAGATTTTCATAGGTTTTTTAAATCTTATCTTTAATGGTTTCCTTTTTAAAAGTGAAAAAATTTGAAATTAGAGGTTACTTGATACATTCATGCATACAAAATCACTTTAATAATACTATCTAGAGCTTAAGGTTGATAAACATAATAAGGAAAATGTAATTTTATTATGGAGGAAAATTGGCTATTGAAATTAATGTGTTTGAGTCAGAGAAGAATGTTTTCACATGTACTGTGGTACACATTGCAGAGTTACTTATCCCTTAAAAATCTTGGGGTTTATATTGATTGCTAAGTAATTTTTGCATAAAGTTCTACTGCAAGAATTAGGCTGACTCCAAAGTATGCTCTCTGCACCAGGTTTCAGCATTAGCTAAATTTTACCTATTTGCACAAACCTGCAATTTGGTCAACAGATAAATGCAAGAAAGTTTCATCAGAAATGACACACGGCTTGATAAAGACACATGCAAGGTTTGAGAAGAATGGAGGACATGCAAAAAGTCTTCTCCTGCTACACTGCACCCAAATAAACAATGACATCTGTGACCTTATTTAGGTAGGTTATTTTCAGTTATTGAAAGGTCTTAGGACTCCTGCCTCCATTCACTTCTAAGATTTAGTGGAAAGATTATACATTGCCTGGAATATGGTAAAAGAATTTTGTAAATATGACACCAATGGAAGGCTTAATACAGTATGTTTTCTGAAATACAAAGTCATAAATTGAAAAGTTATTAGTTGCTTGGGGTTTTGTTTTTTGATTTTTTGGTTTTTTGTTTTGTTTGCTTGGAACTGTACGCTAGTCAAAACAGCATTTAATTAATAGAATGATGAAAGCTACAGCGCTGCTACATTCTCTAACATATGTTGTCAGCTCTTTCAGGTTTAGCTTGGGGAGAGTTATTTCATCCTTGTGTTATGTGGGACTGTGATAAGTTACTATTATCTACGCTCAGAATTACCTGTCTGATGATGCTAACAGCATGGATTTGAGGTGCCCAAGGCTGTAACAGCATTTCACTGGTTATGCTGCCTAAAGCAAGTTAGCACCTGACATACCCAACCAAGCAACAGCAAGCAGTTCATGGGATTCAAACAACAAAGTTTAAAAAAATAAATAAAAAACGCTCTGGCTGCTGGCAATAACCTTATGCTATTTAGATATTGCTGACTTAAAGGTATTTTTCACATCTTGGACTGCATTTATATTTGCTATAAAATCTTACATTTTCTATTCCTTAGAAAATGCTGTAGCTGTATTTTAATCTATTGAAATCTCACAAATAACTCAGATATCTTTGCAACGTTTAGCTATCACAGGTTTAGCAAAACATCTGCCAGTGCTTGTGGTCCACTAACAGCCTTGGCATCACTGACAATCTGTATTACAATAAGTAATTTTTTCTTCTAAGTTGTCTGGTTACAAAACATATAGCAGAGCATTTTACAAGAGTATCTGATGGTCTATGTCCTTTTACTTATATATCCAATAAAAGCGTTGATACAGTCATCCTGAAGAATATATATTGTAAGTTGAAATATTCAACTTAACTCCTAGATACATTCTTTCACATCGTTTCCTTGCTATACACACACAGAAAAGCCAAATCTCCCCTTCAGCTCTGGAGTCTTCCTTTAAGTTCCTTAATGCAGGTGTAATACATTTTCAGCACTGTAAATCTCAGTCTCCTGCAGTCATATAGCTTTTCCTCCCTATGACTAACTGTAAATATGGGTTGTAGTTGATAGTATTTACCATCATATTCCACACTCTTGTCCTACCTGAAGACAAAAGTATATCCAAAACTATATTCTCTTGGTTGTCAACATTCCCATTCTTCAGCTCATAGGTAGCCTGCAAATTGCACATGAAATGGTAAAACCTTATTCTGCTTCAGATGTCTGAGAAAATTTTAAAGACTCACTGACAATTCCCTATCTGACCGTTCTTAAGTGCTTTAAATCATCTTCAGCCATTCCCATGCATCCTGTCCTAGAGAGAATATCTGCAAAGCATTTATTTTTCTTAATTGCATCAGTAGTAGACCTAAAGGGATTATATTAAAAAAAAAAAAGGAATTTAAGCAAGTGAAAAGGAATAAGTCCAAGTTAATTCTGAAAGAGATAAGATTGCCATGCTAATGTTCTTGTTAGATTAATTTTAACATGTCCATGTTAATATCATGCTTCATGATGCTTTCATGTCTCATGGTGGAACAAGTAAGACTAAAAATTTCTAAATGTAATAAAACTATTACAGAATATAAAAAGGTCCCCTTTTAGTAAACTGGAGAATCAGGAACATTCACACCATCAAATACTCTGATTGATGATGCCAAAGTGATTTCCAATTGCTGAAGTGTTCACTTCCATTGTGTGTGAATAATAAGGGGCTGAATGTGTCACTCAGCAAACAAAACTGTCAAGTCTCTTCAGTCTGACTTTCCCTGGTTTAGGCTTGCATGCTTTTTCTTTCTTTCTTTTTTTTTTTTCCTTCAGTTTAAATAATGTGTATTTATTGGTATAAGACTTTCCAGGAATACCAGCAGTTCAACTTTTGGCATGAACATGAATACAGCAAGGTCAGTGGAAAAAAAAAAAAAAACAAACCTTCTGTGGAAATTTAAACTGCCCTACTGGGAGCACAAAACATAATTAAAATATCTGCATCCTGCTCTAATCAAACTGAATCTATTCAAAGTGACTAAGAGGACGACAAAGAAAAGTGTTGTTCTGCTATCCAAGAGAGGGAAAAGAGTTACTAGCAGATGTGAAGGCCAAAGCATTTAATGTCTTTTTTGCATTAGTTTTAATTAAAAAGGTCAACAATGAGAAGGTGACTAGCATAATTAATACCAAAAAAAACCCACCAAAAAACAAAAGAAGGATTTCAATTAAAAAATACAGACAGAAGAGGTTATAGACTACTTAAGTAAATTAGTTTTCAGAGCAGATGTGCCTGATGAACTTTCTCCTAGGGTACTCAGAGAATTGATAAAGCCATCTCAGAATCACATTGCCATCAGGAAAGCAATCTGGGAAGCACACACGAGTACCAATAAAATAGAACAAAAGCATAATATCCATCTTTCAAATAAGTGGAAGCTTAGAAATAACAATTTTTTTGTCACCTATTAAGTCGTAGAAAAGCTCTGGAACAAATAAACCCCATGATTTTTAAGTAGCTGTAATTATGAAAAGAACTTAAGGATGGCCAAAAATCAATTAAGAACAAATCTAGTTGACAGAATTCAGTGTCTCCACAAAATGGTAACAGACCTTGTGGCAAAGTGAGTTGCAAGCAGGGTCATTCATGTTTCTACCCTTTGCCTCCTAGAAAATCCTGATGCATATAAAAAAAGGAAAATTCTGTGTAAATGCTAAAAATATTGTGTGGGTTCAAAACTGATTGGGCAACTGTACAACAACGTGTAATCATGATTATGCTGTTGCTTAAAATTATCTAACAGGCTTATTTGAAGTTTAACAAAAAAAAAACCATGAAGAGCCTTACTGTCTTAAGTGCTTGTTGCACTTACAGACTACATGTAAGTACTGAACCTGTCAGCATATTGAAAGGTCAGCCAGAATGCAAATTTCTGAAGGGCAGGAGCAAATCTAGATACCATAATTGTGTAGGTAGAAGTTTCTCAGAGAAGGATCTAGAGATTCAATCTCAATCCAATTTGGAAATAAATCAGAAGTGTCATTCTGCTGCAAGAAACACACCTTGGATATGTAAAACTGAAAAGTACCTGCATGATACAAAAGATGAATCTTCTGCTTCACTCCACTTTTTGGGAAAACTCAAGATGGATTGTTTTTATCCTGTTTGGAGCAGCTCAGAGAGATAGAAATTAATAGAAAAAAGTCAAAAGGAAAACTATCATGAGTCTGACCAAGAAGGAAAGATTTGAAATATAATAACACATGATTATTAAAACATAAATAAGAGGCTGAAGATAAAGATCATAGCAATTTTTTAATGTATAGAATGTAGATCTAAAGAGGAATGTCTTATCTGTGATAAAGAACTAGTGAAATCAGGTTGTGCCAAGATGTTGGAAAGATTTCTAACAGTTAGAAAGATTACTGCAACATTAAAACAGATTTTTAAGCAAGCCTTGGAGTTCCCACAATTAGATATCTTTAAGAAACAAACATCAGTCAGGAATGACCTAGGTATCCTAATCCTGCTTTGGAAGGGACTGCATCATCAACCATATTATTTCCCTTTTTTTTTTTTTTTTTTCCCCAGTTCAAACAGAAGAGAACTTTAAAAGACAAATTCCTCTATTCTTTCACATACAGTCTACCAGAAATACTATCTGTGCATTTAAGAATTACTATAAATCATTTCTGCAGAGTCAAGCTCTCACCTCTGTAATGCCATAGGTAATTATCTATATCAGAAATTACAGAACTCTAGAATTCTTTGCTACTTTTTCAACCATTCCTTGATCAGACCATTTGTTTTCAGACTGGAGAATAAATCAGGTGCAGACAGATTCAAATTTCACTGAAAAATTGCAGGAGTGATTTGAAAATGGTATTTTAAAGCTCATGCATACAGTTTGAATACAAAACTCAAAAATGAGTATAGGAAATTCAGCAATGAAAGTAGAAATATCTGCAAAAACTAATGTTATAAAAATACTTGCATACAAAATGATGTGATAATGAGCCATACATCAGAAAAAAATTATAGCAGACAACATGAATGGAAAACATATTTAAACTCAAAAAGACACCTGTGCCAGTGCTAAAATGATTTATTACATGAATTGCAGGTCAGAGCAGACAATACTTGCCTAGAAGAATAAACCAAGAAAGGGTTTCTTTCCACTCAAAATTGGACTATTACAAGCATTTCTAAATCAGTGTCTCATCTAGTGCAGTACAATTAACTCAAATTAGCATACTATAAACAGCACTATTAAGAAATTTAAAGGCTTTGACTAAATGAAGAAAAATTCAGCTATAGTCATCACACAAATCTTAATTAAGGCTGCTTTCTCTGACATACCAAAAGAAAACAAAAACTCAGCCCTTGGACAAGTTGCTGCTATTCTCAGGCAAGTCAATCACAAACATGTCATAGCTTTGCTGGCAAGGGGAGGTCATCAGTTGGGTCAGTGAGGTCAATTACAGAATAATCTTTTGTGTGTGTGTAACCTATCCTTTCTAGCTTCACGTTCTCATTGTTAGTCCAGTATTACAATAACTTGACTAACTTACAATAATTTGTGCATATAAATGCGTGGTACCATTTCAGAACACTAACTGCAAACAACAAAACTTATGTGCTTTTTTACTTTTCCAATCAAGTTTGGTATTTTTGATTATAGGTTTCCAACATATTCTTAATTTTTATTTTGCGTGCATAGTATCTATTTTCAGACTATTTCAACCATTTCACAAGTAGATAACAGTATTTTATGGATATACCACATAATTTTATTACAATGTCCTCTTTGATAAGAAAGACTCAAAAAAGTCAATTCCTGTCCTATAATTTCCCAATTTTTACATATTTGAAGCATCCAGAGGGGACTACCATGGAAATCTTACATTAAAGAAAAATTATTGCAAGAAAAGGGATACTGTATAATAGCATGGCCATATCTAAAACATGGCTTGAGTGTTCATTATTCCAAAATTAGAAAGTACTATTCAGGAAAAAAATATAAATCTGATGAATGTGACGTGGAGACTTCCAACATAGGTAGGAACATACACTGGGTCCCAGATTTATCACTGTCCCCAGATTCCCTATCTCATAGACTGAGCCATGAAGAGGAAGCAGTTTGTCATCAAGGGGGGAGAAAATGCTGTGGCATTTCCTGAAAGGGGTAAAATGTTTTGTTTTTAACCCAGGTAAAAGAAAGTTTTATGCCACATTAAGGATTTCTTTCACTCAGGATTGAGGAACCTGCAGTAGCAAAGGATATTGTGTCATCCCTAATTCTCAGAGTTGCATCAAAGCACCCACCCTAGACCATGAAGACTGCACACTGCAAATTAATTCTGTGTGGGCAGTCACAAACTTTTGCTGGGTCTTTTGTTAAGGGCATTTTTTAAATGACTTTAAGAGCTGAAACTTCCCTGGAAAGCTTTTACTCCTGAGAATAAAACAACTGAAGGTAGAATTGTATTATCATATGCAGATGAACTTGTCTTTTGCCATCTAGATCAGAGAAAATGTGAAGATATGCTCTAAATCCCTCCGTTTTTAGTATTCTGCCACACAACAGTGAATAGCTCTTATTGTATCAAAATCACACAAGAAAATTAGGAGCAATATTTTTACATTATTTCTTTATATCTACAGTTTCCTTATATTTATCAGTATATATTACCATGCTCTAAGACTGTGACAGAAAGATCATGTTCAACAGGTGGCAAATCCTATCAAAGAAAATAACTGATATTTAAGATACAGTGATATTCAGTTCTGCTGTACAGCCAAGCCTATGAAATTCAACATATTTTGTTCTGCTCTGATCTACATCAATACAATGTTATACTGAGTTCCTCCTAGTCAAATACCTGATAAATGGATCAGTTACAAGAAGCAATTGACTATAAAGCAAGCTTCTGAACACATTTTCATTGCATTTGTCACTGCAATAAATGAATAAATCTTTCAAATGACTACTCTGGTGCACTCTCAAAAACCCTCATCATGAAATCTGACCTACAGCATTCTGAGCCATGGATTGTCTTTTTGACAAAACCCAAGCATGTTAATTGTCTTGATTTGTCTTTCATCCCCAGTAATTACTTTTGCTCCATATGGTCATAAGTTAAGTGTCTTCTAGTTGCATGCAAAAATGCAGCATTTTTTTCTGATACCAAAACTGCTTACATTTTGCATCATGCAAGAAGCTGTATTACCAGGTCAAGCACAGTTGTGTGAGCTAGGCAACATCGTGACAACTTTTGATAAAATTTTCCTTTCGTTCACTATGACAAACAAAAATAGTGGAACAAACAGTATTAAAATATATATTTCTCAGCTTTTTACAGGATGTTTGGGATTCTCACTTCTCTGTGCCCTGCTTAGAGTAACAGGTGCTGATCATTCAGAGAATTAGGTCTATGCAAGACCAATTCAGTCTCTTGCCTGTGGAACTGGTAGGTGCAAAGGCAAGACCAAAAGGAGCAGAAATCTTAAACCATTTGATAATAAAACAGTGCCCCCTACTCCCCCAGTTTCACCCCATGCTTATGCTACTTTAAGCTTGTCTTGCTGCAAAGACCAATTTATCTGTTTCTTATTTTATTTGATATTTTTAAAAATGGAGCTAAAATAGAGAGAACAAGAATATTTGGGAAAAAAATTCTGATGTATACAATAACCAAACAAAAGCCATTTTATGCTTGCTGTAGTGTTTTATAAACAAGGGAGGGAAGCTGCCACTTTTGGGCCTGTCAGTGAAAAAGAAAAAAAAAAAAAAAAAAGGCATGCTACAAGTCTTACAACACCATTTTCTGAACAGTTAAAGCTTTGGTCACTATAATTTCAGCTAATTCCTAGAGCAAATAAATTTCACCTGAATCATTTACTGCCAGTCTGCAATACAGACAGGCTGTCGCAAAGGTTAATTTAATTTTTCTCAATTTAACTTACTTTCTAAAACCCACACAAATTTCAACACGGATTTCTGGAAATAAATCACTAAAGCATCAAACAGCTTTGTAATCATGCCCAGCACTTAGGTAGAAGGAACATTCAGGAATCTGCCAATGGCTTGCTATTAAAAGAGTTAAACTAATAAACTTGGAGAACTGTTCGTACCAGCTTTTCTTTAAAATAAAAACAAATATATCACATGTTTGGGGTTTGTTTAAAAAAAATTTTAATTCAAAGCTTAGATATAAACACTTTAGATATAAACTTGTGAGGGCAACAACTAAAATGCTGTGAGATTGAGCTAAAGTCAGGTAGTTACTTAAAATAACTTGAACATGTGCCTTGATAAGCAAAAAGGGATTAAACACATTTGTTGAAGAATAAATTTAATCTTTACTTTCTTTGTAATCTATCAATTTAAGGAATGAAAAATAATAAGCTAAGGTTATGTACTTCAGCAATTATGCTGTAATTAAATAACACTCATTTCATACTCACCCTGTATCTCAGTTTACAGATCCCCATGTTAAGTAGGTATTATACCAACTTTCCCTTGAGTTAACTTGAGCACATTTTTCACTCTGCAATACAGATACAGCCTCTCACTATTATCTTCTATTAGCAGCTTTGCTCTCTCCCATCCAAGTGTAGCTCTGTCAAACACACTCACACACACTAAAGGAACGTCTTAAGCTTTGGAAATAATGAAAGGATCAGACCGCTGCTCTGGTGTTTGGAGACCCTCAGAGCAAATTCCTCGACTGAAAAGGCGAGCAGAACGTACTCTGAGCACTGCTACAAAGAATTAAAAAAAAAAAAAAAGTATTTTTCAGACTTCATCTTATAAAACTATGTTATTCAATTACAACTCTCAGAAAAAGAGAAATAACCTAAAATAAGACATCTGCCAGGACTCTTGAAAATCTTCACAGGCTTTTCCTAAACAAAGGGTGAAACTGGAGCTGCCATATTCTGAACTTAGTGCTAATGGTTTTCATCTTTTCTACTGTAGGGCTAAAATTAATATTTAATGGAGAATCAGTGTAGGGAACTCTTTGGGGAGAGTAGTCTAAGAGATTCTTAGGAATCAATGTTTCCTTATGCATATTTATTTTTCCTCACAATGCTCTCAAAAATAGCAGAATTTTTTTGTTTTAAATCAAACCTTCACTTCTTCCTCTAAATAAAAGGCCAAAGCAAGAACAGATTGTGAAGCCATTATATTCATGAAGAGAAAAGGAGAGGTTAATTCAAAATTCTATGGTCTGTTGAACCCAATATCCACACGTTCCCCAAAGCAACAACAAACGCACCACGGAAACTCAATCAAGGCATCAAACCCACTCCAGCAAATGTGTTGTGCCAACCCATTATTAATGTTGCCTCTCAGGGAAATTCTGTATCAGCATGAACTTGCTGAAATATTTTTCACAAATTCACATTATACTATTTCCTTGACATTAAATGCCAAAGATGGCAAATTAGGAGAGGCCTAGGAGACAGAAGATATTCAAGGATGCGTCCTGTTCACAGAACCGAACGGATGAACAAACTGCACAAGTACAGTCAGAAAGGGTTTAATACACTGACAATAGCTTTTAGTAAATTTGACAGGTTATAGATAAGAAAGTTGTCCTTGTGAAGGGAGCGTCTGTGGACTCCTTCTCCTGTATTCCTCCCCATGCCAATCACAGCAACAGGAGAGGAATATCAGAACCAACATAGCTGAATCAAGCCATTCAGCACAAGCGTATGGAGCTTAATTGTGTTCCCTTGCATCTTTTCCTACTGCCAAATAAAAACACCATTGTTCTTGCTGAAGAATTCCCTTTCATGTCTCAAGGGTCTCGGCCAACTTAGTTGTGAGAGTCACACTGCATGCCTGAGTGGAAGCAAGGGGATCTCACGTCTTCAAATTCATCCCTTCACCCTCTTTATGGCAATACAATTTGAATGCAGTAAGCACTGCAGAACACACTGAGAAAGTTCATTCAGCAGGTGCTTACACAAAAAAAAAAACCCAAAACAAAACAAAACAAAAAACCCAAAAAAACCCCCAAACACGTCATATTAGAATTTGTATGCAAGCTACATGCGTGCCATCTAAAAATGCATGCTAACTGCAACTCAGCCTCACAATTTGAGAGCACCAATCTTATCTGAGGTGGTAATGCAAACATCCACTTTCACAGATGAACAGCTGCAGTAGGTGGGAAAAGGAAGAAGGGAAATACTTTCCATAATGTGACCTAATTAAAACTGTACATAATAAAGGAAATTAATGGCACAGACGTACAGATATTAAACACATTTTTTAAAGATTCAAAACCATGTTGGGATGTAAGTATTCATTAGCAGGCTCCGTGAGATGAAAGAACATAAGAAAAATTTCACAAGAATTTTCTCTAATGCCAGTGATTGAATCATTATGAAATTCCATATCTTTTTTTTTTTTTTTTTAGAAAATATGTCACTTGATAAAACATCAACAATGATACATCACATATGAAGCTTTTATAAATCATTATAAGCTATCACTGATAAGTCAGTTAAAGATAGTTTAATCTGTCTGGTAAACTATTATTTAGTTATCAAACTCAAGTTTTAATATAGGTTGTTACTTTTTATCATTTTAAGACCACTTATTAAAATAAAACAGGAAACGTAAAAGCATTTTCACTGAGGTGAATGGAATTTTTTTAATATTTTGCTGACATATTAAATACCATGTGGAAGTATGAAAAACACAATAAGGATAATTCATTCAGTAGGAGAACAAATAGAATTCTGTATTCATTTCTTTACATGTCTGCACTGAGAAATCAGCTCTTGGCATGTGTCACGCATCTGGGACAAAACAAGTCTGTAATTTCATTTGGTGCTCCAGTTGGATTTGATTTCCTAACACCTCCTGCAATAACGACAAACTGTTGTTTTTGCAGAAGTCTGGGCAACTAACCCTACAGAAAGCCTCTAAAAACACACTGGTTGGGAATGGAGGAAACTGTGAAATGCACAAGCCAACAGTTTTATTTGGTAATAAATTCTATCTTTTGGCATAATTGCCATATGTCTTTTTTTTTTAATGTTTAGCAGTTTTTAATTAGAAATTAGTGTTTTTCTTCTGTTTCAAAAAATCCCTTTTTTAGGGCAAACATCTTTTCTCTACTCTCCTTTAAAACTCAAGAGACTGTCAAAGGTAACCACATATTTGCAATAGCCTCTTAGGCTGCTTTAAATTTTGTTCCAAATCCTGAAGAAGAAGCAATATTCATATGAAGATGGACCAGAATCAGAACTGTAAATTAAATCAAACACATTTAAAAATGAGATTTATAGCACATTTGCTTCTTCAATCTACAGCTCATTTATTCTAAATACCTCTTCCTAATGAGTAATTTTCTGGATGTCACCACAGTTTACGAGAGACAGCATGCAAGTGTAGTACAAGCAACATATTTATATCAGTTTATTTGGTCAGGAAAGAGCAATATAACCTGGCATATATCAAGAAATTATTAATTTGTCTGTATTCTGGGACAAAAACATTGCTACTGTAATATAGGAGTGTTGAGCTGCACGTACAGTTTCTGATCACATAAATGAGATTGCTAAAATAATGGATAAATATGGATTTAAAATCATTCTTCCAAGGAGGGCAGTAGGATTCTAGCTGCTAAATATAAGTGTTGGATTCAGCCTGTGAGAAGCTTGGACCAAGATCCAGGCTAATCTGCATGCATGAGGCAGCCTGAGTCCACAAAGAGAAAAATTCTGTCCCTCAGTTCTTACTCCCTCTTTCCACTCAAGATAATTAACAGCCTTTATTAAATTATTTCCATGTGGTCCAAAAAGGCAGAACGAAGACAGGATAATGAGACAGTTTTGAGTTTCTGACCCTCTCCCTCTACAAATCAAAACCAGAAAAAGTATCTCAGGCTTAATATGTTCATTTTGTTACTAGTGTCCTCATGGTGTATTACAACTGTACCATTTATGTAGGCTGCTAGGTTTTCCCCACACTGGAGAGAAAGGATAATTAAAAGTCTTTTAATTAGAAAACTATTGTTATAGCTAAGAAGGATAAAATAAAATCTTACAGACTGATGAGTTGAAGTATCATATTCATTTCAATGTGCAGCATATTAAGAGTAAGGAAGATCTATCTTTAAAAGAAAGCATGAAAATAGGCAAAATAGTAACTATCGTAATTTCTCAATCCAGTGGGAGTTTTGGTACTAAACATGCAGTAAAAATGATTTATGAAAATAACTGTCATAAAGGCCATTTTTAAAACATGAATAATTCAAACAAATTCCTATCTTTTTCTCTTCAAAAATATTAAATTCTGTAGCTTGTGCAATTAATGCAGTTGAAATAGTCAGATTTTTAAAGGAAGTACTTATTCTATACAATATCTCATTGGATTTTTTTATTGTGTTTATTTTCATGGATCTCAATAGACAACACATCCTGTGCAAGGAAAAAATGTAATTCGTTTTACAGACCATGCACAGTCAAAAGAGATGGAATTTGCACACTGCATGTTGTGAATGAAAATTGAGAATATTTGTAATAAGCCTCTCTAAACCTTAATGAGTTATTGAGCTGTGTGTCTCCTAGTGTGTCAGTGATTATTTTAATTTATTTTCTAGTTTCAACACAACTTTTTGTAGGAAAAGAAAGCCCAAATGAAATGAAAGTGAAAATATACAATGAAGCAAAATTAATAAAACCCAAATATTATTGAAATTAAAACTGAATTTGCCCCAGGGTGAATGCATGGTAAGAATCAAACCAGGAGTGACTGTGGTACTGAAGCAGCATTCCTGGGACTTCACAGTTTCTCTCCAGAGGCACATAAGCATACAGAGGCAGGAATGATAGCTGCTGCTTAAAATACTGCATATTTTTAAACATCAAAGGCAAATAATGTTATTTCCCCTCAAGATTAAATGAAGGAACTCCAACAAAATACATATCTTGTTCTTGCAGTTTTTTTTCAGCAACAACAATTTTAGCAAAAACATACTAGCTCAGAATTGGATGGAAAACTTCTAAATAACAAATAGAAGCCAGAACAAAAGATGCCTATACAGGATGAAAATACATGCACTATCACATAGATTTTGAAAAAAAAAACCCAAAAGTGGAAGATTGTAAACAAAAGCTGTGGACTCAATATTCTGTACAAACAAAGAGCAGGGTTAGTGAAATCACAATGAGGTTCCCTCTTCCACAACGGGCAGTGAGAGACTGAAATGGTTAATGGCTTAAACACCATAAAGATCTTCAGAGGACTTCTACTCACTGTAGCAAACTGTGCAAAGAGGAAGCTGCTTACCTGCAACCAGGAAAGCCCACCCCTCCCCAAATATGCCTACTAACTGGAATTCCAACTGGCACAGGAATTTAGAGATATGTTAATGATTCTGCTATTGTCCAATTATCCCAGGTCAAAGTTGATAAGGCTTGGGAGAAGAATATATACACAAGTGGAGAGACTGGAATGCTGATGACTCAAACAATCAGGGACAAGCTGCCATGTGCAAAGCAACCTCCCAGGTGCAAAGGGAGAGCACACGTCAGACTACAACTGTTGTTGAACCAGATAGGAAAAGAGGCAAATCCTGCAAGGCAAAGTACTGTTTTTGTCCTTACTCAAGTGACCCAGCTGTGCTAACTTCCCGTTCAGGAAAGTACCAGGACATTCACAGCTAGACTGAAGCTATCCAACCCTGCTGAGGGGCCAAGATGGGCCATAACTGACTCAACTCTGCTAACTTAACATTGCAGCTGCAACAGTTGAAGCATCAAAAACTCCTGAAATGTCCCATGATCCAGTATTACATCATCCAGTGTAGTACTCCTGGCCCAAGGGGAGGTTCTAAGGCATTTTCCCCTAGACTATGCATAATACAAGCTCAAGCAACTTCCAGTTTTGGGGACTTTCCTCTCACATCCCATTCCACCTCTGATGGATCCAGTCTACAACCACCACTTTGGCCACCAGACACCAAACCTGCAACAATCAAGCCTAGCCACAAGATCCACAGATGGTGACATCTAGTCTTGTCCTTTCTTCCTTTTCCTTACACATTTTCTCAAGTGTTATTTTCAAGCTTTTAGATTGCTGTTACTATAGATAATAACCAAAACCATTGCAACCAAATTGTTCTAAAATAAACCATATATATATTTATGAGCATCAATCATTCAGTGTTCTTTCATTCTACCCTGCCCCAAAGGGATCTGTTGAGAAGAACTTAGGTTATCCCCTTGTTTAAGGATGGGTCATAACACAGGCTTACCATGCAACTTCTGCTAAATGGCTAAGGGCAAGCAAATTCTTCTATGGGCCTTCCAGTCCTCCTACTGCAAGTCACCTCCACCCATAAGAAAAGGATTAGTATGTTTACAAGTTCATGTCCTCCAGATCCACAGTGATAGCAATATCACAGTTCTGCTTAAGCTTTAAGCTTTGCCACTCAAAAAGTCTTCATAACACCTAACATAAAAAAAAAATCAAAACTCACCGATTTTTTAAATTTAAAATCAGTATTTTTTGCTTATCTAAACTGCTTAATGACACTCTCAAATGACCTTAGACATACCACTGCTGAGCTCCATCAAAAGATCATGTCTAATTACATTTCAATTAACACAAGCTATGAGTACTAACAAAGTCTGCTGTTGAAGCTCAGAGGTTGTGCAGTGACCAGGAAGCTTCTCTAACTCAGTCATACACCTGATGCAGGCACAAAATCAATCTCCTTGCCTTCTCAGGACTGAGTACCTCCTCTAGTCCATCCAAATCCATGAAAAAGCCTTGCTAGATCAGTTTCCTTGGTAAGCACTCAATCATGTCCAACCAATCTGGCTTCACATGCAAAGTTGAAGCAGTTGCTGCTGCTTCATCTAACAGGCTAGGATGCAGACTCTGAACCGGGTTGAACTCATCTTTCTCGATGGGAGTGAGAATGATGTTTCCCACTCACATAGAGAGATATTTATATATAAGTTACATGACTTACAGTGAAGTAAAGTGGGATAAAAACCTAATAAAAGCTTAACCTAATAGTAGCATTTCACTACTCTATCACTGGTGCATTCAAAAGAGAGGCAATGAGAAGTGTTTGCAAAATTAGGATAATGATCCAGACTCATCACACCTCAGAGATGATTGCCATTGGTCAAAGAACACTCACATATAGTCAGGTAGATTCAGTACACCAAAAAATTTAAGAAAATCCAAAATAAAATAATTTTATTAACTCATTTCCAATATGATTAGGATGAATTTGTTGTCATTATCCCAGAAATTCATAGCACATTGACACTGCTTGTGCAGTCCTGTAACTACAGGACTATGCTGCAAGACTCGGTAGAGTCATGTTGGCCAAGTACCTGGAAAGACTGCCTAATTATACCAGGTCTGGAATGATCTCTCAACAAGAAGGTCTTAAACACAAATAGCACACAGAGAGCTGTAATGAGAAAAAAGTACTGGGTACAGACAAAGATGCTTTCTAACGTCTTTATTCTTCCTGAAATAAGCTAAAGCTCCCAGTGAAACAGCACAGTTCTGGAGAGTTAGGTAAAAAATTCTGACTAATAAGTGAAAATGCAAATATTCAAAGATTAGTATAAAAATCTTCATTTTTTCTCTACTTAGTATTCACTACATATTTGACCATGCTAGCTAAATGTGGTCCTTCCCACTCCAGCCTAACTTATTTACACCTACATCATGAGTATCTGGCAAATTCAACTTTGTGAAGCATGATAATTTTCTTCTACAAGAGGTAGCAGAGTATTAAGAAACACAAGTAACTACTTGTGGAAACTAAATCATCATAAAAAAATACTTAATAGCAAGGGCATCCAGATATTTATGAATTAATTTTATCTGCTTTTCCTTAAAAAAAGTTGTCATTCCAAGCTGTCTCATGACCTAACATCCATATGCATCTATAACATTTTCATAGCTCAATTCTCCTTTTCTTATGTGGTTAATCTCTTGGTACCATTAAGACACATAATAAAATGTAACATCTGCTTGCAATGTGTAGTAGAAGGTTAAACTTTCTGTCAAAGCCCTGATCTTCAGACAAATTTGAACTTACTGATTTTGCCAAAGTTTTCAAAGCTTCTGCAAATATTAATTAAGATTCACAATCTTTAGATGATATTAGAGAATACAGAAAGAAGGGAAATGGAAATAAATTTACTCTCTGCCTTCATTCCAGCTCCCTCCCATGTTGACTCACACACCATCTACCATTTTCAGTCTTTCTTTATCCTGAAGGATTCTTGCCCATGGATGTCCCCACACTGCAGCAAGGGAAAATCTGAAGAGGAAGGAACAGCAGAAAAGAGCTGTTGTCTACTGACCCCCATTCCCCATCCTCCTTCATTTCTTGGTGAAGGGGAAATTGATTGTTTTTTTGTTTTTTCAACATCCAACTCTAAGCTAATATAAATAAATAATATATATATTTCAATATAAATTAATAAATCATGCTTTTCCCAGTCAAGCCTGTTTTTCCAGTGATGGTAACTGATCTCCCTGTCTCTACCTTAACCCATGAAATTTTTCTTATTTTCTGTCTGCCCTGCTAAGGAAGAGGAGTGAAAGAGCTATTGGGTGGGCATCTGGCCAAGATCAACCCACCAGATCTCATACTCTTAAGTTCCCACTTCTGAAGACATAGAGAGGAGTCTCAGTTTCAACAGAGCTCAACACTTGTACTCCAAGAGCAGGTTTAGTCCCATGAGGATCAATAAACTAGATGATCTCTTGTCTCCTTTTTCCTGAGGGCATGGTCTTACACAAACTCTCAAGCGCTTGTAGAAGATAGAGGTCTATACAAGTACCTCTTTAAAAATAAAACCTGGCTGCAGAATGAACACTTAGTCCCAATTACCCAAAAGTTCAAGGACTGATGTAACATAAAAAAGATATACAGGTCAACTGTTTTTGAATAGTATCTGAACTCTTATTGCCAAGCAAAGTGTCACAGCTACCAGACTATGAGGTATCATGGGGTATTTTTAATTTGTGCTGTTGAAACCATACATGATGATCCATGATTCCACCTCATCCCTGCTATTATCTGGCTTAAATTGCTGTCTCCTCGTGGCAGTAAATTATGGGTTCCAGCCCAGACAGAGAACTCTCCCTGTGCACTACATGGATGGCTAGAGACCTAGCCGAGGTTCATCTTTGGACACGCATGCAAGAGTTTGGCATGGCAATGCTCCGGAGACAGCCGCCACTGCCTTTTCCACATCGCAGCATGACTGCCTCCTCCACAGCTTACATTAGAAAAATAAGCACTGTGGCGAATTTAATGATGTCTTTGCCTTTCACTGACAGCAGATTATGCTTGTTAAAGAGTTTTTTGTTCACTATTGTTTTACATCTAGTTTCCAGTACTAGCTGTTTTTTATACACTTCTTTCCATTCAGCCAAGCAAGAAAAGCTATAGTAGCAGCTTGAAAAAAATGATTCTTACTCATTTTCCTCTACTGCCTGGGAACCAGATTTATGAAACACTATGAAACAGATATGAACTATTTTATAGAAAAGATTTTTTTCCCTCCTTCACCACTGGCCCTGCATTTTCTGTTAGCAGTGGAAGGGGAGTAAGACTGTTTATGTGAGCCAGGGCACTCCTGAAAACAAGATTATAAGTCTCAAGTGGCTACAGCAGGGAAATATTTATTTTGTTTAAAATAAATGGAGAAACTCCTGGATTATAACTGGAATCATATGTTATAAATCAGTTTATTGAATAACACAGCGTTGGAATAATCACTGTCCTGGGACATAGCTTTCTACTTCCACAAAGCCAGCTACAGTCTATGTTGGTAATAATAAACATTAAAAACCAGAATTGCCTTTCCTTTCTTCTTGCTGGCCCTTTTTAAATGGCTTCGGGCCTAACCCTCAGGAATTACACATGCCAGACAAACTAAAAGCTAAACCAATCAGAATTTCCTTTATGCTCTTTCCTAAAATGGTGCTTTCTCTGCTATCATTAACATATTATCTTCCATTAGTGGAGCTTATGCTTTTCATGCTGTGAGAATCTAAACTCCAGACAGTAATGCTAATACTACATCTGCAGGATAGGACTCTCCTGTGCTTGTTAATAGTGTCAGGAAAAAAAACAAACACCAAATCTCATTTTCTGAGGAAGGCATGAGAGTTTCAGGAATTAAAAAATGAAAACTAAACAAAAAAAAAAACCAAAACAAAACCAAAAAAAAAAAAAAAAAAAAAAAAAAAAAAAAAAAAAAAAAAAAAAAAAAAAGAAAAAAAAGCCCCCTGACTGTCAAAACAGGGGCAGTTAGATATCATGAATTTTTCACCATGCCAGACAAGTCAATCAAAGATAACACAATGCAAGAATATCTGACTGACACTTCAAGCTGTATTCATAAGCAACCTGCCTCATTCTAAGTCAATGAAGAGACAGGACTTACAAGCCCACACTGGAAAGTTATTGAAATGTGACTGACATCTCAAAGGAAATGTGTCAACAGCATAGCATGACCCTGTGCTGAAACACTGCAAGGTTAATCAAAGTTATGGCAGTTGGGGGCTAGAAAGGCTCTACCTTAGATTGAATTCTTGTAGTCACAGCAGTGATTGGGCCACTGTCTCATTTTCACTTCCTCTCCTACTGACATTTGCACACCAAGTTTGTATCATTTGTCCACTTTTCTTTTGGTTTCATTTTAAACAGACACTTGTGGATGTTGCCTGAGAGAAGGTTTTATACATCTGAGTAATGATTGGTTTGCCCTTTCTCCTCTGGGACTCAATCTGCTGTTAACATATGATCTAAGATAGTAAATATATCATTGAGAGATTAAAATACAGTGCTACAAATTGCAGAGATACTGCTCAAAAGGGAGTAGATAAAGCCTGAGTTAAAATATCAGGAGAAATTATCTAAGCTTCCATGGAGCAATAAAGGGGGTAGGTCAATGCTCAGACTGTTTTTCAAAATTCATATCTCCCTACATCTGGAGAGTTTCCCAACAATCCATTATTTACCAATATCACATCAGGAAATACATCGCACAGGTCTATCTTCTCTTACCACCTCACCCCACCCACCACCTAGTTTCATAAGTTTATAAAGACAATTTACTTTTTCACATTATTTTTGCTTAAATATGCCAGTAGCTATCATTTTAATTCAGTACTATCATGGTTAAAATGTAAACCAGAACCATCCACTTAGCACACTCTGCAAAATAACAAAGCTAGGAATAAACTAAGGAAGACAGGATACAGCCAATGCAATAGTTATGTTCATATGCTCAAGACTACAAAATGCAATCCTTAAGCAATTTAAGCAAGTATGGCTTTTATGAAAAAACATTTTTAAAAAATTCTCTGGTTTATTTTATTCCTGGATGGAATTTTTTTGCTTTCTTCACTTTACTTCATATGTTTCTTGTTTTCTCATTCTGTCAGCCCACAGCAATATCTCACAGATACAAATAGCACCTTCTTGACACTGCATATCATTAGCTAAAAATGCTAGTGGCCCTATTCTGTTGGTTTCCTTCCCTGCTCATTCTCCTTTTTCTAGAAGGCAAACAGTCTAGAAAGTAAATATGCTTCTTCCTTAGAGCCTTAGGACCTACAAATCTTTTTCCTTCTGCAGACTCTGTCTGATTTCTAAATCATTTCCTACACTGAATGTCAGACAATATTTCCATTATGGAATAAGTCCTCCAGTCAATTATTTAATTATGGAAGACTTACAAAACAACATCCCTTTCTCTAGTAAAAAAAGATAAGAGCTATATGATAACAAAACATTTATTATTTTATTATTAATATTTTTAAACCAATGATGGAGAAACCTCAGATGAGGGAAAGATCACCTTGGGAATATATTATATCAAGTATGACCAGCAAGGACTTTTCTTTTTGGAAGAATAATGGCTTAATGTTTAATTAATCCTATCCATTTCTGCATTTATGGGAAGGCGGAGAAGAAGAGTCTGCTTTATAATGTGGAAAATTAAATATTAAAAACTTTGTGCCTACTTGACTTTACATTTTCTTGTTATGAATGGGTATTTTCACTTTATTTCACTTTCTTCAAACTGCAAGAGACAGAAGCAATTACTGCAGCTCTGCTGAACAAAGGTATTCTCAATGTACCTCTGATACTGCCTTGCCAATCCCAAAACAAAACAAAAAATTAAAAACCATTTAGAGTATTAATGGAACCTTTAAAACTCACATTCAAAGGGACGTAGGTCACTCAAGATTAGAGAAGACCAGGGAAAACTTTAGAAAAGCTGAATAAAGTTATGCATTTAAGAAACTCAACAGATAAAATTCAGTGTAGTCAAGTGGCAATATACACTGGATGAAATAATGTGAATTTCCCCCTGTGTACAAATGGATTCTAAATTAAGTGCACCTATTCAGAGAAAAAGATGTAAGAAAGTATTTTGGACAGTTCAATAAAACCATTTGTTCCATGTACAACTGTAGTCAAAAAGCACAGCAATGTTATTAAGGCCTGAAATATTCTAAGAATTAAAAGACAGAACAATAATGAAAATAAAGCCTTTAAATACAGTGTCCTTAAATAGTCTATGTTCTTGCCTTGTCTCAAAAAAAAATTAAGAAAAAAGTCTTAAAGCAGAAAAATAATGAAGACGATTAAATATGTGACAGGTCCTGAGCTGGGAGAAAGGACAGAGCAGGGGTATGAATGGCCTCTCTGAACCACTCCACCTAGCAGCCATTTCTTCTACCCTTCCACTTTGGAGTGGTACCTCTGAGAAGTGCCCTGGTACCCACCTGCCACAAGAGTCCTGAATCACTCTGGCACAGAGCCCACCCTGAGCCTCAGAACCTCTGTGGTTCCCAGCCCTGCCTCACCCATGCTGTGCCTGTAGCCCAGGCAAACCATCCTGCTCCATGAAGAGGTGATATTTCGGGGGTGTCCACTTTCATCTACTACCCATGACATTGCAACAGGGCAGGCAAGCCTACATGTTCAAGTGTGAACCTTTTAGTATGTGCTATGAGAAATAGTAGTACATACTAAAATAATGAAGTGTTTATGGTGAGCTTTAGATACTGCATAGTGAAAAATCCTAAAAGGAATCTTCTTCTGCACTTCTCCCAAAGCACAATATGGTTTCTTCTCTCCCTTGTGCCATCCTCCCTCATGTCCTTATAATTTTCTCCTATATCCACTTTTGACTCAGTTATCCTTCCTTTTCCATTCTCTTTGTTGACTCCTTACTTTCTCTGCTTCTTGTCTTCACAAAGGTTCTGGAGGTTAAACAGAACCTAGATTGATACACTTTTAAGCCTCCCTTTAAGTACATAATCTTTCCCTTCCACTGCTGAGTACTTGATCTTTCTCTGGAGAAAAGCATCCCAGGAGGCTGCCAGCAATTGACTGCATGCTGTGTTACACCTTGTACTCTTAAATTTGACTTATTCAATTTGCATTGAGACCCCAGACTAACTATAGTATTAAAATTCACTTTCGTGTCCTATTTGCTAGCAGTCACTTCCTCACCACCTGGTTTTGGAGTGGGAATGCTCAGATGCATGGTCTTCTTGCTCTTTGCAGACAAAAAATACTGTAATTGAACTTAGCTTTGTCATTGATTTACTGACAATTTACATGGAAAACCCTGACCATGGGATATACTCTGGTTCACATTAAAATTATTCAGGAATGTCAGACAGCCTTACTAGGAAAATATTAGTTATTCCATTTAGCTTTTTGTTTCTTGGTTTCATTTTATCTACTCTCCATGTCACTGCTGCATTCTGACCTCCTCTCTCTTTTATTCAAATCATGATGCAATGCAAATGAACTCGGCCTCTCCCTATAACCATTTAAGCTTTGGACTTCTCATGCTCCCAGATGTGATCACATACCCCTCCAGAATTTTTGGTAAAAAAGTCTTTATCCTTATCAATTACTGCCAATCTTCCACCTTCTTCCATGCCAGGATTTTTTCCCTTTTTCACAGAATTACAGAATAGACCACTGGGAGTCATCTGGTCCAACCTCCCTGCTAGGGTCATCCTAGAGCCCATGGCACAGAATTGCATCCAGACAGTTCTTGAATTCTCCAGTGAGAGACTCCAAAACCTCTCTGGACAATCTGTTCCAGTGCACGGTCACACACCAGTGAAGAAGTTCTTCCTCATATTCAGAGGTTTTTCCTTTGCATCAGTTTCTCCCCTTTGTGTCTTGTCCTATTTGTTGACACCACTGAGAAGAGCCTGGATCTATCCTCTTGATACCCTCCCTTCAGATACTGAGAGACATTGATGAGGGCCTGTTTCGGTTGTCTCTTGTCGAGACTGAACAGGTTCAGCTCTCTCAGCTTTTTTCTGTGGTAAAGAAGCAAAAACAAGAGCCAAGGTCTGCTACTCAAGTGTCTTTACCATAAACCCCATTAATTTCTAGCCACTTTACATTTGCTAGTGTTACATTATGCACCTATTAAGAACTGTGATGCCTGTGCATAAATGTCAGAGGACACAAGCCTCTGTAAATACACAACACTAATAATAGTCCATCCAGAAGAGGCAATTTTCATTGCAACAATTTTTATTTTATATTATTGCCTGTAAATGGGACCTAACATAGACAGCCCTGACAGGAAGCCTGGAGGCCTGAATTTCTAATTGTAACTTTACTACTGGTTTGCTCAGTGAAGCTAGGAGAGCTACATCCTTCTCTTCCAATCTGTAAAACAAGATTAGCCAAGATTACCTCCTCTAAAAAGCTTTTAAATCTATGCAAACAAATGTCAAAGTAAGAACTAGTTTTTTCGGTTTTATTTTAAAAAAAGAGAGCTTTTTAAACGAGCCATTCTTATAGAGCCAATCCCAAGGTTAAACTCAAGCTCTGAAACTTCTATTCCATAAGTATGTATAGCCAATATCTTGTGTAAATATATCAGTTTTTGTGTGTCCCAGGTATTCTGAAGTTAAGAAGACAGACATTTGGTTGTAGCCCAAGAGTGTAAGCACAAAAGCCCCTAACATTTCCCCAAAAAGGGGACATCATTGTAGAGACACAAACTCAGTATGAAATTTTAAAAATTGAGTTGTCTGGCAAGATATTCATAATTATAGAAATCTTGAAAAAAATAAAGGTTTCAGATCCAAATCAGATATTGCAGCCAATAAACTGAAGATCAAAAAGAGGCAAGAAGCTGGCCTCCTTTCTGATCAAAGTCCACTGGGGTGCCAATAGTCTGTGACTGCTTTTCTTACTAACTGTATTAATTAGGACCCTCAGGAAATTCAAAAGCAGAAAAGAGGGTGAGAGGGAATGTCTGCCAGAATTGCTGTGGCATGTGCCAAACCCCTCACTTTTAAGAAGACATACACAAACCAGTGACATTTTATCCATTCCAGCATAACTGAGCTCAGTGGGAAAATTCCACTGAGCTCAGTTCACATATCAATTTACACTTAAGGGTAAAGTGGTTAAGTGTCTTGTCTAATTGAATTGTTTTTATTATGGGTTTTGGTTTGTCTGAACAGCATGGCATTCAGTACATTAAGATTGCCATACATGAGTAGCTCAAAGAAGTTAATTCTGTTGGAAGTTATTAAAAACCAGGAAAAAAACCCCAGTACATCCTTTTTTCTTTACTGCTTATTTTCACATTTTCCAGAAGCATATTATAGTCTTCAAGACACTGCATCCAACATGCACAAAGAGCAGCACCTTGCATGCTAATTATGTAGTTTGGGGTGGGGTTTTTTTGTTGTTTGTGGTTTTATTTTGGTTTAGGGGTTTGTTTTGGTGTTGGTTTTTTTTTGTTGTTGTTTTGGGGGTTTTTGGGGGGGAGTTTTGGTTTTTTTTGGGTTTTTTTTTTTTTTTCTTTTTGGGAAAAAAAAAGTCTAAACAGTTGAAAAACAAAAAGGGAAGGAAAGAAAAGGGAAAATATCTAGGGTAGATGCTGTGTCATTCTTGATTTGCATCTGCCTGATCCTAATAGCAAAATGGTTATAGAAATAATTTTCAGAGCAAGTAATTCATAGAGGTTGCTTAAAAAAAACCAAAACCAAAACATACCAGCATTTCTGAGCTGAAAACTTTAATCTGTTGTGACAAAAGCCAAAGGCATCCAGACCTTTAAAGTACTACATTTACTTATATTTAAACAGTACTTCCTTTTAGGATAAAGGGTACCCAAAACTCTTTAACAGGTTCTTAATCATTAAAGAAAATCTGTATTTGAACTAATACTAGAGTAAATATTTTTAACAGAGAAATCTCAGAACCCATTCAGTAAAACAGAAATAAAACAGGATTGTAAAAAATGTCTCATTTGCTGTATCCCAAGTCATATATTTAAAAGCAATTCCTTCTCCTTAGGCTTGGTTTCAGACCAAATGACTTGATCTGGGTTTCAGCACACTCTGCACAGTATCCTCTGCATCCCTCAGAAGTTTTTATTTCTGCATCACATCTGCTCCCTGTACTTTTTCGTATGTCAGGCTCTTCAGGCTTAGCTGCCACATGTTCTCTGTCCTTTGCTCTGGTATCTTCCCTACACAATTGTATAAATCTACCTCACTTTCACCTAATCACTTCCTTTGCAGAGGAACAAAGAAATGAAAATAAATTACATTTATCACACACATATATTCTGAAACCACTGCTGTTCCCTGTTCTTCTCACAAAACATCAATGCTGGCAAGAGAGCTTCATGACAATAATTGGGAGAACCACAGTGGAACATACATCACTGTCTGCATCTGGTGCTGTTTTGTATGCTCTGTGCAAGGATCCAAAGGGGTGACATTCCAGTGGACAAACGTTGTTTCAAAGTAATACTAATTTATTCTGCTGCCTTGCACAATCTGCACTGAGAGCTAGAGGCCAGAGATTGAACGATACTACAGATCTCTCCAGCACCGACTCTTTTCCTACAAATGCAGAATTAAGTATTCATGAAGAGATTTCAAAGGTCTAAAATGACTGTAGAGCTTTCAAGATGCGACACTGTGAACTAAGACACTGTCAAGTAACAACTGGAAAGGAAAAATTTATCTCTTGAATATAACAGATACTCTACAATTATTTTTCCCTATCTTTACTTTCATAAAATAACTCAACTATATTTCTAAAAAGGAACAGAACTAAATCATAAAACCAAAACAAACAACAAAACAAATGAAAATCAATCCTCAAAAAACAACAATAAAAGGAAACAAAGGGATTAATGATTAGCACTAAACAGAACAGTTCTCTCCCCTTTCAGTTTATTTTTTAATCTAAGCATACAAGAAAATGGCTGCTAGTTACACTTTTCTGATCAATACAGTTTCATCTTGTAAAATAAAAAAGCTTTTGAAACTCAACTTGATCCTTCATAACAAACATTTTTTAGAGAATACAATTTTTGAGACCAATTTTTATTACATACCTTTAAAAAAAAAAAAAAAAAAAAACCACTGCCAATGACTGCATGCCCCCCAAATTAAAATTAAAAAATACTGTGTTTTACTCAACCCACATAATGCACTGAGTTCCACCAAATTTTCCTTAAACAGAACAATATGGAAAAAATCTACTGTACTCCAGCACAGCTGGGCTCTTCCTATAAAGAACACCTGAAGAACCAGACTGAACTCACAGTTAGCTGTATTCATTGGGGTAGCACTAATTTGCACTCCTTCGCAGGAGTAAAACAGATGGAAACTCAATGTTGCAATACTGAGAAAGTCACAAGCTATCTTTGCTTAAGTTCTTCCATTCCAGGAATACTAAAGTGCAAGAGAGAGATGGCCTGGATCAAGCAGAGGGGAAATCAGTGTAGCTATTCTGTAGTCTCCACTACAGAGGATCATGTTGGAATACAAAGCTGAATTTGTAGATTTGCTGGACACTCAAGGAATACTCTCTGCAGTGAGAAGTCATTGAATGCACCCTCTGCTAATACATGACTGCACCGTGTTGTAGGGACCCTGCTCGCCTCGAGAGGGGCAAACCCACACATGCAGGTTATACACTGACTGCAGTCTCTGTGCCTCTTTTCTTCTCACTTTGCATGTGAAATCAAGACAAACTGTGCCCACTAAAAACACTCTCGCTCAAAATCCTTCTCCAATAAGCTTAGATTTGACATTCCTGAATAATGGAACGGAGGTCAGTGCTTAACTGAATCAAATTACAGGACACTGCTTCTTATTTGAGGGATTGCTTGGAGACAAAAAGTAGGACTTCGGTTTTTCTTATTATGTGGAGAGGGAAGGAGGAGAGAAGCACTTATTTGTTTCTTTGGCTGGAAGGGTATTTTATTACACATAAGGCAGCGAATGCATTGACGCATTTATTTCCCAAGGGAAGTGACAAATCAGTATATACCAGGAGAAACTTTGTCACTTGTCCTAGAACAATCCCCTCTGTTGCTCTGGGTGACTGCATATGCTCAGACAACGATTTTATTTTTATTTTTTTCGTATAGCTTTTATGATGTTTGCCATTAGGCTACCAACACCACAGACAAAACAACCCACACACAGAGACGACATGCAAAGATTTACTTGGGAACTTCAGAAGGTTCTGATTTCCTTGCTCAGCTTGGGGAAAAATTGAAGCTGACTTAATTTGCTCTTCCTGGCATCTTCAGCACCTCCTTTTCACTCACAGTAATATGATGTATAAAATGGTTTTTGACCACATATTTATAAATAAATTTAGAAAACAAATCAGTCTCAATGCATTGGTTTACCAACTCTTTTGTATATACCTTCTTAAATACCCTGATACTGTGGCATGAGACTAACACACTGGCTGTGGATGTACCACTTTGCTACTTTAAGTTGAAAAAAAAATCCCTTCGAAATTAGGCACTCAAAGTTATTTTACAAAGCCAAAGCTTCAAAAGAAAACTTGTTAACACAGGAAACTATTATCTTTGAGTGTGTATTTAGGTAATTACTCTTATTTTTCATTACTTGTAAATTTGCATTAAATCATATTTCTTTACTTTGCTACCTATAAGCATCCTTTTGTTGCTTGGGGTTTTTTTCTCCCCATTTTAGGATCTTCAAAGCACATAATACCACAACTGTATACAATGATGTAAGTAGTGCATTTGAGGCAACAGGCTCTTCCCTAAGAACGTCCTTCCCACTCCAAGGCAATAAAGAAAACGTGCCCTGTCAGTCTCCTTAAATGTTACTGTTTTCACCTTGTGTTTTTTGTGTTGCTAAAGTGCTGAATCACACGGATGTCACAGAGGTATCCAAACCAGCTCCACTCAGGTAACAAAATGAGACAAACTTTGAAAACCAAAACCAGCAGCCAAAATTGATACTTGCCAAGGGTGACCATGATGTGTCCCATGGTATTCAACAGGTTATGAGTTCCCTGTGCCTGCTGGGCAGATCATTGCTATATGGACAAGCACAATGGCCCAAAGTGCACACTCACAGACTGAGAGAGAGCCCCAGGGGAACCAGCAGATCAGGTTGCTCCACCCAAAGGGCCACAGAATCACTGAGGGACATCCAGTAGAAAGAAAAACACTCACCTGGGCATAGTGCGAGGGCACATATCCCAGCAAGTCTCCATGGGCAGTGTCCCAGTCCCCAGGGCAAGGCTTCATCTCACAGAGCTGCTGTGGTCGGTGGTGAGTGGGGCCTCACACAACTGTTCAGCCGGGGCTCCTGGCTGTACAAGGTCACGGCCCAGGACTGATTCCTGGGCTGGGGCCCCTCCTGGGCTGGGGCCCCTGTTGGCCAAGAGGCCCGGCCCGGCCCGGCCCTCCTCATTGCCCCTACCAAGTGCAGCCCTGGGTCATGGTGCACCCACCTGTTGAGCTTTAACCCCATCAGGAAGCTCAGCCCCACACAGCTGCTGGGCCACACCCTCCCAGGGGGTGGGGATAACATCCTTAAGGGCAACAGTAAGGAAATGCATGGATTGAGATAAACACAACTTAATAATTAAAGCAAAACCAAAGCAAAATAAGAAATTTGTTTACTACTTCCCATGGGCAGGCAGGTGTTCAGGCATCTCCAGGACATCAGAGCTCAATCATATGGAATGGTGACTTAGGAAGACAAAGACCATCACTCTGAACATCACCTCCCTTCCTTATTCTTCCCCCAGCACTATATCCTGAGCAGGATGCCACATGGTATGCAATATTCCTTGGGTCTGTTGGGGCCAGTTGTCCCAGTTGTCTCCCCTCCCAACTTGTGCATTCCCAGCTTCCTCGCTGGTGAGGTGGGATGAGAGGTGGAAAAGGCCTTGGCTCTGTGTAAGAACTGCTCAACAACAGCTAAAACATCTCCATGTTATCAACACTGTTTTCAGCACAAATCTGAAACACAGCATCATGCCAACTACTCTGAAGAAATCTACTCTTCCCCAGCCAAAGGCAGCACACTGCCACAGCCATGGTGTGCTGCTGTAAGACACAAAAATAAGGGCAGGAAAGGCAGAGACACATTGGCCAGCGGGGCCGGGGTCTGTGTGTGATGTGCTCCTGCTACATTTTGGAATTATTTCTGGGACTGTTTTGAGGGTGGAATGGTTATTTTGAGTTAAGTTTTCGGAACAGGTGAGTAGGCAAAGCACTTCTATGGAAACATTTTGCCTCAGAGAGTTGGCACATTAACTGACTGGTGAAATAGAAATAACCAAATTAGACCAATGGGTCAAATTTATTTTTGAAACTTAAACAGTGTAATCCTATTTTTTTTTCCAGTGAAATTCAGAATTATTGCAGATCATCGAAATATAAAGAGATTTTATGTGATATACCATATCTGGTAAGTATGAAACTGGCAGAAAAAATGGCAAAATCTGTCTGTGCAGAGTATGACTTCTTCGGTGAGCTGCTGCACTGATTATAAAAGCTGCTGGAACTTGTAACTTGTTCCATATAAGTGACATACAGGCAAGCAGCTGATGCGTGAGTAATTTACTTGAATCGGGTCTCTCCATTGCTACACTTCAGCTGGGAAGGAAAATGCAAAAGTTGTTTGGCACAGCAGAAAGCTCCCTTAGCTGGAGAAAAGCTGTTGGATCCCACTGTTCACAGTATTTGATTTTAAAACACTAGAGGGCTGCACACCTTGAAATGTCTGTACAGTTCTACCCTGTTATGCAAGCTGGCTTTCATAGTCTGTGCTGTTTAAACAGATTTCAAATTTGCTTTCCTCTAGTGTTGTCCTCCATGCCCCTGGCTCCCATTCTGCAGGGCACAGGTAGAATTATGGCTCTCTCTCAGCTTCAGTTCCACTTGCAGAAAGAACATAAAGGGTTTCTCCTAGAATTTTCTTCCATTTAAAATAAGCGTATTTCAGGCCTCTAAAAGAATATGCTCACTCAGAGGGACTTTATTGCAGGCTCAATTCTGAAGTCACTTAAGTGTAAAAACTGCTCATACAATGAGAATAAACAATATCATCAAAGGGGATCTTCAATATAGTATATGAGGCTGGTTGAGCTAAGTAAATATTCCAGTTTAGCAAAAGATTATTTGTTGTGATAAATTGTCCTTAGTCTCACCTTTAGTGAGGCGGAAGTGGGAATAAAATGACTGTGTAAACAACTGCAATTATGCCCTCCTCTTTTTCTTTTTTCCTCCATTCCCAATGAGGGGAAGGAATGGAACATCCCAAATAAAGTTCAAGGGAAGTTGCACTTTCCGTATTTGCTGTCAGGATTTATCAGATATTTTGTAGCCTCTTCTGTGCTTTTTGGCTCTTACTTAGAAGAATGCTTGAGCAATTTGAGGAAGAAGGCCATGTGGCTTGTAAATAAAATATACATGCAGATCCCTAGTTGCAGGAGGGAATTTGTAAATATCACTCAGGTGGACTTAAACTGTTCTAAGACCAGAAGGCAAAATAAACAAATATGACCTTGATTATTTTTATACTCTGAATGCTCTCTGAGAAGTCCAGAGTGCTTGATGTTGTTACTATTTGTTTCTCTTGCCAGCAGATTACTGAATTGTGATCTCTGTTTTGCTGAAGGAAGGTAAAAACAAATTAAAGTTGCTGAGTCTGTCTGCAGTGGGTCATTTTGAAAGGTCCAGCCCTTAAAGAGGTTTAGTTCTAGTTCTCTCTGGAACATGGTTTCTGAAGAAATTTTTATATGGCTTAAGACTCACAAAGACAAAGAAAAAATATACTGAGAAGATAAGCATATAAAGCAAGTTTTTCTGGGTAAAGCAAAAGGTACAATCAGATGAATAGCAGTTGCACAGCTATTGAGTTGGGGGAAGAAAAACTCCGGCAGTTTATTTTATTTGTACTGAAGTGATGGAAGTTAGTTATGCACGCTCCCTGAAACTTGCCCAAGAACACAGTTTGGAGAGGTGGGGGAAAAGACAGCTTTACAGCACAGAAATATTCAGCAATCCATGAAGGACAGCTGAAAATGAATGCAACAAACCCAAACTTCCCTCTTAAGCCAAAGGACTAAACAACTACTCTGAGTTCTGATGTTATTTAAATTGTGTTTATGATATAATTTCAAATTTTAATTTAATTTTCAAAATTAATTAAAACATTGCAGACATTCATAATTGAAACTGAATTTACCAAAATTTTAAAATTCTGTTGAATTAAAATTATTTTTTCCCATTTTTCTTACCCGGTATTTTAAATTTGTATTTTAAAAAAGGGATACATTTAGTTCAAGTTCTATATGTTTTAGTCCCATGGCAGTTCATAAGTATTTTACAAAGTAATTCTGAGAAACTTCAATCTCTGTATGATCAATAAGGCTCCCAAACCTTGCAGGCACATTATCAATCACAGGTAGTTTAAGTCCCGTAACAGAAGTTAAATCCTTAAAATCACTCCACTTCTCTTTTTGATAAGAGGAAATTATATGATTGCTGGCTAGTGGTAAAATTGGGATTAACACAAAATTTATTTAATTATTTAATTATTTGATTATTGGACTCTTAAATGTTTCAAAAAACCTAATTGGCAGTCTTCTTCATGTAAAGAACATAAGATGTTCTTCTGGTTACTCTGACCAACTCATAAACAATTAGTGTAATAATCCTAGTTTCTGTCCCATAGCACATGTATCCTCCTGTGACTTACCCTGATGTGCAGAGGAGATCTTGAGAAGAAAAATTATGCTCTTATTGACTAAAACCCTGTTCTCAGTGGTTAAAAATATGCCACAACTTTAGGATAAATCATTTGAAATCCACTAAGTTTCTGATAAGCAGGATTGGGTTACTTTTGAGTTTCAACAAGTCAAATGAATTTTTATGACATGTATTCATACTTCTTTTCGTAGCCTCTAATTTGATCTCTCTTGTCTTTCAGCTGTGGTGTGCATCTCCTGTTGAAAAGTTCATCTTTCAAAGGATGTTTAATGCAGAAGTATTTTTTCACAGCAAACCTCTAACTTTCCCTTTCCTCTCTTGACTGATGGAAGAACAGTGGACTACTCACACATGAAAGTTTACAGTGGAAGAATTGCAATATTGAATATTCAGAACTTAATCCTCTACTTTTTCATTCATAGCTATCTACTGGAGAAGTGAGTGGAGTAAATGTATATCCCTGAAGACACCTGAACCTTTTTTCACATCTGTCCTTATTTTTGTCATCATTTTTATAAATGTAGGACATGTGGGGCCTCCAGACAATCCCTCTTTTCTTTCCCAGCCTGCATTCATCCTAAAACTATTTCTGTCCTGAACAAAAAGATATACACATAAAGTCACATGAAGAGGAAGGTGTATGGCTTCGAAGAAAAGACACAAGAGACCTTTCACTCTTCCTTCACTTTCGTCACACAGAAGTGTGTCTGATCACAGTAACATCTGAAAACAAAGTGATTCGAGTATTTTTAAGTTGTTGAAGTTACTAGGATCACTGCTTCTGGGGGAATTCTGTGAATGGAAAAGATACAGACACCTGTGAAATGTGTCCAAACTTATTTAAACACAACTCTGAAAGAAGTCATTCATGTAGTAATCTGCAGATAAGACAACAAAAATAATCAGCCCCTTAGTTATACCTTTATAAAAGAACAAAATATTAAAGAAAAGGTACTGGATAAATAACCTAGTATAGTGATAACCATTATAGTGCCCAAAACAATGCCTTAGCAACCACACTCAAAGTACCCTCAGAACAAGACGGTGTAACAATTTAATTATTGATAATGCTAATTTACTTAGATTCTGACAGAATTAAGGATTTATGAGTTTCAATACTATTTTTTAAAGTGAATTTTTAAAAACTGGATGAAAGCATTAAACAACACAAATAGTAAGTCACAGTGAGCTTAATTTTCTGATGTATAATGTAATGGGAAAACCGACAACTGCCAGTTGACCTCTTGTTTCCTTGCTTTCTGTACTGTGATCATTGAGGTGAAACTCTCTGACATATTCCTTCAATTTTTCAAAAGCAAGAAAATGAATAAAATACCCTTTCAGTGATCCTGGTATTTAAATAAATGACATTTATAATAGGAATGCACTTTTGCCTCCACTTTAGAACCTTTTTCAATTTCTTCCGAACAGCCGTTGTTTATGACAAGGAATGACAGACCATTTCCATTTCCATCTCTGATTCCTGTAGCCAGGTCATACTGTCACATGCAGAGAGGGAGGGAGAGGGCAGCTCATTCTGCTACCCAGGTCTTATCTGCAGTAGCCAGGGAGCTGATGGACTGGCACCCAAGACCGAGCATCCCAGCCCACCTTGCCTGCACGAGAGCCTCCTGTAGCACCGGTGATTCCTTTAACAGCAGTCTTTTGTTTCTGCACTCAGCTGTATTTTATGAGAATAGAGCCTGCCATTTTTTGTGCTAAGACCTTCCAGCACTTGCTTCTAGTCAATTGTGCACAAAGTTGGCTGATCCTCAAGGAGAATGTAGGACAGCACCACAGGACCATTTTGGTGCCTATACCTTTCCCAATGTGCGGTAAAGTTCTGATGCAGGAGAAGGAAAACCTCAGCAGACTCCATCTCTCACCTTCAGTTTAGACCTACCAATCTAAAAGTGTTTATTTACCAGGCAGATAAGGATAACTTTGAAATTAATTGTGCAGTCTATGCACACTTGTACACTTACTACATAACTCTCTTTGCCATTTCACTGGGCTATTGATACTAGCATAGATGAAGTTTATAATTTAATTCAGCCTTTGGACTAATTTGCTGTTTGAGATTGCTGGCAACTATATAAAAAAATGTACAACAAACCATACAATTTGTCAGCATTATGATCCTATACATCTAGGAACAGCTATTATGAGTGCCAGTGGCTGTCTAAGAATATCTGCATGTTTATTGTTCCCCCGTGAGGCAACAAGCATTGTTTGAAATGAAAGCTTTGTGTCTTGACTATCCCTTGAGAACTATAATTACAGCTACAGAGAATATACCATACCGACTGTTGAGCAGTTGCAAAAGACTGACAGGCAAATGCATTTTGTGTCCATTGCTCTGGTATCAGATCCTCTGAAACTTGAAATGGATAGGCAATGGGCCAATCTAGCCTCAGAGTTGGAGGATTGAATATACCAGCATCAATAGAATTATAACTTTTCATATTGTTCATGACTTTGGCCCAGTATCTTCAAACAGAACCAAAATAAGTACTGAAAAAACAAGCACTGCATTTTCAACATTGTTAATTCTAAATAATAACCACAGCTTCTGGCATACAGCTAAGTGCTTTTGCTAACTAAACAAACCATATCCCCAGATAGAAACCAAAGTCCATAGACTTGTCAGAGAATGGATCACGAACGACTGAAATTCAGAGGCAAAGATAAATAGAAGAATTGAAAATGCTAAATCATGCTTGAAATTTTATAGCATGTTGGTAATGAAACTCCTTGAGATATTTTCAAAAAATATCTCAAACCATCAAACTCCGCTCCTAAAAACAGACACTTAATGGAAATGTCAAAGTATAAAACATGTATGGGAAGAAAATAATATGAACAGCAAGGTTATTTCAGATTAAGTTGCCATCACAATGTAAATGAATTAGGAACATTTACATTCATGCTTCTCAGGACTTTTTGGTAGGCAACAACAATAAATTAGTGGTAACCTCTGAAGTTAAAGCAGCCTTATAATTTGTTACAATGGGTTAGGATTTTGCCCTTGATCAAATTAATATATTTTTAGTCTCTAAGTGAATTCCATGAGAGACAAAAGATTTTTGACAAATCCAGGTTCATCCTGAGTAAACCCTCTTAAAGGCAAATTCAAATAGTCAAACATTATATCATCCCACTTTTCCCATATTTGTACTTTAAAAGAAAAGTAATAAATTGTTGGTTTGCCACTTATTGGTTCACACAGATAATAGAATTTATAAAGAATTTTACTAATTATCAGTTCAGGTAGTAATAGGTGAAGAATTTTAATTTAGACAGAATATTTTAGGTATTTAAACAGCTGGAAATGTACTGTCATCCTTAATAAGAACAATCTCTAGTATTTTGTATGACAAATTAATCCTGAATATGGACATCATCAGTAATCTCATCACCAACTTTATGAATGACTTTAACATAAACTCAACAGATTTCTTCAACATGCTAGCAAGAAAATTCCCCAGCACAGTATAGATACATTAATCTTATCTGAGTGTGAACCATGCAGCTGCATTTTCTCATCAGACCTAAATGACACTATGCTTGGGATGATCCCCTCTATAATTTATCAGTAACTGAACATGCAGCAACAGAACTGAGAATATTCCTGGATATAGCACAACTGTATTAGCAGCTAATTTATGTGCTTTAAAAACCATCAAAATTGAGGGTGAAATGTAAGTCAATGTAAAATTGAAATGTAAAAATTATCTCAGTTAAAAATATTACAAGATATTAGAAAAGTGAGTAATTTTCTTTCTTTTATAGGATTTACAGAATAAATGGAGAGACACGGGTTTTCTTCATCATTACTGTTCCAGTTTTGATCCTGCAAATGAGATCTTTTCCATTTTGTAACAAGTAATATAATATAAATGCCTAGAAGTAATGTCAATAAAGGTTATATCAGTCATATCTGCAAGATTTTTAAAGAGATGTTTAACACATCATCTAATATTTCCAAATCAAATAGGGGCATAAGAAAAAGGCTATCCCCCTTGTTTTGTAATCCTCCATTAGATTTTGCTCTGCTAAAAAAGCATTAGTTAGTTCTTGTGATAAAGAGAAATCTCAAAAATTAACACTGTGAGTTCCAGATCTTTGAAAAAAAGAGCCAGGTCAGCATGAGAAACAGCTATTTAAGCTTGATCAGGCTTCAACACACCAAGCATCTTGAGGGACTTTATTGAGAGCAAACATCAAGAATGAGAGGCTGGCAAAGGACATCAGCAGACATGAGTGATAAGAATTCAGAAGGAGGACCACAAAGGAAACTGTTTCCTTAGTGGGAACCCCAAAACCCTCCTAATCAATTTTCTGTGCATCACAAAGTATCCAAGCTCTTTTATCTCTGATACTCTACTGTCTTTTCTCTCTTGATTGAGTTAATTCAATGTTTAGATAACACACAATGTCTGGCTGATTAATAGCTGTATTTTCCAAACAGGAACAGAGAAAAAAATTATCTTTTATAAGGCAGCCTAATATATCCTTCTTTGTTATAGCTCTGATCACTAAGGTCTGTTCTTGTTAAAAATTGTTTACCATTGTGCTTGTGTATGACAATAAACACAAGGTTACATTTTGTAAACAACTAGTAACTTAATTTGGAATTTTCTTAAAGATTTCATATTATTTACTGGGTTTTAGTGCTTTCAGCATTTATTGTACTAATCACAGTTCCATTATATTTTGACAATGATAAACCACAAACTATATCTTAGTACATTTATAACGCTCTGCAGGCATACAATAGATTGAAGAGTGGCAGAACAAAATATAAGATTCCTGAAAAGACAAAATACTTGAGCATCATTTTATCATACTAGCTAACCTTCACTACTCTCATGAAGACAGGAAGAGCAAAGGTTTTACAATGAAAGCTTGAATGGCTTAGTAACAGCACTTCTCAACAACTCAGCCCTTCAGATGATGTTCTAAAAGCAGACTGGCCAACCAGCTCTTTGGAGAAAAAAAAAAATCCTTTTGAGAACTGGTCCTTTTTAGAAAAAAAATGTTTCGTACTGTTCCAAAATGAGTCAGACCCAATTTTAGCAAACTCTGTCTGGTGTTTCTATTCGTTGGTGACCTTATTTCAGATGAACACCTGCTCTTCCCTTCCATATTCAGTCTGTTCAAGAGCTACCTGAAAAAGCTGTGATGTAAGCCTCTCACAGAAGCTTTTCTCCCTCTGATTGCTCTTTCCATCCTACTCTTCATGCTTTGTTGTACTTCAAGGTGCTTCATGGGTAACAGTAGTGTGTGTGTGCGCGTGCGTGTGTGTGTATGGGTGTGTACACAGTATTTTTATAGCTTCTTATTAGCATAGAATGGTCTCAAAATTGTAATCTACTGAAAACAGACCACTTATGAAAGAGGAATGGTAAGGTTCACATCCAAGCACTAGCTTCAATTTTAGGTTTGGCTATTTCACATCCTTCTTAGAAACACTGGCTCCTTTCAGTCTTGGAATGTTTTTCATTCAGTGAAGTCTCATTTTCATCAGTTTTGTTTCTTCTACCATTAAGAGGAATTAGCATGTTAGTTAGCTCAGCTGCAGCCTTTACACTATATTTGCACAAGTATAATTTCCATTACACATAAAGTAGAAGACTAATGTTCACATTAGCATAGGATAGTAATTTATTTTCCTTGAGTTTTAAGTCCTTTAATAGATAAATTAAAATTAATGCCTAAAATAGTCATCATTTCACTGTTGCAAAAGTCCAGCACCGTAAACAAACATCAAACTTCCAAAATTCAGCAGTTAGCAGCCCTGTTTCACAGAACCACAGAATGGTTGAAGATGGAAGAGAGTCCTTTTAAACCAACCCCCCATGCTCAAGCAGGGACACATAGAGCTGGTTACTTTGGACAAAATGCTGATGGATTTCGAATATCTGCAGGGATGGAGATTTCCAATCTCCCTGGACAACCTGTCCCTGTGCTTGCTCACCCTCACAGTGAAAAAAATGTTTCCCCATGTTCAGGAGGAACCTCCCATGTTTCAGTTTGTCCCCATTGCCTCTTGCTCTGTCATGAAGCACCACTAAAAACCATGTATTGCTCTTCTTTGCTCTCCCACTTTAGGTATTCATACACATTGGTATGGTCCCCATGAGCCTTCTTTTATATTTTTTTTTTCTGAACAGTTCCAGATCTCTCTGTGTTTGCATAATTGGAGACATGCTCAAATCCCCTAAGCATCTTAGTGGCCCTTCACTGGACCCTATATCCATATCTCTCTTCTACTGGGGAGCCCAGAATTTGAAACAGTACTTTGGGTGTGGCCTTAAAAGTACTTGGGTAATATCTAATGCAACAGAATCTATCTCCAAGACTAAGGCTCCTAAAAATTATGACTGGAATCCTAAAAATTAATCTTTCTTTTGTGTAAGTATACTACTGTGAAATTTCTACTAAGTTACAACTTTATTATTTAACATTTACTAGTGTTAATTTTTCCATTTCTTAGTCTACATTTAACTGCAAAAATATATTTGTATTACCTTTGAGTAGGTTTACTTTCCATGCCCATTAAAATGTAAACATTTATCTGATTCTGCCTTCCTCTTCATTAATACCTTAAGATAAAGACATAAATATATTCAATATGCATATGTGTGTGTTTTCTAGAATATGGTATATAGGAACCCATAGCTTAATTGATATAAGTGCAGCCATGATAACTCACATCAAGTAAGAATCTGGTCCCCTTTTTCCAGACAAGTTTTTGTTCATTCAGCACTGCTTTTAAACATGCTAGGATTGAATTCCCTGAAAACAGCCAAATTTAGAACAGGCACAGCATAGGAGCAAATGAGCAAGCTTTCTTGTTTGTCCTTGCTTGCCCTCTCCTTCACAATATCCTTGACCCAAAATAACCACTCCTAGGCATGAGACTGTAAAATAGACTGAATGATCATTCAGCTTTCCTTTTATTGGTGTCGGTAGTTAATGAATGCACATCAATTTTTACCTCTACAGCAAAAAATTGAATTGATTCAATATTAAATTGATAATATATGTGTATAGCAGAGACAGCTAAAAAGAAATTTGTTTTTTAAACCATTTAAAAACAGATTTCTTTACGAATTTATTCTGATGTATTTAGTTGCATACTCTCTTCATACTCAGTCATAGTCACATTGAAATTCTAATTTGCATTAAGATTCTATGGGTTGTCTTGCAGCCATCTGTAAAACCTTGAGGATAACCACAGATAGACTGAAAGAGGAACTTTCCATGCCACACCTTAAATTATTTTATGAATATTATCCATCAACCCAGGGAGCTACTATAAAAGGCTTTTTTTTTTTTTTTTTGGTGGTGGTGGTGCTGATGATGGGGATATCATTAAAAGAGAGAAAAAGCAGCCATATATAAGTGAGAGATATACAGCCTAAAGGAAATAACAAATCATCACTTTTTCAAACAACTTAAAGGTGTTTGCTAATATGGTAGCAATCTGCTGTGAAGTCAAGCTGTAAATAGATTCTTTTGTGTTAGATTTGCATGCACAAGATGTTAATCAGTTCAGAAGCCCAGACATTCATGTTCCCTAGAATTATAACAACAACAAAAAAAAGCTCTCTGACATCTCTATAAATGGAAATACTCTGAAAGAATTGGAGAGAGCACTTTGTCTCATTTTTATGTACAGAACATTAGCTATCACATGTAAAAGATCAAAAACAAGAAGGAAAGCTTAAGTACTTGCCTAATTATACACTAGTTCACAAACTATGAGGACATTGTTTGGCTACATTCCACCTACACAGAGCTAAAATTCAGCAGCTCAGGAGATGTGATCTACCTCTAAGCATTTGGATTACCAAGCAGAGCACTTTCTGACACAATGTTCCTGTTTGCCATCCATCAGGTATACGAATGCTGCAGTAGAATCATCGTTAGTGTAAAAAAAGGAAAAAGAATAAGGATTTCTAAGCTTGTTTCCTTGACCACCCTTCATTTCTAGGAACAGACACTTCTTATGCTATCGATCATTGAATTATAAGCAAATCTTTGGGTGGCAACAGTTTCTATATCCCAGATGCCAAATTATAGACTCAAATACATGTCATGCATATCTGAGGAGCTTAAACAATCAACTTCTATGTTGCTATTTTTAATACGTGCAGCTATTAAAAAGACAACTGCACTTAAGTTCAGCTCTGATCCTCTCAACGTGGTGAATTCTTAGTTTTGTTTTGAATATGAGCAAATAAAAAGCCTTGGCTATTATAACTGATTCAGTCTTTGAGATCTGTGCTTACCATACACATTCAATTGCTTTTTATAGCATCCTTTTGGTGTATCTGTTGTTATTATTCATAGTTTTTACTTCATAAAGCATCCATTCACTCATATTTTAGAAGAATAGAAAAAGAATGAGCTTGCTTATGAAGTCATGGTGATTACTATAGTTTTTTACCTTTTTTTTAAGTAGTGAATGGGTGAATTTGGTAAACTACCTAGAGAAAGTTTCCATTTAAAACAAATTAACACCTAAGGCAAAAAGGGGCATGAAAAGATGAAGAAGGGATGTATTAAAGAAATGCCTTGGAAGGTACTACCTCTTCAAGAATCATGAAGAAATGGGAAAAGAATGAGAAGTTATCTCTTGCCAAGTAAAAGCAAAAAAAAGCTGGTGCAGCAAAAAGTCAGGACAAAGCATTCTTTAACTTAAAAAAATATATGCTGGGGGAAAAAATATTCTAAACAATACTATCATACTACAGCTTTTCTGAATGTTCTTACCTCTTTAAATCCTAATGCAAATCATCTTACCAACCATCTCTTTGTAGCATTGCTCCTGTCTTCTACAGGCTGGAGACTTTAGGGATTACTCAGGTCTGAAATAATCCTAATGATATGAGTGCAGCTGAAGGATAAATCAATTTGCAGGTAAAAGTCAGATAATCTACAATTTTTCATTCAAATTTCCACAGGATTACACTGGCATGGGATCCTTCTATGTTGCCTTGTAAAACACCAGTGAAACTCCAGGTTGTGGGGGAAAAAAATCTACCATAAACATAGATTTTTTTTTTTTTTTCTTTTTTTTCTTTTTTTTTTCCCAATAAAAATTACAGGTCCCCTTATTCTAGCCCCTCATTCTGCTTCCACGGGGAAATGACGACATCACTGTATGACCAAATTTATGATAGAATTCAACAAGAACCTGACAGGCTGCAAAAGTCATACTCACTCCATGATAGTGGATTTAACACTTTAACTTTGCTGGTAGTAAGCGAAGTGAAGGAGGAAAAAGTTGGTAAATACTCTAGTGCACTCACCCAGGTAAATTCTCATAGGTATGTTTTGATAAATGATGATGTAAATAATGATGGAATCAAGACAAAGACTTCCAGGTTGCCTAATGTAGACATCCTTTAAGAGTCAGATTCCATCAGGGCTTCTCATGTGTCAGTTTGGAGGGGGTGGACAGGTCTGTGCCTCAGTCCTTGTTCCGTGCCCTTGCTGTGAGAATAACATTAAACATTCAAGGCAAGACAAAGCTATCTTATCCTTAAACAAATGTCCCTTTCAAAAGCTTAATACAAAGCAAGTCTAGAAAGTCTGCAGTTATAATGATTTCATGTTTTGCTGATCCCAGCCTTTTCCAGTGAAAGACTTTTTAGTGGTCCCTTGTGGAAAGTTGAGATCAGCATTTAAATGCAAGCCTATCTATTTAACATAAGTCCTCAACAGCCCAGTAATAGTCAGGGATACTGAGAATTTATAAATTGTTATGCATGGATACATATATAAATGAAATGCATATTACACTTCTTTATGGCTGATGACTGTACATTCAGACTTTTCTTCGAAATAATTGCAATTTCTTTGTTGTTTTTTTCCTCTTTTCTCTATTAATTAAGATTCAAACCCATTGCCTGACAAGATTCTTGTTTGAAACATCTCTTTCCACAGACAGTTAGGGACCAATTATAGGCATTTCCCATTTCCTTCTAATTTCTATACATAACATGCATTCCTTCCTCTCCTAGGTAACAGGGTTGCTACTACACATGTAATGAAGAATATTGGGAAAATACTCTATGTTATTTCTATCTCTTTAGTAATAATTCCTACCACCTATTTAATGTGATAGATTTTTTTACTGTAAATTAGAATTCTTATGAAAGAAAAGAAGAAAACTGAAACATAATATAGCAATCAGGCTTGTGCAACATGCACCCCTATAGCTGTTATTTTCTTCCTCTTTTCCCTTCTGCAGAAACTCCAGACAGCAAAACTCTTTTCAGCAAAAGGCAAACAAAATCCTATTCCTTGTGCTGTGCATCATGCCAGTTAAATCATTTAATACTAAAGAATTTTTTTTTTCCATTGAAAGGTCTTTTGGAAAAGCTGATCAGTGCAAAAGGTTTCATGTTCTAAGGTTAAAAGGGCCTCTAGTCTGCACATTCAGCTCCTTCTCTTACTTTGTCATCTAGAGAAACCTGGCTAAATCAATCTCAGCCTCCTCAAATAAAGTATACCAGACTTGGTGCTTCTGTACCTGCACACTGCAATTTTACTTCCCACAGTGTCAGTGAAGCAGTGTGAGACTTTGTCAAAGTTCATCAGGCAGTGAGCATGAAGACCAGGATCCTCAGCCTGGGGTCCCACATCCCTAAAGTCCTGACTTCAAAGTCACTCCTCAATGCCGCCAATAGGAACAGCATATCCTGCATACCTGGAAATTTTTCTTAGTTTATTTTTAATGCTTAACTTAATACCTAAGCACCTCTGTGCATTTCCCTGGCCCTTCAGCCAGTATATGCCTCCTGTCTCATCTGATGCCTCCTATAACTGCCAAATTTCTGCAAGATTCAGTTCTGAGCTGATTGTCAAGATCTCCCTGAGCTCATAGTTCTTCCATATTCTTTACCTGTGGCTGAACACAAGGCATTTCACCTCTCAGCTTTGATTTTTGTCACTTGTGAAATGGGGAAAATAATCTTTACTACTTGCCATGAAAGAAGTCAGTATTTATCATTGATAACCAGAATGTAAAATCCAAGATTTTGCACTTGGGTCTTCATCTTTCTTTCTTCAAAATCAATGCAAAGTTCTCATTGACTTAAGGAGAACAGCATGTAGCCTTTGCTTCTTTATGAACCTTGAAATACAGTGATGACTGAGATACTAAAGCACTGACAACCATTGCCTTTTAGATAGATGCTCAGTAGCAGTTATGAGTTATGACTTATTACCATTACTGTCTCAGAAAAGAACCAGGAGAATTAATTTAATATTGCTGTTATCAGAGAGGTAAACTTTTTTTTTTATTTTTATAAAAACAAATAAACAAACATCATGGTAATATTTGTATCTTGCTGCATGAATAAACCTGTTCCTGTTTACACAGCAGTTGCTGAGAGTGTGGTTTCCATGTAGTAAGGACAACATTTTTATTAACCCATTTGATGTCCCTAAAATGAAATGATCAATCTAGCATAATGCTAATCTACTCAAATCTGGAACCAAATCTGAGGGGGGGAAAGGGTGTGTGTGTGTATGTGTGGGGGGGAGCTTGTGGGGTTTTGTTTGTTTGTTTGTTTGTTTGTGGGTTTTTGGGGGGTTGTTTGTTTGTTTGTTTGTTTTCTTGGGGGTGGTCTTTGTTTCAGCTTTTTTTTAAAGACAACAACCACAACAACAAAAATACATTTCTTTTTCACCTTAGGAGTTTCTAGTCCAGAAACACAACAGGGACAGAGCAAAGAAGGCAATTAATTTTCAATTGCAGTGAGGGGAAAAACTACTTAGTTGCACTACTTAGTTGCACAAGCTCCTGTTTTGACTTCATTTGGAAGGTTCCATAACTATTTTTTCTGAGGAACTTTATGCTAGTTTGGAAAAGCATCTCACTTCAAGAAGAGTTCAGTCAGAAAAGAAGAAAGAGGTGTGGGTGTGAATAATAAGGTGTTTCTAGGAGCTACATATTGAAATTGAGTTAACTTACATTACAGCCAGAGTATGATGTCACCTCTATAGAAGCATTCAGACCCTCTGTGTTTTCAATCAGAATATGAATGCAAAATGTTTTCTGGATCAAACCAAGCATGCTTTTGTAAATATGATTTTGGTTAAACTTAAGAGCCACACCATGTCACAGAGCTTGTAAAGCTCTTGAGCTTGCCTCATTTGACTCTATCACATTCAGAAGAAAAGTGAGCACATATATACAAATGGAAAAAATCCACTCTGCTTCTTTTGGGATGACAGTATAGTCCCTCAGCTAGCTTCAATGATGACGTCTGAGTGCTCCAAGCAGACGCTGAGGCCAGCCCCAGATGAATTCTCTGCTACAGTACCAAATTGGAATAACCTATTTCAGGCCTGGTTCCCTCTGAGATGATAAAATTAACAGTACACTTCTCACAGCTGTGTATCCTGAGTATCTGAACCTATGCTGTGCCATTCAAGCTGCTTCAGCAATAAGAAAACAAAACTGAACTAATGTCTTTTGCAGAAGCACATGTATTTTTGCTTCTGTTTTACAGTGACACCATAAAGGCAGTAAAATTCTTAGACTCCATGGACAGGTAAGAAAAGCTTTCATATCTCTGATTAAATCAAGCATTTTTCAATATGAAAAGACCTGAGCATCTTCCTGAAAATAACTTCACCTTCAAAATGATTGATGTCCCTCCTGGATGGTAAAAGACAATAGCAACCTGCAAGTAGTTATGTGTAAAGGAGCAAAGGAAGAAAGGCAGGAAGGAAGGAGGGAAGGAAGTAGAAAGACATATAGCGTGTTTCTATATCAACATGCATGTCCACTTATGCACAAAAAAAAAATCCCTCCACTTTTTAGTAAGGATCTTACTAGACATTAGTATATTAGGAGCAGCCATAGTAGATAGGAATATTCAACAAGATATGTTTCTGGTGTCTTTTATAAAATAAGGTAGGAAAACTAAGAAAATTGGCATACCTCTGAAAAGAAATAGCACTCCATAAAACAATATGGTTAGGTTAGAGAGCGCATCTTAATGTCTTAAATTGAATATTACCCCCCTCCAAAATAAAAAAAAAATGCAGAAGATATATAGGCATCTTATTCCTATTCACTGGTTTTCACTCATTGAATTTCCTGCCACGTTAAAGCACACAAGTTGCATGCACATACGTGGCTTGAGGAAAAAAGCTCTGCTTTTTAATAATGACTCTTGTAATTGGACCTCTCAATACATACAGAATTATCAGACAGTGCATACTAAGAATATTAGTTTTAATTCTACAGATATGACCACTTTTTTTCAGAATGACTTTTCAAAAACATGTGGTATCCTAAAGTCAGCCATGCTTGTTTTACCCTGTTAATCAAGTGTCCCTTTTGGGCTTTGTCACCAGTTGAGTTTGAATCTACAGACTCTGAGTTCTGGAAATCCATGCTTAATCCCAGGGCTTCATTATCCCCTGGGATTTATAATTCCCAGTGTTTACCATTCTTTGGCTGTATAATCCCCAAATACCAACCATTATGGAAGTAGGATACTGCTGAGGTTCAGCATAGCGGGCAAAAACTGCAATAATGTACGTAGTTCATTTCTCAGTATGCAGTGTTCCTTCTTACAGTGTCACTGAACTATAAAAATCAAAGGTTCATCCAGCTTCATAAACTAAACAGGAGTAGGGCACAGTCAGCATGTTTAGAGGGACAGTCCTTGACAGTTTTAAGGCAACTACTACTGTCATGGAAAATACTATGGTGTAGTTCAGGGCTTATCTAGGAGTGGAGACAGTTCCCAAACTGCAAGACACTGGTCATCTTGCCTTTAGGACTATCTAGCTGTGTGAATGTTAACTGTGACATACTTCTTGTTCTCTGAGCTAAATAACAGACTTTTGCCCTTTTATTTTTTTTATTTTGTCAGTCTCTAAAACTACCTTAAAGGAGGTTGCAGTGAGGTGAGCGTTGGTCTCTTCTCTCAGATAACAATAAATAAGTAATAGATCAAGAGGAAACAGCCTCAAGGTGGTCCATTGGAGGTTCAGATTTGATATTAGGAAACATTTCTTCACGGTAAGGGTTGTCATGCATTAGAACAGGCTGCCCATGGAAATGGTGGAGTCATTAGCTCTGGAGGTATTTAAAAGACATGTGGATGTGGTGATTAAGAATGTGGCTCAGTGGTGGATTTGGAGTTGTTAGATTAATGGTTGAACTCGCTAGTCTTTAAGGACTTTTCCAACATAAGCGATTCTATAATTCTATGATCCTATTTACTAGCCTTAAAACAGACATTAAGAAATATTTTGCAACCCGGGTGTATCTTTAAAATTACAGAGGTATAAATGGGGCCCATCTACTCAAGTCACTGCTTAAAACTTCACTGTGTCCATCAAGATGATGCTTTTCCTTGTCCAAATCTTAAAATCCATGACATTATATTCTTTATAAAGTTTTCCAAAATAGGGCCACCCTCCAAAAAAACCAGCATTTTTATTCACAGTGAAAACAGAGAAAAGCATGTTGCCAAAGGAAAAATAAGAAAAGAAATGGCATTTACCTTATTTATTTTTTAGAGCAAGATGACTGACATTATTCTACCCCTAAGTGGAGGAGGATGTTGAAGTGTAGCAATAAAACTTGTCAAGAATACTGGCAAAGGAATATTTGCTGAAAACTGTTAAAAGAGTAACCACAATAAAAGAGAAAAAAACACCTGACAGATATATATGGATGTAGAAGACAGTGGAAAGAAAGGGAAGGGGCTTTCAACCAATTCAGTTTCATTCTAGAAATATTTTATCATAAGACAGTGGAATTTAAAGCTGTAACATTTCTTCTCTGTAACTCTACAGTTCTGTGGGAATCATGTCCATGAAGAGACATGCCAAAGTGTTCTTGTATTGATGTGATGTCAATTAAAGAGACAATATTATTGCTGACCAAATTTTCTCTTTTCACCCATTATCCATCATGTTCAGGTGTACACGGTAAACTGCAGACAGTTGTCATTTAGATTATACAACTGTACCTCTTTTATGCTCAGCAAGAAGAAATAACATTCTTTAAAACAAATAAACAATAAAATATTTGCATAAAGGATTAAAAATGCAGAAATTGATCGAGTTTATCTATTTTATGGCATTCATAGCACACCATGTTCTAGGCACTTGATCTGAGCATGCCTGCAACATCTCATTCAGCAGTCTTAGATATCTATTTTCCATGAGAATAATGCAGAATAAACTTTATATTTATGCCTAACATTTAACTGGAGCCTATTTCAGGGGGAGGAGGGGGCAATTTAATTTCCATTATTCTTCCTTTCTTTTTCTTCACCTGACAACTTTCTAATATAAGATGCATGAACAGTGCAATGAGCAGATCTCTAAGACTCCTGTATCCCTGGTGAGTTGTTCAGCCACAGGGATATACAACCAAGCACCTTCATGTTTGCTGTCCTAAATCCATGAATCTTGAATCCCTGGGTGCCCAAGTGGCCCAGTTTCAATAGTATAAGAACATTTTAGAGGATGGGCTTTTTTAGGTTAATTCTTTCCCTCTGTTTCTTATTCAATATCAAGTTTGGTATACCACAGACATTTTACCCTTCACTTTTTTGGTCTTTGATTACTAGAGAGGTGTCAGAGAGTAGCAACTGTTTGAGTGCTAAGACACTGGCTCACAAGATTGAAATTCAAGTCCTTGCTCTGAAACAGACATCCACATCTTACCCTGAGAAAGCCATAGAAGCAGTGCATGCCTCAGTTCTTAACTGTAAAATGGAAAACAGAAAAATCTTTAAAATCATGCTACATAATATAGTACAGTACATGACACAGTACATAGCAGAATATGAAAGGCAATCATATCCTATGGCAACAGCAGCTATATTCACATTGTAAATATAAACTAAGACTAGTTAATCCCAGAGAGAGGGGCATCTTTTTCACAGAAGTGTCACAGATTTCAATCAGCTTTAATGCCAATTGACTATAAATCACTTGTGATCCCTCTATTGGCATCAGTCTGCTTTAGGCTAAGCTCTTTCACAACGCTGTGATATTTGGGTTTCCAGGACTGAAGGTATTTCAATTAATTTTAAAAGATCACTGAGAATTTTTTCCCACAATAAATAATTCTCTCCGCTTCTGTAAAACCCTTTGTTTCCAACCCTTCAATTTTTGGCACAAAATACCTGCCAATCTCCCTTTCACTACTGAATGAAATATAGCATGGAAAGCAAAAGGGAATAGGAAAAAAGAAAATGGTGATGCCAGTGAGAGTTGCAAAAAACAGTAGTGATAAAAACTCCCAGATTAAAAAGCCAGTGTGAAAGATGCAAGAACAACAAAAAGAAAAAAGCAAAACAAAACAAACAAAAAATCAAAACAAACATACAAAACCAAACTAAAACAAACAAAAACAAAACCCCCCAAAAAACCCAATAAACAAAATAAAAACAAACAAAAGAAACCCAAAACCCCCAAAAAACCCAAACCAAAACCAAACCAACAAAAAAAAAAAGAAACAACCACCCCCAAACAAACAAACAAACAAACAAAACCAAAACAAAACCAAAACAAACAAAACCAAAGACAACATCAAAACCTCCATACCTGGAGTGGAAGTTGGAGAGTATTTGGGTAGCTGTTAATCAAATATTCACTGTTAAGCAAAAGAAGTTTGTTGTAAAAAGGAAATCAAAAGTGAAGCCACATGGGAGAGAGAAAGGGAGCATGTTTGAAACAGAGAAAAAGAACCAAAAGAGGAGAACACTGTACATGTCAAAAGTCTCAGAGATGTGCCACATATATGGACACTGGTGAGTGAGACATCCCTTCAACGCACAGCTCCACCAGTTTTCACTGGCTTTGACAAAACTTCACATCACATGATATCTCAGCCTGTCAGGAGATCCTTAGTTGCATCTCCCATTATTTTTTGCCCTCTGTTAACAGAGGGCAAAGACATTCCATTTCCTGGCTTTCTGTGCCTCTTTGTTCATAGGTGCTTCCTTACAGTCACAACACTTATAATTTACTGAGAAGTTTCAAGTCTGTCACTTGAATGTATTGCAGAATGCATTTTTGAGCCCCACCAAGGCCTCTATTTTTTTCCAAACCAGCCACGTTTCTCACAGATAGTATAATTCTATGAGCTTCTTGGCATTAGTTTTTAGGGCACAGACAGCATTATCATGTCAGGAAGAAATGTATGTTACAAAAAAATGCCACCATTCACTGTGTCACTAGGTCACAAGTGCTCCTGTATCTGAAAAGCTCAATGAATTTAGGTGTACTACTTAATTTTTTTTCTGCACTTTTTCATCTCCACATTCACCACCAACCAGTCCTGAGAGGTCCCAGTGCTGCCCCACAGAAGAAACACACTCCTGCTCTTTCTTCGCCTCTTATAAAAGCAGCTGAAAATGTACCAAGCAGCTGCAGGAGGCAGCCAGGGCTGGTGAAATGCTCAGCACCACAGTGTCAGTCCAGTAGAACACCTGGATCCAGGCTCACATCATTCTGCTCCAGGGGACACACTGGCAAGGCGACACAAGCAGATTGTCACAACAGTCCACAATGCTCTCTACGTACTGGGAGCCCTCTTCATGTAATACAAGGTATATATACACTCACACAAGCATGTTTGACAATGACTATGTATTTGTTTATAAATACTTATGAAATATTTTCATTTCATAGAGAAAGAAAAGGTACATTCAGCTGGCCCATAATGCATTCTGCACTCACATTGCTCTAAATCTTAATGACCAAGGTCGAAAATAAAGGTGTAAATGTTCATATATTTTGGCAGCAAAAATAGAACAGAATCACAGAATATGATTTATGTTTAAATTTTAAATGCGAATTTTAGAGATGATTTTATATGTGAATAATGATACAATTATTTTTAATGAAGATAAAAATCAAAAAAAACTGTCAGCTTTGTTCTTTGTCTGTATATTTTTAAAAGCCTCTGCAAAACCACCATGACAAGATGCACTTCTCACACTGCCTGATTCTTCTTACAGCTCTGAATATTGCCATCTCAGGATCTAGCAGGTTGAGAGACATGTTTTTTCTGCAGATGGCATGAGAGAAAAATCAAGACATGACGTAGAGAAAGATGTTAAGTAGCAACAGACTAATGGAGAACATTTTGTCCCACTTTTGAGGAGCACATCAGGAACAGCTTGCTTTTATAGTGGATCTGAAGTATAATCACTGGCACTATATGACTTCTGCAAGCATCGCTTTGCACTAATCACTACCATATTACTGTGAATTTTGCTGAGCATTCTGTAAAAGATACATTGCATTCTTTTTTTTTTTTTTTTCTTGGCACTTATCTTGAAAATTAATCAGATATACCAAAATCTCTAGACAATAAATAATGATTAAGCTGTAGCTTTTAACATTTTTGATAAGTTTCAGAGATTTATTGCTATTCGTTTTACTAGGTGCCAAGAATTCAAAGAATGACTAAATCTATGTATGGATTTCCTTTAGGTAAACCACAATAACTAAATAGTAGAAGTAAGAAATGTCTTTGATGCAAAAGCATTAAAGCCTTTAAGAAACTATTTTTAAATCTGCAGCATTCACCCATTTTTATCACAGTAAAGACCAAACATTTTGAAGAATGATTTTTAAAGATATATTCACAAATTTCTATTCAGATATTGATCCAATATCCATACAGAGTGCCTGCAAACACAGGTGCAAAAAATGTATTTAAAATCAATCTTGTAATATAAGTTGAAAGGAGTAAAAAAAAAAAATCCCTTCTAGGCCAAGAAAGAAAGAGAGAGAACAACAAACCTGCAAGTAACCCTATCTAGTAATTTTAATGGAATATTCTATTGAGCAATCCTCATCTAGTATTTAGAGAGTTAAAGACATTCAAGCTTTACCAAATCAGCTTGTGTAACTCCAACAGGGATATGCCTTGTATATATGACTGATGGATTGGAGGATCATGTAACCTGCTAAGCTTCTGGACCTGCTAAGCGTGAACCAGCTCTTCCAAAATCTGAGCAGAAGCAAATATTTATGAATCTAATTACTGTTTGCCACCTGAGAAAACTGGCCATTAAGAGTAAGCTCTTACTCAGAAATCATTGGGTGAGCAGCCATTGACTTCAATAGATCAGTATCTTACCATGGATTAAGTCTGGTATAAAGTGAATTTTATTTCCACCAAGTTGATTTTCAATCAGGGGAAAGAAATTTTATTATTCTTTTACTAAAGCATTCAGGGTTCCTTGGATTTTGTTTATAGGGTGTTTGTTTTGTTTTAATGAATTTGGACATGCAACAGGTAAGGAAAGGATTTTCTCCAGGATACAAGCAGTTTATTTTCTGTCAGCCTTCTGTGCTGTTCAGAATTTGTCACAGAATCCCCTACAAGCTCAACATTTAAGAGAAAGCTCACCACAGCTACTTGGAATCTTCTCAATACTGTTTCAAGACAATATAGATTTTAGCACAATACCTTTCTCATCTATACCTGGTGTTCCTTTACCAATCAACCAAATAATCAGAAAAATATTTCTGGTTTATTTCTTGCCTTTCCCTCTCCTTAACAGAGGAAAATATCCTTCACTATTTCAGAAGTCTAAAAATCATCAGAAGTCCAAAAATATCTCACAGTGCTCCAGTGTAAATCTGAAAGCACAAATAATGGCATATATCTATACATGTATACATTTCAATCTATAGTCCATACTGATATTCATCTTATCTTTCATCTCTACTATAGATCTACATGCACATATACACATGTGAATTATTTTCGAGCATGTGAGGAACAGGATTGCAATTCCTCTTCAAATCACAGGTACTACCAGCTGCAACAGCCATCAAGTTCCTCTGGCCTTTAGCCAACTTCAGGCCAAAGCTCATTTGTTCCTGCAACTGCAGCAGCCTAAGGAAAGGGCACTCTTGGGGTTTGGCTCGTGCAAATGGTCTGTCCATGATCACAGCACAGCAGAGCCTCTTCTCATGGCAAAGGAAGCTCCAAGGTCCTTTGGGACATGCTCCAGTGGTGGTGTGGGGTGGTGGGTTGGTATAAGGAAGGAGTCGATTTCCTGGTGGTGTTTCGGTAAAGGCAAAGTTGCCTGTACTCTCTTAAGAAACATTTCTCATCACTTCAAAAGCACAATCTGTGGGCAGGCAGTTCCTCTGACACATGAAACAAGCTCACCCTGCCCAAACAGGGAGCGTTAGGGATAAATGCTGAGTATGTGTGTACACGTGTGTATAGCATCCAGCCTCTTAAATTTTAATTGAGCTCATACATAAGTTTCTCTGGTGATGGCGAAAGTGTCGGAAATACAAGGCATGCACACACATCTCCCAGCAAATGAAACGTGTCAGCAACAGCTGTAATCAATAACAATATAATATTCTTTCCTAAATAATGGTGCAGCAGCAGAAGTGTCTAAGACAGTGATGAATTATTCAGCAGGTCTGCTTTGCTGCTACATTGTTCCTTCCATGCTTTAAGCTTTTCTACAGCTGAAATACCTGGCACAGGCCTCTCTGACTTCATCTTCTTCTGAATACCCAAATCTATTTCTTCCCTCATATAAAAATTAAGTTACCTAAGTGCCTGAAGCTTTAAACAGTCTTAAATGGCAAAATTGTATGATGCCTTGAAGTTTTTAAATAAGTGCATTATTTGTACTTCATAGTTTCACATGGACATTTGATATGTATGTTAGCAGGCAGCTGCATATTAAATATTTTTGAAAGCAAATGCTTCAGTCTATGGAAAACTTAATTCACTACAGGGTGTATTATATTCTGGACAAAGTATTCATTAAAAGACAGAAGGCAGATCTATTCAAGTGGTTAAAATGAAAGCCCAGGTTATGAAACCCTTACTTAAATTGAACAGTATGCTACTCCCATGTAGATACCACTTGATATTGCCTAGAATAAGTACATAGGAATTTAATTATGTTAAATTAAATGATGCAACATATTTTCAGTCACTTAATTCTCTAAAAATGCATATACATATATATATATAAATATATACGTGTGTATGAAAAGTACATCTTTCAGCACCTAATTGAATACAGATCATTAAATGAAGTTTATAATACTGAACAAGTGTCAAAAGTTAAGACATACAACTGTGGTTCAGACAGAAGGAGGGTAATTTCTGCAAGACAAACAGGAAAAACAAGTTGAAACTTTTTTCTTACAATATTAAAGAAAAGGGATTTTTCTGTTTTGTTTATTTGAGCTTTCCTGGAAATTATTTAAATCTTTGTCATTTGTATCTAGAGATATTAATCTAATCTGCCATTCTGCTAGAGACAGCGAGATCCCTCTTAACGTATTTAATGTGCTGTGTGCAGCTCACTTTTAAATGCCACAAGCAATACAAATCCGTCATCTCTCCTTCGGAAGCTGCCTGATTCTGTAATACAGCTTACTGCTAAGTAGTTTCTCTGATGCTCAAGCTCTATTTCTCCTGCTTGATTCACGTTCTACTTCCCATTACTTCGCCTTAACTCCCTCTGCCCCTGCTACCAAATGAAGGAGATCTGCTTCCTACCTGTACTAGCTGCTAACTGCTGGGAATGGGGCAGCAAGAAATAAATAACCCCCCCACCTCAGAAGGTCACCTCTATGACATCCTTGTCTTCAGGCCATTCCTTGGACACTCACTGCTGTCCACTGCAAGGAGCAGGACCTCTGCCATGACCTCAGAAAGCTATTTCCCTCTCTTAGGAGACACTGCTGGATCGCTACTGAAATAACGCAGCATTCCTGGAGGAATATGTTATTTTTAAATAGGCAGTGCATTAACTCTCGAGGTCTTGCATAAGAAAGGTTTCTCACAACAGCTGCAGGCAGAGCCCAGCCCAGTGCCATGTGTCTCTCAGCAGCCCATCCTCACCCTGGCAGTGCGGCACCGAGCAGCACTGCTGCTGAGGAGCACAGAGAACGCACGTGAAGGAAGGTCACAAGGTTTCGACCTAGATTTCAGTCAGCAGGAGTCTGCATCAGAAAATAAATTTGGATGTACTTCAGCGCCCTTGACAGAAAGGCCTGAGTGAGGGAGGAAAATAAGGTGCAACCTTGCCTTTGCACCACAATGCAGAGCAGGGGGATGGAAAGCGACTGTGCCTTCGTTTGTCTGCGGTGCTCTCTGTGATCGTGCATCAAGAAAAAAGCATCTACCGTGTCAAGCAGACTGCCACTTTGAGCAGAGAAAATAGCTACCTGGCTCATGTCTGCTGAAACAGAAAATATTTGTTAAACAAGCCATTAAATTTTAATAGTAAAGTTTTGAAAAGTTGGTTGGGAAATCTATGCAAAAATACTTATGCAAAAACACTTCTGCAAAAACACTTACACACTAATTATACTTTCCTACCAGAATCCTTTCATGTCTCCCTCTGATTCTGGAAGCTGAGACATGACCTATCTAGTCACCGTCATCATTGGAATAGGCTAACAAAGAAGCAATTTTTTTTAGTTCTTTTATTAACTTTGGCAAGTGGATATTAAATTAACTGCAAGTTTTCACAAATGCAGTTACTCTAGCAACTCCAGAACATGAACAAGAAACAAAATTAATTAAATATAAATAAGTACATGAAGATCATAACTGTCTGTCCCTGTATCAAAGTGAATGAGCAAATATCAGTTCTTCTACATAGAAAATAGCTATTTTTCATAAATCTTCCATAAATCTTTACATAAATCTTCCATGTCCTTAGGAGAAAATAAAACTCTTTTTTTTCCTGCTATACAGAGGAGGATTATTTACTAAAGGAAACAACGACAAGACCACATATGAAAATATATTGTAAACTGTTATCTGCAATTCTTCAGTGAAATGATAAATCAGTTTATGTAATCTCAGGTGACAATTCAGATCTATTACAACTAGCATCCATGTTTATCCAAATAATTTTAATCTTAAATCACCACTATTACTGTCTCCTTCAAGTTTCCACAAAATTTGTATATTAAACAGCACTCATAAAACAAAGTTATAACTTGCCAACTGAAAATGGTACAACAATGAAATGATCTAATCTTATTTTAAACAGCTTTTGACAATGGCTGCAGTAGCTCATTGTAACTATCCTTCTTGCACTACAGCATCTTCACAGAGAACACCTAATTTCTTTTAATTTCTTGCATTATTGAATTTATTAGCAACACTGAACTAAACTGAACTGAAAGCTTCCTTATCTTAAATTTACCAGTGATAGTTTTTGCTGTGAAACTTTACAGGAATTTTCATTAGTACAGACATAACTAAAGCAACAGAGGTTAATGTCCAAAATATATCTGGAATACTAAAGAATGTCCAGTACTGCTAAAGAACTGACACGAAACTTCAGGTTATCTTCTACTGCATATGGTTCAGATTATCTTCTACTGCCTATGGACACCCAGAATACTTCATATTCCCACCTTGACACAGGCATACGCTGTTGACAGGACAAGAACTTGCTTTAAAAACCAAGAAGTGTTTGCAGCAGCATTAGCCCTTGCACAGACAGACAGATGAGGGAGCAGATCACTGGCAGTGTATCCTACCATTGAAGGAGACCTTGTAATGGGTGTGTAGGCAGAGAGCATGTTGAGATGGGAATGTGTTGGGCAGGAAGCCTTGATTGGAACAGAGAAACTAAACCAGAGTATGAAATATTCTTCCTAAAACTGACATACAAAACAGCCGAGAACTTTAACTAGCAAAAAGAACCATGACAGAAAGATGATGATGTCTGCTTCCTGATGGATTAATTGCAAGTGTTTCCAGTGTGGTGGCCCTGTACTTCATGCTTGTCCTTTTCCTTGGTAGTTAGGCTGGGCTTTCTTTTTCATAGATATAACACCAAGTAGAAGCTTTCCTCCAAAATTACCCAGTTTCATAAGATAACATCTTTGCTTTTGGGTTCTGGGAATTATTTGACACATAACCACAACTTCAGCAGAGTTCAAAGCTTTTCTCTATGAACACTACTAAGAAACCTGCTCTAATGAAAACAAATAAAGTGGAGAGTGGGGAGATGAGGAAGGTGGATGTTTAATGAGCTTATTTGGTAAGGAACTAAATAGGCTTAAGGAGGCATGTGTCTGTTTTCTACTGTTTGTACACAATTCTTACATCATCCCTGCCAAGTCACTTAATCCAGAATGTTTGCCAGCTCAGAGGAAAGGGCAATAACGTCCTATTTCACAGAAGACAGAAATGTTAACTAAATTCAAACTATCATGCTGAGGCAGTGCAGTGATAAGGGCAACAACAGCTTCCAACCATACTTCTGATGCCTCCCCAGATGACATATCTGTTCCTCACCACCATGTAGGGGCTCAGCCTCTGGAGAGTCCTTCCTTGAGAGACAAATCCAGCTGATACAGTCTCTTTCTCACAAAGCAGTAAGTGAACACCTAAGTCCAAAGCTGCATAGGAAACTACCTTGTCCTGAGGTTAATTTTAAAAGCAGTAAAACAACTAAATATGAAAATTCTAATTTGTCTGAGCAAATATTTTTTGCTTGAGGCAGGAAAATATAAAATGTAAAAATCTGTGTAAAAACAGAGATTTGTCCTTGGAAATATTTAGAAATACATTCTTTCCATGTATATTAAACTCTTCTTCAGCTGCAAGTACTTATTCATAGACACTCTCAGACTGCTTAGAGCAGTTTGTTTTTAGAAAAAGACAACTTTAGATAATAAATCTGTACACACCAGTTCTAAACTGGTAGCAGTCATAAAAAACATTCATTTAAAAATAATTTTCTTTCTCATGATCATTTTTTTTCATGGCAAATAAGCAATTTTAATTGGATTTTTCATCTGATATGATATACAAATGTATTTAATGCAATTTGTTTTGCAGCAGTTCACATTACCTACATTAACAAACAGAAAAACAGTTCCTGAAATTTATACCATTAAATGGAGAAGAAACAAGGTCTGTGAACATCTTGGGACACAATTCTCTCCACTTAAAAACATTTCAAAAGCTCTTTGTGGTTCACCTCATAAAGCTCCTGGTCCACAAGGCTCCTGCTTCAGATGTCTTCAAGTGAGATGCATGATGCATGCACAGAAAGATACATGACTGTATAAAGGGCTTTATTTTACAGCACCTGCACAAGAAGATTTTAACATAGTGTGGAGCCTTTTGGCAGTGCTGCAGTAAAATCTACATTCACTATCCAACTATTGGTACTCACCATCCAACTACTACATAATGTTATGACAAAGTGTTTATCTTATTGGTTGAGGTAGTCCCTAAACTACCTGGCATAGCAAAAAGGCCAAGAATCCCTTTTAAAAAAGTCATTCATCTCATTGACTTTGCTCTCCTGATTTAGGATAGCTGGTTCTTTGGATGTGCCTCTGTCCATTGACTGCAAAGTGAATCAATGACCACTGTGGTATAATTAGTGTGGCAGCTTCACGAATTGGAAAAGTTCCAGGCCAGCATCTATCTATTGCATCTCCCAAAGTACAATGAAAAAAGTCATGACATAGCTTTCCTCATCTCACATATTCATAGTTGCCCTCTTGTCTCAACAACTCTCACTGTGACACTCCAGCAGCCCTACAAATGTAAAGTTCTACTTATGCAAATGATAATTGATTTTGTCTGATGTTTTCATCACATTCCTTGCCTTATGCCCCTTTTAAAGATTGTCTCCTCTGTTTTATTTACTGTGCCATTTTTTTTAATGTTCGAGAAAATCCACTGCTGACCTTCCACCATTCCATCATTTTTCTTTCATATTGAGTTTTACCTCTGTCTCTGATAAGCCCGTGAGCCCAGCTTCTGTATGCTATTCACTTTCAAACAAATATCTCTATCCATATGAATCTTGGTGAAATGTCTCCTAGCTACCCCCTTAAAAAGCTAATCCTTTTTAAAAATAATAATAATAATAATAATAATAATTATTATTATTATTATTATTATTATTATTATTATTATTATTATTATTATTATTATTATTATCCAATTTTCACTTATAAGTGTCCTCTACCATAAAACAACTCCTGGGGGGTTTTTTTGGGTTTTTTTGTTCTTTTTCTTTTCATATTTCTTTTTATTTTTTTTTTCCTGTTTTCCACTGTCCCTTTGGTTTTATACAGAATTGAATTCTATTTTATACATAAATATTGGAGGCAGGACACATCTTTTTGAACACTGTGTAGAATCCAACCAATAAATTATTTCACAGTGAAAAAAAACCAAACCAGGGAATAGAAACACCAACTTGTAAAATTAGCATTCTTTTCTGATTTCCATGTCTTTCTTTGAAAATGGAAAGCATGCTGTTCTTTTTCTAAATTTGCCTAGCCTTCCTATTTTACTACAATTTAGCACTGGAGAGCTTTATGAGTTGTTTTTGATGGGTACATAAATTTATTGCACTACACATTGGAAAAAGGAAAAAAAAATGTCCGGCTTTGTCAAATATAATTGAATAAAAGCATGCTAATTTTGGTTCTTGCGCTGGTGTCTCAGCAGAATGTTCTTCTTGTTCACTGTTAGAACAATAAATACAGAACAAGGATTTTAATGGTATTCTCTTTTATAGCAATCTGATGGGATGAAGTAATTGCTTTTGGTGTTCACAATATCTGTAGCTAGATGAATTTACTAGGAAAGCATTTTAGCCTTAGATCAAAATTATGAATATGTATCAGGCTCCTGCATTACATTTATTGTCTCCAGTACACAAAAATCAACTTTGGCATTACAAGAAGAGAGAATAACCAACAAACCATCTCCTGAAGTAGAAAACTATTATTTAAAGTGACAATTTCACCCCTCTTTTCCTCTAAATAAGGGACAAGGGTCTAAGCCAATAATCTATCCTTTTTCACCTCCCTCTGTAACCTGTTCACAAGCAGATTGCCATTAGGCATAGCACTGCTGACACCAACATTTTTATACGATACTTCTGATGACAGCTATTAATGCACCATCAATAGCAGACTTACAGTACTAAACATGCATTAAGCAGCTACTACTTTCTAGCTGTCTGGAATTTCTCTAATACAATCAAGGGAACTGGCAGAAATCCTAGTTTGCCATCACATACAGACAAAAAGAATTTCCATTCATCTAAAGCAGAAAAGAATTAGGTTTCCTTGATGCTAATCACGCGAAAAAAAAAAAAATCTCTTTAAAAGCAGATTAATCTTCAGATTAATAAATGGTTTAAGGTCATACATTCAAAGATAAGATTACTGAAACCTAAATAACTGCATGAATATACAGCAAACTGATAATAAACCTGCAAATGGAAAAAAAGAAAATAAAAACAAAAACAAAAACAAACAACAAAAAAAACCCCAAAAAAACCAAAACAAAACAAAAAGAAAAAAGAAAAAAAGAATTTAAAAAAAAAAAAACAACTGAAAGGACTGCAAACTGCTAACCTAAATATGATGGGTTCTCTTTGTGCATGTCACTTACTGTCTGAGAGAGCAAGTCTTTTGCTCATTAGTTACAAGCCATGACAGAAATTTTATTCCCCCAGATATTTCTTAACGTGGAATATATGACTTAGGAACCATTTCAATACGTACATAATGTTTCTGCTTAACTTCCAGATGATATCACTTTTTGGCACTGCTCTGGTATAGTAAAAGAGATTCAGAAAGCTGATATAAAATGCTTATAACCAAAGGAAAGGAAACAAAGAACAGGAAGAAGGAGAGACAGATGAAAAGGGTTGCGTGTACATTTTGAAAAAACACACAATGGCAGCTAATGCAAAACTAAGAAATATACAGAGAACCATGGAATAGGCATCCTAAGCCATATCAAAGCTATGTTTTTGTGCAGTGTACTCAGAAAGAGTACTCTATTCAAATGGCATGCCAAAAATACTAACCATAATGAGGCAGCCAGCTCTTGTCAAAATGTATTTCTAAAAAACTGAGCTTGTCATTTTCTAAAAAACATTATTTTCTCTGTGGATCTCGTCTTTATTTTGCTTAGAATTTTCCAAAGTTTAGGCAAAGTTTGTTTCCACCTATAAAACTCATCATTTGTGTTTGTGTCTGGAAGCAGACCCTAAATAGGAAAATTAAAAGACATATATTCACATCCATCTAAACACTACTCATAAAATCCTGTCTGTGTTTTTTTTTGTTTTGTTTTTGTTTTTTTTTGAAAAGACAAGAGCTTAGATTGTTGCTGGGAAATTAATCCTTGTTTTCACTCCTTGTTCTGGGCCTTCAAGCAGAAACTTAACTTTTGAAAGGTTAATTTTTACTATAATTGCTATAAAGAGGCAGCCCTGTATGAGAGCCTTGTTTCCTAGTCAGACAACGGCTTTATCAGAGAGCTTACTGTCCAGCCATTGAAATGTTCATGTCAATGTCAAGCTGTAATACCATCATCCTCCTGCCAAGCGGACGAAAAAGAGTGTTCAGGCACTTACTGGAGCTAAGTCTTACTTTTTTCTCTTTTACAAGCTGTTTCTGAGCCAGCCTCAAATTTGATACAAGCCAATATTTTCGGGAAGCAGAGCACGTGATGGTTTTGCTGCCGTATAAGGAAAAGCACTGCGAGAGGGATCTTTTAGATCTTTCACAGCCACCGTTAGCCACAGAACAGCCTGTATTCTCTTCTCTCGTCAGATTTTAAAAAGTCTTTGTTGCAATTGTGCTCCCTCCTTTCTAGGCTACATAGGGACAGAGAGAACCTGTGCATTTTCAAAGGCAATCTTTCCCCTTTAGGAAGGGGGTACCTTACAGTGACAATCCAGAGCAGAAGGTGCAACCTCTCACCCATTGAGCTGCAATGGCACATCGCCACTGGGTCCTGTTTCGGAAACACAGCCATTGTTTCTGTACTGACTTTGGAGGGTTAGGCTTCTGAGAAGAGGACTGGAAGATGAGTGTCCTTTGGAGAGTTCTAGAAACCCTAATTTACTACGCATGAGATCACTGCAAGGACATCACTCCCAGGTGCTAGCATTGGCAGACACTGCAGCATGTTGGAATTCACTGGAGCCAACCTATGTCATCTTATGAAATCAGTCTAAAGAATGATAAATTACCTTCCACCATACTGAACTGGATCCAGGATAGGGCAGACTGTACAGGAAACTATCACTTTGAAAATAAAAATCCATCCAAGATACATTTTGAGGATGATGCCAACTAAGAAATACTGCATTATCTGGAGAATGTCTCAGAGAGACTGCAGGAGTTGAACAGCTACTGGTTTTCATCCAAGCACTCAGGCCACTAAATTCTTCATGCCAAATAGTTATGTGGATGGTGGGCTGGATGCAGGTATGACAGTAGGAATGATGTTATGAGCTAGCTGTTTTCTTCTGTAAGTTGTACAAGATAAACAGAAAACTGGCTACAACTTTTTAAACTGATTGACAACAGAAAGTTGTAGAGTTCTAGTGAGAATCCCTTGAAAAAATTAATATATTCTTTCTGTCATCAAAACAGACAAAAAAAGTATTTTAAACTATTTTTAAAGAAAGGGGAAAAAACCCACAAAACCAAAGAGAATGAAAGTTCCTTTTTCATAAGTAATCAAGACCCTTATTACACCAGTGGTCAGCAATGTCCACAGAGAGAGAAAACATTCTGTTATCTGGAATCTTTGGTATTTATTACACAGAGAAGAAAGGGTATAATTTTCAGTCATGTTCATCTCAAAATTTCCAAACGTCTGTTTACAAGGACTGTGATGCCCAGGAGCAAAGTAGTCAGAATGGAGAGGCTAGCAACTCATGTTTTGGATGGGATGCTTAGATCTGTCATCCTCACTGAAAAGATCAGGAGAAAAGACTGGTGCCATTCATATGCCCTGGACAAAACATGAGGCATTGAACACATATATTTTTCACTTATTTGCCATTAAAATGTAAGGAATTTCATCCATCCTTGAAGGAAAGCAAGCCTGCAATGCCTAGATGGATTTGGATTGAGCTGCAAAACCGTTTTTCACAGTATACATTTTGAAAATTGAAATGGTTTTCTTAAATGAAGGAAGGTTTATTCTTTCAATCTGAACTTACAGTTCAACTCAGGAACTGTTCAACTATGGTGAAGCAGATTAATTACTCCTGTTTTATTTTTCTTTAGAAAAAGTCTTTTCTGGTGTAAAAAAACCCAAACAAACACAAGAAAAATCTGTGTGGAATAAAAAAGGACAGAGCAAACAACTTACACGCAATTCAGACAATAAAGACTTGCTCTACTAGACTGAATAAATAAAGCAATCAGTTTTAAGAAAGAAAACTTTCTTCCCAATTACACAGATAATTTTCACCCCTAGAGAACTCATTAGTCCCAAACTGTATTGCATTCCTGTCATCAGCCAACACTACTTTTCAGTAAAGAGTTTTCACATGTTTAAAATATACATACAACTGTATTCTTCTGAAAATGTGTCAGGTATTTTTAAAATGACAGTTTATGTAATATTTTCTTCTCACATAGCTAATTTCCATTCATTCTTACAGTGTAGCAACAAAGTTTATTTTTATCAGAAATAAATGTATAGATAAAAAGTACATTAAGTGCACACATTGACACAAATAGCTCGCCTTTGGGCATTAGCATAAATCATGAGCATCAAAAGTAACACATGCTCCAATGGCAAATGATATGACTGGAAGCACCCAGAGTGTGTTGTACAGTGGCTGATACATACCCTGATCAGACTTCCAGATCACTCCTTCATATAAGGCTCTGTGTATGAATGGCAGTGCAGTTGGTGGTCTAATGAAATGATGTCAGAACTCATTCCAGTATGATTTAAGAGAAGAGTGGCTATTTCACTGCAATCTGACTCTAGGGATCTACAGATAACTGTGTACAGGGGATGCTGTACTGGAAGTAAAGAGGAAAGTAGAGAGATGCTGTGGTCATGCCACTGCATGTACTAACTGTGACCCATGTGTTCTTTAGTTTAAAGTTCAGGTTTCAGGAGAACACTGAATGTCAGATTATTATGCGAATTTTTGATCATCACTCCTTTTCTCCAGGGATCCAACTTCCCTGAGGACCTCATAAAAATATTTGCCCTGTTTCAACCTTTCCTCAAAGAACCATTGAAAAGGTATCTGTATCACAGCTGCAGTCCAATGTCAGCCAAAAACAAAGTACAAAAAGTTCTGCTGAGCTGTAACTCACTGCACTAAGCTGAACAAAAGCTTTCTTCCTGAAGAACAGCAAAGGCTCTACTTTTGACAAAAGCCTGCTTTCTTTCCCAGCTCTTTAGGATTCAGCATCATGACTTCAGGGATAGCTGAAGACATGCAGAGGTTATGTGGAGATTTCTGAGATCTGAGATTCAATTCCCATTATATTTCATAAATCACTGTGCTACCTGGCTATGATACTTTTATTTTCAGGTATAGAAATCAGCCTGCTGCGATAAACCTTACCAAATCTTTGGAACGGGCATGATTCTCTGGAGTTGTGTTCATCAAGTGCACTGCCACTTTCCTTTGAGATTCATAAATTAACTGCAGGTATTAAGTAGATGCAATTTTACATATGGTTTTACAATTGATGTCATTTGATATGGCCTCTGCAAACACTGCAGGTTCATTCCTGACAAAGGCTGGTGCTGAATTTCCAGCTAAAATCTAAGCAAGGTTTAAATGTCTTGTAAGCTCCTTCCTTGATTTCTTTGCAGTAAACATAGTTGGAAGAATATCCTACAATTTTCAAGACCGTTAAGTGCTATAATTACAAAGAATTCTTTTGCTTCAGTTTAAAAACTGGGGATATCCCTTACTGTAATGTTGATATATGCATATGTACTTCTTTTTTAAGGTCCTTAAGTAACAGAAAATAAAATAATTTTAAAATCTTGTTAATTTCTAACTTGTGTCAAGAGGCTAAACTGTGCTAACTGCAATTTTAATCACAGAATATACTTGCATTTGTCTGACTTTATGAGGTACATGAAATATAGCGCCTATGTGAAAGAAAGGTCATAAAAATGGATCGTAAGAAATGGAATGTTTTCCAAATGTAGCAAGGAGGCTCGTGTTTTCACAAAATTATTTGGAGGAAGCAATATTGAGCACATATACTAGAAAAGAAATGTGTAATGCAGAAATAGAATTCTGGTGTAAAGATTAATGTGATACAAATAAAAAATTATTGCTTCAGTTAAAGAAATCTCTCTCAGCCTCATCTCATAAATAGCCACACATTTGTTCTATCTAACAACCAATTTTCATTCCCATCATAACAATTTCAAAGTTAAAAAATGCAGTTCAAAATTTACAGCACAGAAGACAGAGGAGTTATTTTTCAAACCCATTAGTGGGGAATCAGCCTTAAACCAGCTTACATTTAGCACATATTGTATTTTTCTCCACTGAGTCTATAGCAATAGGTCCATTTATTTTCTAAACTGCACATGGTCTCTTGAAGTGTCCTGCAAGTACTTCAACCACCTTAAAAAAAAAAAAAAAAAAAAAAAAAAAAAAAAAAAAAATTTATGTATGTAACTGAAGTTCCTCAAATATGACTTCTTTTTTTTTGTATCTGAACAATTACCAGGAGAAAAAACTATCCATTCCTTAGTGTGTGAGAAGGCCAGAAAAGTGTGATTACATCTGGTAGATTGCTAGAAACAATGCAGACACTGAACCTCTGGAGATAGGAGGTATTCCCAGAGTATCCAGATTTCAATAAACATTAAAATACTTCATGAGATATTTAAATTCATGCTCACTGGGCTTTGTGCTGGAAATGCTGATATAATACCTGATGCATTAAACAATTTGTCATACTCACATAAAAGGTTGGGTATTATATTTGCCATCCTGTTATTGAGTTTTCAGCTTGAAAATTACAGGACTTGCATAACTATAGTCACACTGTTTTGAAGAAGGAAGTGTTGTTTAAAATACTCTAGGCAAGTTATTGCCATGAAGTAATAGAGATAAAAAGCAACAAATAAAACCCTTTAAACCATACCAAACATGAAAGAAAACAAAATGTTAAACTGTAATTCGATGACTGCTTTTAAAGTTTACTGTCTTCATTAAATTCCCTATGAATTTAATGACAATAATTGCCAAAACAACTTTATTTATTAAGATTTATGGTTACATTCTGCAAATAAGCACAATCTAACCATGTCATATCTAATATGTATGCAGCCAAGTTTGATAAAAAACACATACAATGGTTTTCTCCATCTCCAAATTATTGAGTTAGCAAAAATGTTCTGTTTGTAGCAAAGTTACAAAGAATTTACGTAAGGGCAATACCTGATTAGTACCTGAAGTTGTACTGGGCTACTGATTCTAATCAATAACACTTTCTAAGTGTGTTCAAAGGCATTTAAGTAAAATGAAAGCCTTCAGAAATGCATCGAAGCATTTAATGCCTAGATAGTGAAGTGATAAGCCTGCTGTAAAAGCCTAAAATAGGTTAGACAGATTAGACTGTCAGAGAAAAACCATAGGCAAATAAAATACACAGTCAGGTATGAAAGAGACAAATATGTTTAAAAAAAAATACAGAGACAAAAAAGTGATTTGATTTGAAGAAAAGCTTGTGCTTGTTTATAAAAACACTGGGTTTAGTAGCATAGTTTTAAACATCATGCATGCTATAAAGGAAAACATTTCCAGATAACACAGCTGCTCTAGATAATAGACAGCTTTTTAAAAAAGAAAAACCCAACCTTTAAACTTTTTAATGTAAATGCAATTGACATTAATTGCATTCCTGGGAGGCAATGCCATGACATAAATGTGTTACATTGAACCAGTTCCTTCTCTGAGCAAATATATCAAATCCAAATAATCTGATCCTGTAAGGAATATTAGTGTGCTACAGCATTAGTATGCACAGTTGATAGAGCAAAACAAGGAATTGTAGGTCATTTGGTGCTGTTAAAAATGCCAAATGACTTGTGACACTCTGCTCTCTGTTTCTTTACAACTATATACAGAGCTCAGGTGTAACGTTTCAGTCATAGACAATGAGGCTCAGTTGAGATGATCCCCACCCTGAACATGATTCTTGTCTATGAGCTGATCCAGCCTCCGAGTACAACTTCACATACCTACCTAAATTAGCATAGGAGAGAAAAAAGTACCAATCTAATCTACACACAATGTTTGGTAATCCAAAGAAACAAAAAGGCCAAGCTTCAGCTGTACCATCCATGAGATTACACTCATGGTTTTCCCCCTTCCTTGCACACCCATGGCAGCAGTCAGGGTATGGCTGGGGAGTAAAGTGATTGCTGTGTATTTATGCTGCTGAGTGTCCAGAAGGGATGATAAGAGCCCACTGAAGCTGCTGAGTGACAAAGTGAGGGTGAATTATACCTTTCTGAAGACTGACACAGTGTGTGCCACCCATCCTCCTGGGATGTCCATTCAAAGGTGTGCTACTCCCAAGAAAGTGAAGCTCGTGGTCCAAATTGCACGCTGGCAATTGCTGCAAAATCTGTATTGGCCATCAGTAATGAAGGAAGTGAAGCTACAGAAGAGCTCATTTGTTCATGGCATTTTCATAGCATCTTGAATACTAACAGAGAAACATCTCTAAGGTGACACTGCTGAAGCAGAGTGTGACTGCAACCAGGAAGCAATGAGCCCCCACTACCTATGCTGAGCAGAAATTTCACCAGCTGCCCACTGGGCCACCGACCTGGCCTGTTTTAACACTTCACCAGATTCCCCAGGGCCAGCCAGTTGATCAGTTCAGCTTCAGCTAAAGAAAATCCATCAGAGGTAGAGAGAGGTGGAAAATGTCTCACTCTGCAAGGCAGAAAGACAGCGAGACAGGGGTTAAGAAAGTTCCCTGTCAGACAAGAAATCCTCCCTTTTAACATTTTTGTAGCTGCTCCTGTATAAACTTCAGGCAGGCTGGGTCAGTGTAAACATCCTCCCCTCCCCTCTGCTGCACTTATCCCCCGCCGGCAGCTGTGGCTTGGGAGGCAAACAGTGGTCATGCTGTTCTGTGCACAATGACAGACAAATAAAAGAACAAGCAAGCTTGGGAGATTCAAAATCTAGAGCTGAGGGATTTCTCCGAGTTTCAGTGTGTCTCTGTGATCCTCCCCCTAAATGCGAGAGCTGTTTTCTTCAATAAATGAAGCTTGTAATAAACATCTCTCCTCCTGTGTCTCCAGAGCCCTTAGGGAGCTCTGCAACAGCAGAGTAGAAAAATTTGCAGAAAGGTGTCCTCTGATGGATTTGACTTCCACAGTATCAGTTGTTACAAACTGCCAAGAAACGGGAAATGGGATGTCTCAAGACACCCATGGACTCTATCATTAAAAATCATTGTATCAAATGCATGTTTGAGCTTTGTTTCAAAGAAGTGTTTGATTCCATCAAACTATTTTTGAAGCATAAAGATTTATTTATAAGGACTTTTTGCCTTTCACACCTTCCTTATACACTCAATTCACAGATTCTCCAGTTAAGGACACAAAAAGAACTTGTGCATTTTTTAGACAATTTAGATTTCAAAATGCATTTTCTCACAGAATACTAGCACTGAAATATATTAAGTAAAAAATACAATGAATATGTTTCTAGAGCTGAAAAAGGCAAGACCAGATTGTAACTAGACCTCACATCTGCAGAGTCAGAATAAGTATGATGGAGGACAGATTCAAAGTGTCTTGTCTCAGCAGGGTATTATAATGGTACATATTGTACATGCAGAACCTTAGAAACTCTCATAAATGTACTTACAAGAACTGAGAAGTAAGTGCTTTGTAATCTTTAATCAGCCCAACATTCAAAGCCTGCTGAAATTAGAGCAGATCTTCTTTTCAGCAGGCTTAAGGTCAGGTATTTTACATATATTAAAAAATAAACTCAGCAAAGTCATTGCTTGACCAATTCTTGTCCTTTCCCCTCACAAGGACTTATCTGACCAGCTATTCTAAGGGTGAGGCAACTTTCCTTGAACAATAAATATCAAGTTTTTACCTTTACAGAATCAGTCCTCATTTAAAAGTCAGTTGAATTTCCATTTTATCTTATGCACCATCAGCAAAATGATTTATCTAAATCTGAACTGCAGAACTTTTATTGGTAAGATAAATGTAAAAGTCAGAAACATGGATTTTCAGATACTGTATTCATAGAGCTGGCAGTTAGAAAAGGCATCTTTGACTTTCTACTGGCACTGACAGGAAAGTCATTAAGAAGAATTACATGAATTTACAGGCTTTTCACAGTAATATTTTCTGATCGTATTACCAGCAATCTTAACTCTCCAAAATATCTAGTGTGCAACTTGGGGTGATGGAAATGAAGACAAATATCAAGAAGGATGTAAAATATCCCTAACACAGTAATTGTAATGCTTATTTACAAAGATATTTTAGCTCTTTGCATGCTTATCAGCTCAACACTCCAAAAAGTTAGTGATTCCAGTACAGTTAGTAATAACTATCTGATTGCATTGTGTAATTGGGATTGGACATGGATCCAACACATTCTGGGAGGATTCTGAATGCCATTTGGATGATCTGAATAGATGTGTTACACCACTATGCCCGCTCCCACAGCAATCATACACAAAATCTCTATTATTATCAATGAGAACATGATAGCTGTTGCTTCATCTTGAAAATAAAAGCAACAAAAATGGATTTAAAGTCTTCAGAATCTAGAAGACAGAGATAATGCCTACACAACAAAATTTGCAAAATCATTGAGATGAGCTAGAATTTTGTGGGAGCAAGTGAAAAAAAAAAACCTGCAACATTTTCCTGAAACAAAAAAGGCAGGCAAATTACTTACCTGAACAGATAAAAAGTAAGGCACACCAAACATATTATCTCACTTAAATTATATACATTGCACACACCCACTCAGCCTTTAAAAGCATGTTCTATAAGAGATTATTATACATAAGGATATATAATAAAAAAGTAAGATAGGGATTATCAATTTCCTATGTGTTTATTCATTTTGTCAGTTATGCTATAACTGTAAAACCTTGCAAATAAATGGTTTCTTACAATAATTTAAAGAATAAAAAGACTTTAAAAAACAACTCAAAGTGAAAATAAATAAAAATATCAAGATCAGGTAATACCCCACAAAACAAACTTCTTAGTGGTTTTTATTCTATTTATTAAATATTAAAGGAGGAATTAAACTATACAAAACATTAAATATAGTAATCCTTTGCTCTATAGTTTATGCACAACAATGCTACTGACTCATAAAAGACCTGCAAGCATCTTTGGCAGGACTTTATTCTCAGAATCCTGTAACAACTCATTGTGCATCCTACATTTATACTTGTGAAGGGACAAAAAAAGCAAAAATTACCCTACTACCGTTTATTACCTCAGCAGATTTTTTTCACTGATGGAAGAAGTGAGCCTTATATCTTGCAATGTTATTGATTACATTATAATCTTCCACTTAATATCACTTGCTTTAGCACTGACAGTGTGGTTTAATATTACAGACAAACAAGCAAGAACCGTACTGCTCTAATTGTCCACTGAAGGGCAACTTTGAACTGCTGGTAGATTTTTACCTTCTATACATGTTCATGCTTGAGCCAGGCCCTTGGGCAGCACAGGAGGTCAGGTAAAGATAAATGTTGGTTCGCCTAGTGTCAGTGACTAATAAGCAATCACCTTGGCTTAAATCCTTCCCTGAGCCTTTGGAGGATATGGTAGGTGATGAGAAACAAGTTCTTGATCCCTTCTTCTCGACCTCAGCCCTCTACCCAGCATTTATGAGGCAGCTGGAATCTGTGTCACTGCCGTGGGCTTTTCACAAGACCAGGATGAACGGATGCCTCTTTCCTGTTGATTGCTCCTGCTCCTGTACCCAGCATACCTCAAAGGACACCAGTGTCACATTTTGAGTTGGAGGGAATTGGCTGAGATTCTTTGGCTTTTTTGTGAATACCATTTCAATTACCACAGTGGTTAACAAAGAGATGTATCCCACACATATTTATTATTACCATTGAAAAGTTGATACTTTATATTAGAGTGAGACTAGATTTTATTTCTGTTGGCATGACCATCACTTTTTTTCTTTTGATTCTAATTATGCCTTCCACTCCAAAAACATTTACAAACTTTTTTGTTTTGAGGCCAATCTTCTCTGACCTTCAATTCAATTATAGCACTTTTGACATTCATATGATACAATACGGACTGAGGACAGCTTTTTGTTTAAAAATCTCTACTTGTTGCATCTTTCTACAGTTTTGTTTACCATCTAACACACTCAAAATTCTGTCCCTGATTTCCTGAGTTACTTCTCAACTGGGGATTTGATCTTGAAAGACATATACAACTTTCTTTAATTTGCTAAAAGGCATTGTCTGTAGAACTGGCGTCAGTGCTGTAAAATGTTCTGCAAATGCAGAGAGCAAGGCACATGGGATCTGGCTGTGACTACGCTTTTGAAGTTATTGTTGATATAAACATTGCCTGTAATCAAAACACTAAATCAGATAATAAAAATAATGAGTGGTGGTATATTTCATCTCTTCTACTGACAAATAATAATTAAAATGAATATTTTTCTTCTGACATTTTAGCATATATTCTCCTGAAAATCTGAAATGATGGATAATTTCCTTTTGCTGCCTTTTTTTTTTAATAAAGCTTCTTCACTCCTTGCATCTCTTTCTAAATCCTTATCATCCCTCTTTTCATACAATACTCAAAAATGTCATCTCAGGATAACCTTTTGCTTGCTCTTTCAGCAGATAAATATCCTCTAAAGAAATCAAACTTATGTTTTCCAATTTCTCACTTTGAAATAATCAAGAGCAGAAAATATACAAAGAAATATTGTTATGATTCTTGTTCTTGAGCTCAAACCCTCAAATTATCATTTGACCTATTTTAATAATTCAAAACTATATTTTTTCTTTTAATCTTAAAAATGTCAATTAAACACTATCAGTTGTAATGATAGCCTAGTGCCTCTGATGAAAATGATTCATTTAGAAATGCAGACCCATTTTTATGCATTTATTAATGATATCCTTTAAAAATTCATAAACAAAGGAGTAGATCTAATACTTCCAAACACTAAAAGTGAAAAGTGTATCAGGGTATCAGTGTTATCACTGAGAAAATCTGTAAAAGATCTGGATCAGGCCCGTAAGGTTAGACCAAATGGGTCTGATCATGCTTCATTCCTTATTTTAATGTCTGGAAGATATGGAAAAATGCTGTTTAAAGAACTACCTTCACAAATGGTAGAAGTCAGGGGTGTCTTGGATCAACTGACCACTGCTGGCTCACTGTACTAAATATAGCCTTCTAAAAACCTAGCTGGAAAAAAAAAAAAAAAAAAAAGGATGGAGAGAGCAGGGAAGATTAAAAGTGGCCAGGTTTTGATTTAGAAATAAAAATAATTTAGAGAAAATAAGGAAGTCATCTGTATATTTAAAAACTAGGTTATGGAAGGCACAAAGGGAACCATATACAAATGTTCATTATTGTGTCTTTTCCTATCTCCTCACCCCAATTGACTTCAAGCCTTTTTTTTTTCTTTCATTTCCAACACCTCTGCAATGGAATTCTTGAACTGCAGTATTTGACATATGATTGATTCATGTTCATGACATGAATCAGTCCTCTGATATTTCTAGCTGTATATAAATTAAATTAGTTTCTTCCAAAGCCACTGAAACTTCTCTGAGTATTTCCCTGATTTTGCTCTGGATCTGACCAAATGTAATGAAAACTTGCTAGATGACTACAGTTTCTTGGCAACTGTAGATGTTTAAATAAAATAAATAAATAAGTATTGGTGTGTTTTCTGTTGAGCATAGTTCAGAAATTTCCTGCCAAAAAAAAAATTATAACTTTGAACTTCCCAAACTTTGCTTGGAGAAGCAAAACTTAAGAGATATGAGACACAGAAGTTAGACTGCTTTTTATCTGCCATTGAATTAATCTTTAAATATTTTGGTTTGATTTCCTGAACATCTGTTAACAGAGCACTTTCTGATAAATGCCATAGGATAGTACTGACACCTGAAACAACTGAAAAAATGAAAGCAGACTTCTCTATCACATATGAAACTAAGACAAATGGATAAAGATGGGATATAGGTAGAACTTTTTAAAAGATCCTAACATAGCTGTCACTCAGCAGACTCATCACAGTGGTCTCACGTCAAAAGAATCTTCTGCTATCAAGATATGCATCATTGTTCAGCAATGGAATTTAGAAGTGATGAAGAAGGGAAAAACAAAACAAAACAAAAACAAAAACAAAAACAAAAACAAAAACAACAAAAAAAACACACCAAAAAAACACAAAACAAACCCAAACCAACATTCCAATGTTTAGCAACATTCTTCAGTCAATCAAGGAGTAAAGTAGAGTTTCCACATAACATAAGCATCTGTAGTTCTTCATCTGGCCCATGGGAGACTGGCCAAAAAATGAGATATCATGGAGAACATCACTGAACTAAATTAAAATAAATTAAATATTGAATGAGTTCAAGTATTTGCTTTTCCAGCTGGAAAGAATTATACATATGCATACAATGATGGGGAAAAAACCACCCTAAGTCTTCTATACATTTGGAGTATTTGACGATTGAAAAAATATCCAGTTTCAAAGTCTGAAACTGTGATAAAGTGTGTGATGACTCCAACAAAGGCTATTCCCTTGGAATGACAACTAATGCAAAACACTCAATGTTTTCATTTATCTTTTTCAGTTTACCTGCACCCTGAAAGTCAGGATGTCAAATTAGGAAAACCTTATGCACAGTGACCTGTGCATCAGATCAGTATACCACTTCTTCCTTCCCACTTGTAAAAAAAACTTCTGATAAACAACTTGAATTGATTTTCAGTTAATGCAGATGCAAGCAGATACTATTTTTAGCAAGAACTCCCTGTCCTAGACTCCCAGACTCTGAGTGAAGCCAGGCCCAAGTTTATTCAAAATGAGTACTGATAAACTATTGAATTAATGGAAACTTAAAAATGCTGGCTTTAACACATTTTGATCCTTAACTCACTCAAACATAGCAAGGTAAAAGTTTTAATATTAATTTAAACACTATAATTTGATAATGTTAGTTTAATTTAATCCTGTCAGGATTTCAAAATTAGCATTTTGCAATCCTGACAGGAAAGAATGTCTGGGACAGTACCCAGATCCTCATCTAGAAAAGTGCAACCACAGCCCTACTGCTACTGCTACTCCTAAATAAGAGGTGATTCAGCTGGCCCTCCCAGGCTGCAGCCCTGGGCTTCCTCTGTAATCAAGTACTTGCATAGTCAGACTGGGAAAGACATTTAAGTGACTGCATTGCCATGACTTAATGGGGCATAGACTCCTAAATACTTCTGTGGGCAAGACCTGTAGTGCAGTCTGCCTAACCTTAGATATCACTAACTCTGCCCATTGACTTCACAGGCAGCCCTGGGGAGCAGGATGTCTGAAAGCTTACTGCTGTTTCAAATCTGAACCAGGTATGTAAAAGTAGATGCCCTGACTTTTGCTTCAGTGGTTCTGATGAGATAAGAGAAAAAGAAAGTAGTCTGGCTCCAACCTTCATTATGATTTTATGTAAATTATTTTAAGAAGGGATTCTTGCCCTCCAGTGCACAAGGATCCTGAAGTTGATCTACTTTTTAAAACTAGTTTAGGAAACTTTCAAACATTTTGCAAGTAAACTTTATATTTGCTTGGAAATGCACAATGATGGTAGAGTATGTGTGTTCCAGTATAACGAAAAACACTTTTAAATACCTCAGTATTCTTTTATCCATTTACCTTTACCTTATCCACTTATCCGTTTACTTTTCCATTCTTGTATTACATAAACAGTACATTCTCTCACTGTGAAAAAACACTGAAGAATTATTTATTCAGGTAAGATTTTTTTTGCAGCATTTATAGGCTAATTGTCTGGGTAGTTCTTATGAAATTTTATGCAAAAGTCTCTAAAAAGAACTACATATGGAACTGCCTAAAGAAAAAATCAGAAAAGATTGTGGTGATGGATGCTAAGGAACAAAAATTGGGATGTATTAGCTTGCACAGGATTTCACAGACATTTCTACAGAACCTCACTCTTTGTACTGATTTTAGACAATTTCTTCATAAAGGTAGATCCTTGAAATTTTCTCATCATTGTGCCTGAATGAGCTGTCAAATTACAAATATATGCATATCTACTAGAAAGCATTCTCCTGAGGCTGAAGTTCTGGCATCCAGCTTAGTCAGGAAGGGAAACCATGGAAAACAGAAATTATAGTCCTGAATCCTAAAAGGTTACTGTTCTCAGTAAGAAATCTCAGCTATTTACAGCACTAGGCACGAAAAAAAGATACCAAACCACTTTCCCATAGCCAAAATGAGTAATACATCTGGATTTGCTATTCATTCCTTTTCCAGCAAATGGCTGTACCAAGATAGAATTTTCAAAATGTCTATCACTTTACGTATATAGATTTAATTTAATTTAAAACAAGGCTCATTGTATAAATGCATTGCATCTTCAAAGAGAGACTTCCTCAAAATCATAGCATGAGAGCTTCCCGTGGTTTCCATGGAAATGACCTTTCACTATTTCCATGGTAATGGATCTAGTTTTATATATTTCTCTTTCATGAGACTTTATTATACCAACAAAGCTACCATCCAGAATATAGTCCTTAACTTATGGATGTGAACTCACTGAGAGAAATTATCTGGCTCCCAAGCCCCATGGGCACACTAAGCTTTTGTATGTCTTTTTAGTACTGTGTAACAGACTTTTGAGAAAGATCACCTATTGCAAATTGTCAGTAGAGGATGCTGACATATTTTGCTCATTTTTATGTTTCTACAGGAGTCTCTGGATTCATCTGCTGCAGTCTTTTCCAAGACTGCTCCACTGCTCCCAAAGGCAGAACAGCTGGAAAAAAAATAGAATGGATTGAGAGCTCAGAATCTTCTATAAATTCCAGGCTGTTGATCATATCGTGTGGTGAAAAAAATATTATCTAGGACGTTTATTGAAAATCTATTGGCCTTTGAAATTACATAGGCTTTTTGATCTTCCTTTTAGAATTTATACTTGAAATTGTTTTTCTCTTCCCCCTTTCTTTTTTTTTCTTTTTTTTTTAATTGTTATGGTTACTGCTGGTGCCATTAAAAGCTAAAATCTTCTTCACCTCAGAGACAAAATGAATGGAAGGAGTGAATTCAAGCATATAAAACTGAGAGCAACAGAACAACCAAGATATCCCCGTCCCCAGCATCCTTGACACATAAAGACACCCACTAGACCTATGTTGTGAAGTGCCTCAAGGTGTTATGAAGATGGAGCTTGGACAGGATGTTGATGCCACTGAGGTTCACAGATAAAAATCCATACCCTTTGGAGTAATGTTCCACTAAGGTGCAGTTTGGAAGGAAATTAAAAAAAAAAAAAAAAATCAATAAAGCTTCTTCCATCCCTGTCACAGGATCTAGGGTTCAATAATAAAGTAAACCCCCTCCCATGCAGAAAAAGTAAACAAATTAAATCTGTGAGGAAACCACTAAAGAAGTACAAATCCCTCAGAGAATGAGAAAAACACATAAACCTGATGGAACAATTTAATCTGACTCATGTATAATTGGTGATGATACATAAGAAAGGAAGAATTCCAGCCTGTCATTCAGGTTTGAGGGTTTTGGGCTAGCTGTTAGAAAAATGCCAATTTTTAAAGTAAGTTAGACAAGAGACAGACACGGGTGGTTGCAAGACAATGTTTGCATGCAGCAAAGGTAAAATAGCCACTTTCCAGCATGAAATTTAGTTTTAATCTTTTTTTTTTCTTTTTTTTTTTTTTTTTTTAACTAAAAAGTAGGTCAAAATAGACCTTTTGCTCTTAAGAAATGTCCTGACTCCTTTGTCTGATTCAAAGGAGATAATGACTAACATATAAATCAATTGTTATTAAGTAGTCAACTGGTATAAAAGCACATGTATTACTTTACATTACTGTTAAAGAATATCTAAAACACTAAGATTATCAGTTGTGCTTTTTGTTAAGGTACTACAATGACAGTGACTATCAAAGCTTCAGCCTGCTATCACTGAAAACATTCCACTCCATTTAATTCTATTTCTTACACGTTTCTAAATGAAGAGCAGTGCAAGTAATGACTTTTATTCTATATATTGAACTCACAGCCACGTCAGAGAAATACTGAGGCTAGAAATACTTAGACAGAACACTCAAAGAAATATGATGTCTAAATAAACGAAAGTCATCTAGCTTTAAATCTCCACAGGGTTCATGTTTACACATGAGCTACTAACATTTAAATTCATTGGACTGATTTTGTCCACTTCAGGATGAAATGAGATCAACCAATGCCCCCAAATTGTTTGTTTCTCTCCACTAACTGTAATGGGTGTCTAGGTGATTAGATCATTTAGTCAAACAAATTTTATCCAAGATAATTGCAGGCAACTGACAATACTAAAGGACAGCATTTATTTTTCTTGAATGATTTCTCTTACATAGCATTTTTGTGTCACTAATTCTTTAAAGAAAATGCTTAAAAGAGTTTCTGAAGTTATTTTTCTAAGTTAAGTTCATATCTTTACTGATAATTATAGATTTTTAATTTTATCTCTTTTTTTTTCCTCCAAGTTCTTAAAATAGTCCTGTTTAAAAAATGCTCAAAGCCTTTACTTGAAATATTTGCTTTGGACAACCAGCTATTTTTGGATATGACAGTGGATTAGTTTTTTCTCTTAAATAATGCTGATTTCCCATTTATTTCCACTGTAGCTTGACATTCTTGTCACACTTACAAAGACAGACTACCTAATTTCTTGTCATGGTCTATAGCAAAGATGTTTACAATGGTACCTATAAAAGCATTTGGATCAGGACAGTAATATACTGCTTCCATTTTCCAAGGTGTAACTCTAAGTGATGTCAACATTTTCCTCCAACAAGCTCTGTCATCCTGATAAAGAACTACATCAGCAATAGAAATTATCTAAGAAAGAATATTAATTATAAAAGAAAAAGTCAATAATTTTGCAAGTCTGGAGAGACTGGGCCAGCATAAGAGAAGACAAACCCCGCTCCCCCAAAACAAGCCCATAATTGATACCCACAAAAAACCCATGTCTAAATACTTTTAAAAATAAAACCTAAAAACAATAGGAAGTGCAGAGACGTAACACTGCTGAAGCTTTATTACTGTACCCCTGTGATATGCAGGCATGTCACCATAGAGATATAAGTGTCCTGTCAGAGACTTCTATAAAAAGAACCACATCAAGGGCAGAAATAATTGACTTAAAAGTACATCTGGAGATAAATACCAAGTGTACTGGTTGTAAAATGATGTCTCAAAGTTCTGTCACTGAAGCACACACAACTGCAGCTCCTTCCATCTCTATCTCCCAAGAACAGAGCAGCGACATTCCCGTCTGCAAACGAAAAACTGTAACTTGGTTCTGCCAGTGGGCCCTGTGGTTACCCTCTCTTACCAAGGAACGCATGCTTTTCTGGGATGAAAGGAGGTTTGTTTCTGTGCTCTCTGAATGGCCTTTGGAAAGGTCAGTTTGAAAAAGCTGGAGAAGGAAAGTGTTTTCCAAACCACCCATAATGCTATTGTCAGGCATATTGCTGTGTACTGCTGAACTGAAAAAAGTAATATTTCTGACAGCAAAATGAGCTCTTACATTATTTTGCAATTAACATATGTTCTAAATGATAGATTGTATTTCAAGTATTTAGCATTAAAATAAAAAACTAAAGGCAAAAGGACGGATGATATGACACTTCTGGAATTGGATTCACTGGTATAATCTTTCAACACTCTGTTTTCTGATCCATCTAAATAGCTTTGTAGCTGGTTAAAGCATGTCCTGTACCTCCCAACTGTAGGAACTGTCACTGCCATTTCAATTCAGAAAAGGATTATGTTCTCCACTGTTTTTAATTAACATCTTTTGTGGCCATAATCAAAGCAATACTTGAGCAATTTCCGTTTAACATTACCCATCTATCTGAATTCTAATCCACCCACTCCTTTTGATAAGACATTGAATAGTGATCTGAAAATAGTGTTGCAAAGAAGTTTGAGAAAGAACCTGGCAGGGGAAAAAAAATTGCAAGGTTAAAGATCTGATAACCACTGGTTACTAATTTAAACTGCTAATGGTCTAATGGAGCTGGAGCTAAGACTCCTATTGATTAGCTGAGGTTCACAAAACATTCACTCCCAAATATAATTTGCTGTATATAGTTACATTTATGAGGCAAACAAGCTAAAAAAAGAAGAGCAACTCTGCCACACAGTAGTGGCAATGAACGCAATAGCTGTGAAGCTGTGATGGGATATGACATGCATTTCTCCATACATTTACATTTTAAAGTTTTAATGAAAGCATATTGTCAGGGAATGCCAAGCCCACTACGTATTTTCCCTTTGCAGTGCAGTGACAAGATCCTGTTTCATGTTGCTAACAAGAAAACATTTTGTATTAAATGGGGAGTGAATATGCAAAAATGAAATTGAACAAGTTCCTACAGCAAATCTGCTCCCCATCAAAAATCTAAGGGAAGATTTTTTTCAAAGACAAAATCATTTTACTCCTTTTCTTATGAAGCAGGTTCTTATCAGATGTCTAAATGCTGGCTGTTGGGAATTTTTCTCTGTCTTCAAGAAAGCTACAAAGATGCTAGAGCACTTCCTGAAATTTCATTAGCAAAATAATTTCTTACATTAAGAAAAAAAATTGAAATTAATTCATGCATATGGAAATAACTGACTGAGTCAGACTGTTAATGTCTTTTAACATCTAACTCCATGGATTGATGGTAACCTGCAAAAAACATTAAAAGTGTAACATTCATAAGATCAAAGTAAGATTCAATTTAGAGCTCTTTCAGTAGGGTGTTGAGTTTATCTATGCTCAAAAAATAATCAAATTGTCCCTCTGGGTCCATAATAAACTGTTTTTTTCTTTTTTTGTTCCTTTGATGATGGCTATCAATTATGAGATTTTATTTTTGCCACAATCTTGCTCTTAAAAAGCTGAAAAAAGGCATGTTGATGTATAGCATTTAGTATGACTAAATGGTCTAGAAACCAGAGTTCATCAGTCTCACACATGGCTCTTAAAAATTCCAATACAAGAAGTCCTGCTAAGGGAAAATTACCATATACTAATTCAACAACCTCTTTGTTTTTACCACCATTTTACCAAGTTATTACATTATTATAATGCTTTAGTAAGTGAAACTTTGGATGGGACTTCTGCTTATGGACACCAGGGATCATTTTTCTGTCACTGACTTCAAATTATTTAAAAATGAACTCAGGATCCCTCAACCTCAGGTAATGTCAGATTTTGCACAAGGGGAATCCATCCCTCCAGCACTGGATGACACAACCCCTGGCACACCAAGGAGCACTTACAAGTGCACTGTACAATACTGAGACTAACAGGCTCCTCTCAGATTTAGCTGCCAGCTAATATGGGTCTGGGCTACCCAATCAGGTTCCAGATTAGTCTAATAATTTAACTTTGGCAATAGTAGTGTTGCAATAAAAAGATTCATAATTCATAGTGGAAAAGGTGATGATGTGAACCTTAGTGAAAAGAGACAAAACTGCCCATCAAGAGACAATTATGGGTCCCAAGTACTGCAAGCCAAGCAGGTGATAACTATCATCAAACCTGTCAACAGGCAGTGTGCCGACTTGCAATCCTGATGACAGTGAGTGTTTTATTTATTCTGTTGTGAGTAATGTTCGTGTGCTATTTCTGGTCTCTGGCTATATTTGCAAGAAAAGTGCAGGATCCTACCTCCTTTTGGTCATCAGTGTTTCCTCAGACGCGAATACTTGAACATCCGTTCCCATTTCAAGAATTAAAAGTGAAAATGACTCTCATTTGGAGTATCAGTGCTTCACCGTAATTGAGTGTTGAGTTAGCCCCATAGCAGATCTTTAATGAGATAAATGTTATTACACACTGTTAAAAGATAGTTGAGTATGGTGAAACGATCTCTCTGTAGAGATCTGAGGGCCCTCTTTAGAGCCTGAATTTCAGATTCTTTTCGAAGACAATTCCAAACTGTTCTTTGGTCTTTAAAGAAGGAGTCACTCAGAAAGAAAGATCTGATTTTCTGTACGAATAGCACCATTAAAGTTAACGCATTTTGTAAGTAAAGTATTCAGCTGAGTATTATCTGCCATTAAGATAATTAGGTCTAATTTTGCCTTGGACCTTAGTTGAAGCTTTGCAGTGGGAAATAATTTCTAAAAGTTTTACCTATTTAAACAGACAAGTTAAATAGGGGATTTTCAAAGACATTTCTAGCTCATTCTCAAATCAGATTTACTTGATATCAGAATTACATTTTTAATGTGTAAAACTCTAGCTAACCATACTTAAGGATTTATACTGGGATTTCTGAATGGAAACTATCAAGCTATATATGTCTTCAGATATGCAGATATGCAGTGCCAGTGAAAGCATCTCGAAAAATTACCATCTCCTGATAATAAAAGTATGCCATATGGAGTTGTCAAACATGTAAAAAGATGACCTAAAACTGTGCTACTAGCAATTTTTACAGTGACAATGTTAAATGTTTTTTAAGATTTCATCTATAAAATTAGATGCCAAATCCTCTTTTGATTAAGTAAACAGCTAAACAATAGTCCATTTCAAGGGAAATAAGACTGCTTTGTCCTAAACCAAAAAATTATACCATCCTCTTACTTAACCTTTTTAGTCATTGCTAAACTAATAGTTAAATAGAAACTTCTATATCTGACCAAAACAATTGTCACTGTTTTTTCCAGATGAAGAAGGTCAGACAATGAAAAAAATAATTGTTATTTCAAGCTTTACAGAGCTCAATTACCTCTCTACTCAGGCAAATCCCCCATTGATGCCACCAATATTTTTATCTCAATTACTACTGAATCATCCAATAATAACATTGAAAACAAAAGACGTGGAATTTCAGAATAAATTTGAAAGCTTGCAATAGATTTGACTGTGTACTGTACTGCTGCATCTTTCTCCAGCATTGTTATATTTACTTTTGTTTTCATTGGGAGCTATAAGACAGATTTTTGGATATTCTAAAATAAGCATGTTTTTCCTCTATGGTTTCCCCTCTATTTCATCCAATTTATTCTGTATTGTCTCCTGGATTGGGCTGATATACAAATTAACATATTTTATCTTGCCCTTGAAGTCCAATACATTCTTGAACCCACACTGAATCTCCAGCAGAAATTACTGAAGTGCCAGGAGACACAGTGTTCAATGGAGTAGCCTAATTTACTCTTCAGTAAATGGAATTACAGTACCTTGTGACAGGGCACATCTGATTTAAATCGTGATGATGTTAAACACAGATTTACACATATAGGAGGAATATGGAACTTAATCAAGATATCAGTTTAAAAGGATTTGAACAAGAAAATTCAACACAAAGCCTCAACATTTTACAAAAGAACTTCTGAAACTTTATTGTGAATTTTAAAGTACATTTAGAAAGGATCTTATCCTTAATTTCATTAATTAAAAATAAATTTAAAGAAATCCACATACTAGTTGTTTGAGCAAAGTTCAGTACAGACTTTTTGAAGTCACAATATATACATTGCATGAGAGTGCAATAAGCTTCCAATTACATTAGGTATATATTTCTAAAATAAAGAGCTTTGATTTGACATGTGTGAGAGGCATACTGTTTACAATGATAACATTTTACAAAATATAGCAAAGGAAAAATGGAATTTAATACATTTTGAATGTACAACTACTTTATACTTTTTTTAGGCAATTCTTTACTCAAAGTGTACAAAAGTACATTTTTAAAGGACACCTGTTCATTTGCACTGTCCAATACTGATTAGAAATTATAGTTTTAAAGATTCATTGCTATACATATCAGTGAATTCTTATTCAACTCCATAGCCACTACAATGAAGAAAATATTACAGAATCATTGACCGCATCTTCTTCTCTCCTAAACTATGCATAGATAAATACATAGCAATGGTGCCTATTACTACAATAAAAGTGAAACATTTCACCTGATTTTTGCAACTATTCTTTGCATAAATATAATGCACTGTATATATTTATTAGTTTATTTAACAATCAACTGATTGCTTATTTTAACACTCAGTAACATACAGAAGCACATACACTGCTATCCTTAAATATTTTCCACTCTGTAGTGGCTCATAAGATTCAAAAACTCAACACTGCAAATTCATAATTCCCAACCTGGGGAAAAACTATCCCTCAGATGGACTGATACTACTTATACAAGTTAAACCATATTATGAATCCATAGCGTCCACCTCCAAAATACATAACAGAGTAATATAGTATACTGTGGCTACTAACTACTGCATAATCATTATATAGGAAATTGTCACATCAACTCTTTTACATTTATGATTATTCATTACATTATATCACACACAGAGCAAAACTTTCCCAACAGATGGATCTCCTTTTCTACAGTTTTTCATGTTTTAGAGAAAAATCATCACACAGTGACAATGATATGTCTGGAGAAGTATGTAAAATGTGTTTCCTTTTCCAGGACAAAAGAGTAAGCAGTAAACTACTAATTATTTTACAATCAAGATGTAAAATTCCATCTTTAAAGAGAAAGTCAAGTTTTCAGCACTGCAATTAAAGAAATTATGTACTGGGGGTGTGGAACTGTCACTCAAAACAGTGTGAAAAGCATACCAGAAAATTAGTTAGCCAATCATGAATTAAAAGTTGCACTTTCCTTTTAAACAGAGCACAGTAGGGTTATGTGATTTGTGTCCAACCACTCTGCAATGTGTTGTCTGAACAGCTCAAAGTATATGCAAAGGACAAGACAGCTTTGCATTCATTATTGCTGAATAAAAGGAATATGCTGAAATGTGTAATGACCGATGGTGAATTTTTAACCACCACTAAGGATGATTGAGACATTAAGATTTACAGAAGAGAGCACGTTTTTCCTTTTCAGGGTGGACAAAAACCCAGCCTACATGGATTTGCAAAAATCCATGCTACATGGATTTGCTTACCTACTTTCTCCTTTAACCAAAGTTAAAATTAAGTATCTTGCTCTTTGTACCAAAGAGCTTCACTGCCTTTTCAATACAGCTGTCTCTTCCATGGCGAAAAAAAAGTACTCTCTATCTGCAAAGCACTACCTATAGCAGTGGTCACTTGGAGGGCAGACATTGCAGGTCAGATGCAAACCACTTTGGGCTACTCACTCTGGAACCCCTCTTGGCTTTTTCCTGCTAAATGTAGTAGACTAGGCTTTCAGCTGTCATCCCTAGTAACAGCAGGAAGAAATACCAAAAATTTTGCAGACTCGTGTGATGCTTTTCACTTTTGCTGTCCAGTATGCCACCAGAAACCTCACGGTGACAAGCTATTAAAAAATATGCATCACAATTTTGCCTAATATCCATGCAAGAAGAGCACAGCAAGCCCACTGACTTCAGTCATGCTACACTCGCCTGTCCACCACACACAGCAGCACACAGTTGGGATTGAACTGAAGTGAATGGAAACAAGAAATCCCTGGCACGGCTCCTGCAAGCAAGACAGGTTTAATGGTGTGCTGACCTTCTTTAAAAAAAACAAACAAACAAACAAAAACCAAACCAACCAAACAAACAACAGAAAAATTAAACCCAAAACCCAGAAGCTTTACCAGTCAGAAACCTGCCCAGCACTACTGTATTCTAGTCATCACTTTAGGTTAAAAAGAAATATTTTAGCTTACATTATGTGGCACTTCTTTTTTTTTTTCTCTATTTCTGTTTTAAAGACACAAAATAGCCCACTCCTTCCTTTGATATCTTCAAAGAGAATAACTGAAGCCTTCCAGGATCCTTGACAGCTTAAGTATACAGTAGGAATAGTTGACAATTACATTAGCTTTTCCCAGTGTGCAGAAAGGATGGCTAATGGAATTAATGAATCGTTTGCTGTTCCACTAGTCAAAAGTCTAAATAACAACATGACCTTCAGTCAATGCTGCTGAAGAAACATTTCCTTAAACAATTCACAATCAATGAGAGATGACCTCAGATTGCAACTGTGTGTATGTGATTTCTCTTCTTTAATTTCTCTTCTTGTGTAGAGTGTAATAAGTTTAACCATTTGCACCAGTTGCTATTTTCCCTAATGACTGCTTATACCAAACAGGGAGGAAAAGTACCATGATCTAAAGTTTCAGTAAGCTACTATGAACACAACATCAAGCTAAAATTTCCATGAAGCCAAAAAAACACTCTCAAGTTTATCTTTTTTCTTAGAGAGGTAATAAACAATGTTTATTGTGTAATAAGTTCCTTTTCAAAGAAAATAGAGTTTTAAAAATAAAGATGAATAATTCTCTTCTCGCTCCTCCTTGTTTTTATTTCAAGTAAAATGCACTGCCACCAGTGGTGGGATTTTTGGTTTAAACCGATGTGAAAAGAAATCAAGTATCTGTTAATAAACTGCTATGTTTTGAACTGCTCATGTTTAATAGTGCTAATTTTTTTTATTAAAAAAACAATAATATCCCATAAGAACTCAGCACTAGGATTCCTATTTGTTGTTTTCAAATGGTATTGATCAGAGGGATAGTGGGAGTTAGTTAACATCAGGTCAGCACATGAATGCAGACTGCAAAACAATTTTTATATGGTTTTTTTTGTTTTTGGTGTTTTTTTAAGTTCTAAAGCTGAAAGCAGTCTTCCTAAACAGGAACTGTATTCCTTAATTATCTTTGAAGAGAAGGGTTTGGACTAACCCTACATTTTTAATCTTTTTTAGGATTTAGTTTAGCAGGATAAGAGGTTATAGTGGAGTAAAAAAAATGATTTAGTACAGTGCCTACAATCCAGTGATGCTTAATATAGTTGATCATCAAAATACTTAAAACGATAGTATTAAGTGATTTCTGCAGTTGATGACATGAATGTTTATGACAGCTTTAGCCTCATAGTTGCATCTGCTTGACTTTCACCCACTTTATTTGAAGACATGCATGTGTAAAGATCAGTAGCAATTGCCAATTTGTCCGATGTACCACATCAGGATACAAAAACTGCTACAGATTTTCCCCCTCAGGTGCAATTTTGTCATACTCCATTAATCCTTTCAATCCTCCCCCAATCCTGTGGACTTATTATTTAGTAATCCCTGATCGTTGTGATGAAGGAACATTAGAAAGTCTCTGCTGTCCGCAAGGCAGAAAATTACAATGGTCGTCTATTAAATTTGGCTCTCACAGTGCCCCCTTGGATCAAGCCTGCTTGCCACAAACACAACCAACAGCCGTAACGTCAGGACAAATTATCACCGATATCCAAAATGTCAATTTTAAACTAATTTTGTGCCTCACAATGTCGCCTCTTCAGCACCCAGACAAAGGCTGTATTTTTAAGAAGGGAGAGAAAAATCTCAACACATAGGGTAGCTTCATTCACTTATGCATGTCAGGTTTTCAGTTTTCAACTCCCAACCAGGAACTGTCTCACATGATTGCAACCCATTGTGCAACTGAACAACTTGGCTTTCTTCCACTTGAGTCAGTTAAAGAGAGATTACTGGGAGTATTCCTTTCCAGGGCTGCTCTCGTTAAATACAAGATTCTCTGTAAACACCAGTGTTTTTCTTTCTAATTCAACATTTTTACACAGCAAAGTAATCTGTCTGTCTGGATCTTTTCTCTCTCTCTCATATGCACATGCAGACAGCTGCAGGATTTCTATTTTTCATCATGTATGTCCCTATCTTATTTTTCCCATATAGACAGAAGTCACATTTATCTACTTTTTAGGAAAACAAAAAAAATTAAAACCCCCCAGCTTTTCATTAGCTTGATTAATTTAAAGCTGTAAACTTTGGTTTAATTCTACTGACATGAAAAAGTAACAGCTACAAGCTCCCAGTCAGGATTTGTGATTGATTATCTAGTGAAGCCTTTAAACAGAAGCTTGTTTGCTCATTAGTTGCACTAAGGTCTTTAGTGACATATACAACCACAATCTTTAATTAAGAAAAAAAATTACTAAATATTTAGATATTTTAATTTTGAAAGAGGGGGAGCAAATAAATAAATAAACAACAAAAACAAACAAACAAAACCAAACAGCCAAAGCTTCACAATCAACCACAAAATAGAGGAAAATTTAAATAAAGCTCTTCTTAGGTAACTGAGATATTTATTGTTGTAGCATTTTATTTCTCAGATTTGACTTGTCTTTTGGAAGCATTGTACTGTCTCTACTATCTAATCCTTCAGAAATTCAACAAGATCTTATCCTTTCTACTATAATAGTAGCCACAAGTGTGATTACATGATCTACATGCTTGCCACCCATCACTTAGGTATCTCAGCATACTGTCGCATAAATCAATCTTACTCACCCATGGGTACAGTGTATCCTGCCTCCAGACCACTGAGCTAGTTTTGTTTGTTCTGATGTACACAGAGTATAAGGTATGGGAAGTTTTGTGCAGAAGGATCATATTTAAGCTTGAAGAGACTACTGAAGCTTAACCAAACACACTGAAAGAAAAAAATCAAGATAATTTTGCAATTCTAGTTTTAAAATTAATTGAGACTTTGCTGTTGAATTTCAACATTTATAATACAATCAGAAGTCATTTACAGTGATACTAGCTTTGTCTCCTTGCAACACTGTTGAAAACAGCAGGATATAGTAAAACACTTAAAAGTCTCAACAAATTTTGTTTAAGAAATCTTAATGCATGCTGAGCAGTTATACACATTCAATATTTGACAGGGAAATTTAAATGAAACAGATGGTTTAGGTGTCTAATTCTGACCCTCACAACTCTTCAAAGGTCGTATTAGTAGTAGCAGATACCATGGACTTCAAAACCTGTCATACCAGTCTGCACCACCTACATTAGCCCAAAGGACAGTTGACGCATGGACTTTGCCTACAGAGATGCTCAATGAGCCTTCTCACAGCACAGGCAGAGCCTAACCATGCCACAAACCAGTGGCAAGGAGTTTATCTTCCAGCACAGTGCAACAGTTCTATGCATCCATACACGGAAATTGGACCTGACAGCTCAGTCTTGGTATCAGCGGGGTGATTCCCCGACTGAAATCTTGCAATATCAGCCCAGATCCCACAGGACCAAAGGTTCACATAGTTGCAGTGCTGAGGACTTTCACATCCAGAAACAAATAGTAAAATGCATCCAATCCAAATGGAAACAGAAATACCCCTATGGAGGTGTCTCATGATCTCTTCCAGTCAGAAACTCTCTCCAATCATATTGCTGATGCCTTAGTGATGTCCCCATGTGTTTTTGTTCTCATTTAGACTGTAAGTAACAAGGATTCAGCCAGGGAACTGCCTGCTAAGTAGGAACCTGGGAGTTACAAACTGTTCCCCTCATCTGCCTTCTATCACGCTTTTGTTTAAAGGCATTCTTACAGAATATATTCACCTTTAATGTATGTATGCCTTCTGTGGGAGAAGCTTCACGTTGATTTGGACTGCAATTGCACTGGATTTTCAGATGGTTCACTGTAATATTTGGCATCTGTTTTTATTCTGTAAAATAAATCTTCAAATGTTATGAAATTAGATCTTCAGCTGTTTTCATAAACCGAGATTGTCCAGTACTGGATGGAGGACAGTATGAGGACTTGGTTAACTTTTTACCTGGACGATGTGAAGTATTTTGGGTTATTCGCAACAGAAGTAATGTTGGTCTTCATAAAAAACTGTTGAAAATTACTTTGAATTTCCTTCTGATGACTCTTTAGCTATTAAATACATACCACTGCATGTTCCTTAGACTACATGAATAATGTACCTTTGGCCACCATCGTGTCTTCTCTCTGAAGTAGAATCCTCAGTATTCCAATAGGTATATGTAATCCTGTACATACAAGCACATTTATATATCTGTTCTCATATCTATACATGAACAGTCACAAGGCAACATGATGACTGGCTTCATATTCTCCTTGCTTGAATTATTTAGGCCCAACTAAACTAATGTAATGGAAATAAGTAGAAAACCTACACCAGCCAATCGATCTAAATCGATAGAACTAACCAACCAAAATTAAGTTAAACAGTTAGCACTAAAGTAAGCAGCTAAAAGATATAATTCACTATTACACACTAAAAGAATCATGACTTTGAGATGGTCACACAGTATGGAACTTCGTCAAAGAGGCCAGTTCATGGAGTTTCTCCTTGCACAAAACAGCACCTACCTCTTAAAGTTTTAAGACAGTGTGGCTGATGTCTTGCTGGTTTTGCTTTGGTGTTGGTTTTTTTTTCAGATTGATGACTATCATCATTAATGTTTCCATTTAAAATATTCTAACCTCCAGATTAAATTACCTTTCAAGTGAAATAGCAGACAATACCCTTAGGATTTAGTTCTGTGATCCTTATGAGTTCAACATGAGGCAAAAATGTAGGCTTTTCAAAAGCACTTTGTATAAAACGTAAAATTCCCAGAGATTTTAATGCTTTAATTTTTTTGCTAACCTTAAACTGTTCTGATAAAAAGTTTATCCTCCATAAATTTAGGATTCAGTTATGTTGTGCACAAAACCAGTACAGTTTAGATCAAATGTTTATTTGATCTACTTTTAGATTGAATGTTACACATAGTCAAGTTTTCAAAAAAAAAGCCCAAGCAAGTAACTCTATCACTGTTACCTCAGGAAGTGAAGTGTAATTGTAAAATAATAATGATCATCTTCAAACAAAGAAAGGGAAAGTCAAATTGGAAGCAGTTAATATTCACCTTCAACAAGAGGAAGATGTTAATTTCCAGCTCTTTCTATTTTTAATTTATGATTTTTTTCTGTTGTGTGTGAAAGCCAGCCAATTTTCTTCAGAAAAGTGCTTCTATTCGCTTAACTCGGTAAGAACTGCATGCTTCTTATTGGTCTACTGCACCATGGGGATGGGATAAAATATGAAAGTAAGGACTTCTTTATTCTAGTTAGGAAAATTAGCTTTTAAGCTCAGCGGGGGCAGAAACAAAGGTGGCATTTAGAAATAACTAATTTAGTATCTAACCAAAGCAGAGTCCTCTTGGAGAAGAGAGAGACCAAGGGAACGCAAAATTTTACATTAATTATTTCTGAGTCAATTCCTATAAAATCAGAAGGACTTTCTTTTATGCTCAAATAGATTACACACTTCCTTTTACAATATGCACATTGTTCACATTTTTAAAAGATAATTTAATGAACAACTGCTAAGAAATAAAGAATACTATTTTTTTTTTCTTTTCAATACATTAAAGTGCAAGGGTCATCTGGAGATGAGGCCTGGACTGCTTTTTAAAACATAGATTGTGGGACAGCTCCTTAGCTAATATGAAATAGCTCTGTTAAGTTAATTGTTCAATTAGAATGCAATGTAACTATGATTACAGATTGCCTACATTACCATATGTTAATAAAATAGCAAACATGACTTGCAAATTTTATTCTTTGCTTTGTTTTGGCTCCTTTTAATTGCTTGGATTTTCTTTAATTGTAAAGAGTGTATTTTGAGGGGATAAATTCTCATTTGTGCTGTCAGACCAGGCTAATCATTCCCTACTTAGCTACATTTCTAAAGACCTAAGATTTTGCTTAAAAAGGAGCTTAGAAGCAATTGATTTGTGTTCATTAATCCATAAACATTTGATTTCAAATCAGATTGCCAGCAGACATAACCTCTCTGCATTGCTACAACAGAGACTTGATTTGATTAATCAAACAGCTCTGATTCACTGGATTGTCTACAGAACAGTTGTCCCTGACAATACTATGCAAATAGCTGCTGATGTGGTACTGGCATCCCAGATTTCTACAACTGCTATGTTTTCCTCCATGAATACATCAACACTTTATATTAAATTCAATTTTATTCTTCTATATAAGCGCTTCTGCATAGGATGTACATAGTCTTTAATCCATGTTCTACCATTTGCTTTGAAAATAAGTGTCATCTGTAAGATTTTATTTCTCTATACCTCAGTTTACCCTTTACTGAAAGTGCAGTATTGATATTTCTGTATTCTAAAACATTTAAAACTACATAAATTATTAGATATATGCACATCTATGTGTACCACTATAAATAATTATTTTTCAGGAGCTATGCAACAATAGATCTCATGTAACTATTTTTGCCTGTTCTGTTTAAAAGAGCTGTCATTGATACAGAATTAAATGCATTGGGTTAGGGAACAGGAAATCTTTCTATTTTAAAATTCCAAACCCAAATATGCTAACTAGGTCTACATATTTAATACTGACTGTTGATAAAACAGCATGAGCCAGTATGCAACAGATATATGATTCACTTCCTAATAGATAATGGTTACCCCCCAGGAGTAGTTGTTCATTCTCCTGGGAAATAACTCATAGGTGAAAAAAAAAGTAGGCCTGCAGTCAGGGTAAGAGGGAAGAGTAAGAATACTTTTGCTACATTTGGTTAGGTAGGAAGAAGCAGGAAGAAAAGCCAAAGTGCCTTAAAGATGCAGAAAAGCTAAGCCCGTAGTATCAGCAAAAAAAAGCAGGGGGTCACAAAACTTTAATCAATAAATTTCTAAGAAGTGACAGTTCCTAAGATCTAGAAGAAAAAAACTTCATGGACTTTGAAGTTAAGGAAGAATCACGGACAGAAGGCTTTAGGGGAAGCAATAAAAACTGTGAAGGAAGCAAGTACCTACTTTTTTCCAGCAGGTCCTTAAATATTGCAGTTCTTGAATGAGGGCTGATGACATCAACTGGTTCACCCTGCTAGTTGACTCTGAGGAGCATTATGTTACTACCCACCAATAAAGACCTATCTGAACCTATCAAGACTTTCTTGTCTCGTTTTTCAGGAAAACATATTCTTAATTAAAATGGTCAGTTCTTCAGTACTCTGTCAAATAAATACATTAGCTCAGAATAAGAAAGAAACCTCAGTCATCCTATGCTGACTCTGCCCAAGTGCAGATTGGTCAGATTACGTTATTTATCATCTTCCATTTGAAACAATGTTTCTTCTTATGATTCAGAGAACTGAAGGATGGACCTTCTGGTATGATTTTAGTCTAAACCCACCATATTGTTTTGGTAAGCTTCTTAACAAACACTTCTGTATATTAAAATGAGTATTGTCGGTACTCCTGCGAGATGAATTGCTTACAGGCATTCAGCGCACATGCAGCCTCCCCTCATTCAACATGTGATGAAATGATAAACTAGATCACTCATGGGGTTACTGACAATGTATTTGTGTTTCATGCTTTATATATATCAAAATAAAAATATATATGTTAGTACTTGCATCAGTTACTTGTTTCTGATTTGTGCTAGATTTTTCTTGATGAAGTTTTATGTATTTACAGCATTTTGAACCACAGTGTGTGCATTCAATAGTAATTGCTTAAAGAATTACAGAATAATTGGTGATTTGTGTTCAGATATTTGGCAGAGCTTGAAGTCTCACTACCAGTGGAAAAAAAATAATAATTTGTTTAAGAAATAAAAACTGCAACTCTTTTCATTATTACACTGTCAGAAATAGGAGCAATTTTCACAGAGAAATGGAAGCAAAATGTGAGGAAAAAAGTTTTGAGAAAGCGATTCAAGACCCTCTCCACAACTCTAGAAGTAGCAAGCCTTCCTACATTAGCAATCTTGACTCAAAACTGGGATGTGGTCAAAAGTGAAACTTCTTTTCAAATTTCAGCTACTCTCAACTGGACTTTTTTCCAGCATGCAAATTAGGATAATACCCTGTCTGTTTAAAAACAAAGGTCCACGACTCCAAACAGCAGGAGTGCTGAAGCCAAAACAGTATTGCTTGACAGAACTGAAAAAGGAAGTCTGAGCACTGCACTTACTTATTTTTGTTTCTATTAACTTGAAAGATGTGCCCCATCATACACTTGTATTCATTCCAAGCATCTATCACCTGACTTTGTGAGTTGCTTGAAGACGATTCTCACAGCCTGAGCTTAAAATGAGAAATTTCGACTCAATTGAAATGCAAAGACAAAATACTGCATTCTTCTCCCAGCTGAGCTTTTATTTAACGTGCCAGATTAAGAAGCCTGCTCTACTTTACTGGATCAGAGTCAACACAGTTTGTCCAAGAAACTCAGAGATAAGGGGGAAACAGTTCTTAATCAGGCAGAATTCTCAATAAAATAAATGAGCACTTTGCCCAAGTATATTTTGTGGAATTTAAAATCGTTATGTTTGCCTCAGCTAAGTCTGAAAAAGTGGACTGCTGCTTTTATACTTATGTTTTGGGACAACTAACTCAATACAGAAGAGAATAAAAACAAACTTCTCCCTTCTTGATGTCATTTTTTATCAAGCTTTAATCAACTAGGAATCCCCTGAAGAAAATTCACACAGCAAGTTGGAACAGCATAATCTGAAGCTCCAGTGGGTTTGGATTAAGTACAAGGCATTTTACCACTGTGTTAAACTACTTAAAAATATAAGAGACCCATGGACTAGAAATGTGATTATGTTTTCTCTCATGATTAGAAAATAACATCTATTTTATAACTGTACAAGTTGCTGTTAAGGGCACCGACTATCATAATAACTACACTCAGAAGTATTTAATTTCTTAAAACAGTGGATGTAGTCTGATTTGCATATTCAACTGTTTTCATCAGCATCTGCCTCAGTATTTTTCTGTTAATTTCATGCTATCCTGCTGTTCCTAAGATATTAAAGTGTCACAGATACTAAAACCTGAAACTCAATTTACATAGCTTGGAAATTTTTTCCAGAAATGTTTATCTTTTAGACAATACTAAAAAATATTGCCTATATGCGTAAGTAGCTTAATAGTGGGCCATGACAGACAGTGTCTATGTAGTATCAGAGATTATTTCAGTGTGCTTAAAACCACTCCCTGCATACCATCCTGCAAACAGAGTAACTCAAGAAGTCAGAGCTACATATTTGGTACACAGCTATAGCAGACATGTGTTTATAAAAGCAGCAGCTTGGCAGCTCAGAGGTTAAACTGGTAATTGTGAAAAGGGATTGAGCTTCAGTTTCTGTAATTCTTTAAAGTGAATTACTGCTTCTTGTTTAAACCCAGCTATTATTCAAGAAGCTGCAAGAGAAGGATGGGTGCCACAGGACAGAAGAAAGTGTTAGAGATCTTTGTACCTCCTTCAGCCTGTTTGTGGGAGGAAGAAAGAGGGATTATTGCACAAACATGAGGAGACAGATTCAACTCTTGATTACAAGCAAAACCATCAGGGAAACAGTTGTGATTTCACAAATATAAAATTAATGATTATGAAATAAGAATTGGGTTCAGATAGCCTTTACTTAGAGTAAGTAGAGTTACATGCAGCCCTAACCTAAAAAAAAAAAAAAAACCAAAAAAACCCCCCCAAAAAAACAAACAAACAAACAAAAAAAACCCAAAAAAACAAACTTGGGAGTAAATGATATTAGCATCTTTTTGGCCTTTGTCCATGACTATCAAATGGCATTAATATAAGTGTGACTCAGAATTGAGATCCCTGGTCACTACTGCAGCCAAGAGCCTAAGTATATGAAATCCCCTTGGCTCTGCTAAAGCACTAGTGCTAAATTCTGGGAAATGATAACACTGATTCATCTCAAAATAGTCTATATATAACAGCAAGACTAGGCACACATAAAATTATGCACTATCTTGCCCCAAGGTTAGCAACATATTCCTAGTAGAAGGAAGAATGTTATTTTCATTCCCTGCAATCATGTGATAAATAGCTGTAGGGCAGATTCAGCAAGATCTCGAAGGTTATGATTTTACAATATAATGAATGTATGTCTAGCTCTCTGTCACCTGAAAAAGCAGCAAAACAAAGCAGGACTTGTCAGTATTTTGCTTATGGCAGAAATCAGACATTGTCCAGAACTCTTTATGAGACACACTGCTACTTCTTCACTAGTTTGATTACAACATTCACTCCAATACTTCAACAGCTCAGCTTTCCAGCATATGGCATAATTGGAAACAGCAGCCAGCAGGTATCACATGTGAATGGAAAATGTCTCGCACTGAGTAACTACTGACTGTATCAAATATGTGGTCTTGTAGGTAGGTTGATGGGGGAAAATAATGCTAATGAAAATATACTGAGAATGAGAGGATGAGTGGAATACCTGTGCAGTATATGAGGAAAGCAAATTACCTAGAAAGTTCAGAAGTAGAAAATATTGAAAAAATTCATTGAGATTAGCTCAAAAATAAAGAGATGAGACAACATAAAGGAACACTTTAAGAGATATAAACCCCAAACCTATGGACAGGTTCAGGAGAAACTTTTTAAAAGGTGAAAGACATACACTGAAAAGTGTATTCTTAGGAGCAGGCAGACTCAAGCTACTGAACAAAAAAACTCCAAGAAGGCAACTCATGCCCAAGACTTGCAAAGGAACAGACGCTTGTTCCCAGTCTATTCATTTATTGCCAACGTGAAGTAGACCATGGATGCAATGCTTTATTCTGATCATGTTTCCTATAAAATGCTGTTTTACTATAGTAAAAATAGAATACAGGCACATCCATACCATCACCACTGCCATGTAATGGCCTGTGCTCAATTAATGCTTGATTTTGGTGATTCATATTGCTCTGCCTTAGGGGGTGACTGAGTTATAGCCATTGTATGCAGCTGCAATCATTGGCAACCAAGCACAGTTTGCAGAACAGTAACACTGGCAAAGTTGAAGATGTATGAAAATGCACTGGAATTACACCACATGGTGATGCAAGCCTGGCAGGAACACTTAGGGGTGCCTCTGCTAATATCATCAGTATTATATGTGAAAGTCCAAGGACTTTAATTCAACCAGAGGACCAAATGGTATGGTTTTGCCAAACAGTAGGACAGACTCACATGGCATCACTTGAGAAGTGTTAAAGGACCTAGAGTAAGTACACACATAATTCATATCCTCAAAGGTACCTCACTGCAAGGCAGTTCAGCATGATTTCACACTGAAGTAGGTAAGGAAGTATAAAATCTTGCTAATGATAAGGTACTGCAGATTCACCTGTACATAGCCAGTAGAGATTAACCCCAAGTGAATTGTTCCAGGCTGACCTTGACCAGCTACAGTAAGGTACAAAATACCTCTTTCTTGTCTCCACAAGGATTTTACATTTAGGTAGATACCTCACAACAACAATCTTGATATAAAACACTTTTTTTTTTTTTTTCCCCTTCAGTGAAGACAGAATCCTAATAAATGAGAAAAAGGCACATCATGTTCAAAGAGTAATGAGTGTAAAGCACAGTCCAAATGTAAATGAATTTGGGTCTACCTCAGTCAATTGCATTGTGCAGAAAAAGGCAAAACTGAAATTTTTCCCTTTATACTTCAAAAGATTTATAAGAGCAGCAAAATTTACAGGTGAAAATGTCAAACAAATAGGCTTCACAGACAGAAAGAGCCATATGATTTCTCTGTGTTTACAAGACTGAATCTTCTGTTGCAAGAGTTAATGCGCTTTGTGGAAGTTACTATGGCATGGCTTATAAGCTTCAGTGAGATGTGGTGGCAGTTCAGATTTCATGACAGAATGCTAACTTATCTCTGATACTGAAAAAACTAATGAGGTGTTATATAGTTGCAGAGCAGTGTTACATGCAGAGATATGCAGGTTTTTTGAGTTTTTCATTATCTGTGTAACTGTATAGACATAAAAGTAATGAAAACTCAAAACAGGCAGCAAAAGCTTAAGGCTTTAAAGATGGAACAAAATTGTGCTAGTGTTTTCTAGCGGAAATATGATACATTTAAGCAACCTCAGAAAAAGCCACTGATACTCCCAGCAGCATTTTCTGCTGGGTCTAAGGTCTCATGGGTAGCGCTTAGGTGAAGATCACAATTAAGCTAACACAGGCAATTTATTCTCATGCTGGTTTTATTCAAGTCGAGGCAATGGCATAATGTTAAGCCGTCTTAAGGATTCTCTTTGTTATGCTTGTTGCCTATGGCTTTTAATTGAAGGTGCTATCACAGCATCCCTATCAGATGCCAAATGTCACGAGCAGTAGCAAACAGGAGCACACAGTGCAGAGGGTTCTCCTGACCCCCAACTATCTCTACTGAGGACAGCAGGATATAACACTTTTCAGTAGCTAGAGGCTTACTGAAATGAATTTCCACAGTGCTGAATACAACTAAGGCTGGTATTCAGCACTAGGACATGAAAATGTTAAATAATACCAAGTGTGAGACAGTGAATGCAGAGTGTTTTTTAATGTGGTCACCACTGATCCATAGAATGAAAGTTCTAAAATTGGGAATTACTTCTGTGACATACTTTTGTCAGATAGATATCACAGATGACAACAAGAAGTACTTTGTCTGGAGGTGATCTGTACCATCTATAAAGCTTCAGCAGGCACTGAATGAAACTGCTCTGCCAAAAAGTGCTCAGCACACTGCTTTGAAGAAGTAGACTCAAGGATCACTGACAATCTGTATATCACAGCAGCACTGACAGTTTTCTTATTAAAGAATAAGTTTTCCTACAAGTTCAGTCATCTTTAAACCATTTTGAAATGTAAAGATATATGAATGTTTTAATCTCTTTTCCCAATCTCCCTTTCAAATTGCTGAATTCAAGAAGCACTATCCAGTTACTGAGTTGCAATCCCTGCTCTTCTGCTTTATAATTTACATATTTTGTTCTTGTTTTCAGAATCAATTTTCTATCCTAAGTCTGTGAGATAGCACACCTATTACAAATTGTGAATGCATTATGCCACGTATGAGAAAAGTATGAATGATCTTATAAAAAGAAAAGAAAAAAGTGAGCAAGTAAAACATATATGAAATAATTATTTTGTCTACTTGTTTTAATGACAACACATATAGGATGGCTTCCCATTTTATGCTGCTATCCAGATATGCTTCCAAATGTTTCAAATCCTTAAATCTTAAAGAGCATGGTTGATTAAAAGTCTTTGTGTAGACACAAGCAATGTGAGATCATGAGTTGGGTGTACTACAACAGATTGTACATAAAATGTGCCACTTCTGCACTGTGATACTATTTATTTGAGGGAGAAACTCAGATTTCTAATATGTGCATAAATATGTTTTACAAAAATAAGCATGCTTGGAGAATAAAAGAAGAGAATAAAAAGAGAAACATGAAAGGACAGAGTGTCTCATAAAAGAAAGAGATGTATTTAAGCATCAGCCAAATGACACTATTTTTCATATCATGAAGACTAAAATACTTCACAAGCCATTAGTTTCTTGGTACTCTGTGACGGATTAGAATATTTCTTAATCAACTGCTAAAGCACAGAAGAGGGCCAAAGCCTAGATTCAGCAAAGCTGAGTGATATTGAAATCCAGGGATGTTCAGTGGAGATGCTATCAATAGACACATCACAAAACCATAGAAGTGCACCAATTTCTCAAACCTCTCAAAAAGCACCTATGCTTTTGTCCATTTCTTAGTCCAGCATTTGAAAAATCACATTAAGAAACAAAAGTTCTGTACTCAAGGAAACAGATCAAAACCCCAAGAATGTTACAAGATTCAGATTACTTGCTGAAGGTTCTGAACCCTGCTTTGCCCAGAGGCAGTTTGAAAGCCTACACAGCCCACCCAGAAGTGGTCCTGCCTTACTGGTTAAATCCTATGGGCTGCATGAGGTTTGTTCCAACACATTAACACTACAGTGGGAACAAAGAATAAAAAAAATTAAATGTATTTAAGTGTCATTCATATTTTCATCTCATTCATACAGGATGGACATTCACAAAATTCATACAGATAGTCACCCAAAGCTCCATTGTCCACCCAGACTGTACCAGTGCTCTCAACAGAATGGGCATTAGAAGCCAAGACTAACAGGATTGGAGTGACCTCCCTTTGCTATATCTGTGTTTCTCCTCTGTTACCCCATTATAGAAAAATATTGCCATTTTTAAGTTTGAGGAAGAAAAAAGATGTTGTAAAATAAAAATAAAATGCCAATCACAACAGCGGATCACCTATCTCGTCTCATTTTGTACTTCTGTTGATTGACAACCTGGTGCTCTTGTAGTATACAAAGGCAAAAAATCAGGCACTCATTTCAAACTGAGATGTCTGACAGATGTAACAGCTTTCTGCAATGAAACTGATGAAATCTCAAATAGCAAAGTCCATCTCCTGTACAGTAGAGAGATTAAATTTCAATAGGCAACGTTTACTGTCCTTAGTAGATGCAGATTTAATTTGGGGGGGGAGGGGTGTTGTTTGTTTGGTTGATTGTTTTTGTTTGGTTGGGGGTTTTGTTGGTTTTGTTTGTTTCTTATTTATCTGGCAGTCATCAAAAACACGGGAGATGACTAGGGCTTTGCAAGTGGTACACAGCCTACCTCCTGCTGCTCTGGATGCCGCAGACTTCAACAGCATCCATATTTCAGAGTACTGTTGTCACAAACTGAAGGCAATTTCAAATTCTCTTAGCAGTAACACTAGCATGTCACTGATATTTTGACCTGTATTTTTGCAATGGTGAAAGGGAAACAGTCTGACAACTGACTGAAAATTCATACTGCTATAAGACACCAGAGAGGTAAAAGCAACATTTTTTATACTATAATGTGAATGGTCTGTACTAAGGTTCACAGAACAAGGTACCAAGGAATGTGCAGCACTGTGGAAAACCAGAAACACTCAGAACAGCATCAAAACAAAATAACTGATGTTTCATTGCACCATCTTACTAAAATAGATAGCTGATGGCCAGATAACGATTTAATAAAGTCAGGAAGACTCTTTCTGCTAATTTGGAGGCCTTTGAATTTGAGTTATAATCTAAAGAAGACTTTCCCAAAGGCAACTGTGCATATACACTTTTGTGTCCACATGCACTATTCAAATAATACCTTCACTTAAAGAAATACATAACCCTTCTCTTGACCTCAGTGAGAAAAATGGACTGGATAATGCTCTTCACCAGGAAAGTGTCGAACATGGATCACACCGAATTATACTCTTCACTGGACGTGGGATGCATCTCACCCAAAAGCATCTCACCCAAGAGCTGTGTTGCTCAGCTTTGACAAGCAGCTTAAAGCACCGTATTTTCTTCAGGGTGGGGAAAATCACAAACCCACTGAAGCAGATTAGATTTGTTATAGAATTAGAAGTCAGACAAGCTGAATCCCACCATAGTGCAAAATGCACTGTGTGTGCAGGCACTACCAGCTATGTGTACTGGTGAAAACTGTAAAAATGATACTTTCTGTGAACATCACTTACAGAAATAAGGCTAGATCTACCATCAGAAGCTGGGCACCTGAAGCAATCATGATGTTCAGATATATTCATCACATGCTCTAAGAAAAGGGACTGGAATAACAACAATATTCCCAAAATCTATATCACTGTATGGAAAGCTACTAAAAACAAGAGTTAAATATCATTCCCTTTCAGGCTATGCATACTGTCAACACAGCAAGAAGGTATTCTCTTAAAATTCAGTAGTCTGTACCATTCTCTGGAGCTCCTGGATCCCCTCCTGTAAAATCAAGCTTTTGGGAAAATTTTTCTTCAAAAAATTTTTGATAAGAGAAGATAGACCTCAGTGGTCAAAGACTTTGACCATGAAGTTCAGCAGAGCAGCTACATAGGTCATATGTAGAAACATACACATCCTACAGAACCTTTACATCAGAAAGACAATTGTTTCCATAACTTTATGTATTTTGAAGGAGACAGATATTTGCATCTATCAGGCTTAACCATCTAAAGAGATACTACTGCTAGCTATCAATCAACACGAGGCTAGAAGAATAGTAAAATACCATTCATAATTGAAGCATGGTCTTCCTCCTGACTTTTTCAGTGTTTTAAGGGCTGTATGACCTTACAAGGCATAGGCTAAATCAGTTCATTTGATGAAAAATATTGTACAAGCAGATATTTAACACTTTTTAATGATAAAGAAAACAAATCAGAGATTTTTCTTACTAGTAACAAGTGAAAGCCTAGGAGGTGCTAAGAACATCCTTCAGAACTACAAATGAAGCATCTGACAATTTCACTGGAAGGAATGAGGGCAAATGAACGAATATCAGTTTCAGGCTACAAAGTGTTTTATAAATCAGTATCAATAGTGATTCTCTTTCAGCTATCAGCCAATGAGAATATCCAATTTCGTTTTCTGGACTGGGAAGAGGTTGTTATTTTAAAACTCTGCCTTTCTGCAAATCTGGGGGTGGAATCAGAGGAAGAAGGAAAAATTTGACTGCTGATCTTTCCCATTTTATCAAATTCAGCTCAAATTAAAAGGATTTTAAATTCATTTCACTCCTGATTAATTTTAGGTATTTTCTTGATTTTGGAAATATTATCTCAATATCATCCTATTGTTTTTATAAAGAAGTTAACATTAGAAAGAGCTGCAGATGGAACAAACCAGCAGATTTATCTCAGCTTGGATTCAGCTTCACATGGTGAATTGTTACGGTAAAAAAAGGCTCTTTATAGTCCTCTTCTAATAGAAAGTGTGCATTTTCCAGACCAGCTTCGAACTGGTGAAAGTTGGTAATACTTGTGCACAAAAAGTTCAGTGTGACATTTCACAAAAGAAATGGCAAAACTACAACATGAGGTTATAGGATACTGCACATTCTACACACTAAAAAATCTTGACAAATGAAGAATTAAATTTTTTTCTCTCCATGCAACAGAAGATGCAAGACAACCCATGCCAACACCACAAAATAAATCTTGCCCTCCCCCCACCACCTCACTTGCTGCAAAAGAAGAAAGAAGCAAAGAATGGGTAACTTTTGAGATTGGTACAATAGACACCTCAGTATGATTACAAATCAGATTTTTAACTACCTTTCTCTGCATTATCACATACAATTCACAGTATACACGAAATGCTAAAATTAAATTGGAATGAAGGCCATATCATTCCAAGATTTGAAAGTCCAGATACTTTTAGAAAGATCCACATGAATTTTGTACTAAAATTGTAACAGCCTTCATGTTTTCCTGAAACCCAGTGGTCCCAGGAACAATACACACAGGGGTTTGTATAGCTACAAGAAGACTGCTGTTCCAAACAATTTAAATTTTTAATTTCAAGTTTTCATAATTTCACGACCAATGAAAAAGTATCAATACCAATTTAAGGTGTCTTCTGCCAGAAATAGCTATTTCTGCTTCAAGAGAGAATTTATAGCTCACTAGAAAATAATCCATTACAAGAAAATTATTGCAACTCCATTAGGAGGAACTTTTTTTGGTATGGTGTTTTAATTATAAGGGAACAGTTAACATGCATTTTGTGTCTAGACTAGCACTTAAAATCTCAGTTAGGTAAGATGCTAAAGCCCCTTATGTAGCAAACATCTTTCTAAAAGACAGAAATGAACAAAAGATGTTCTCCTCCCCCCACACTTCAATGTGGAAGGCTAGGGAAAAGGCGTTCGGAAGATTATGTGCTGTTACGGGACAGGGTAGAACTCCAACACCCACTTGTTAGAATAACCAATGTTTTTTTATCTCTCTTTTAGTTAGCCAATGATGATTAGTTTATGACCCAAGCAGAAGGAGGTGACATAGCAGACCTAGGTTATATTACCCCCTGCATCTAACAATAAACCACCATTTTGCCGTCCACCACATTGGCATCCTGTGAGCATTGGTCCGAGTAGCCAAGGTGATAGGCTGCCGTGTTGCTTCTGAACCAGGTTGCCAGCCTCACGAAGAGGCAACACTTCAGTAAAATATAATGGCATCCATTCATTTCTTATCTACAGTCTGGTAAATCTTTCTATTCAATGGAATGTTATCTCATGTAAACCAGAAATGAACTGATTAAGTGCCCACACCAGTGTATGGGGATAAATCATTTTACATACATTGTACCACAGGCTGGAAAGCCAAAGAAATAAAAGAAGGAACAAAATAATACATGAGTCTGTGTACATTTTTTTCTTCAGCAAAGGCATGAACATTACAGAATGTATGCAACATAGCTGTACTCTCAAATAGCAACTGAGGAAATTTATGAGCATAGATTTTACAGACCACCATGAAGTTCTGTGAAAGCAGTAATACCAAAAATTCAGGTAACATCTGTAATTCCTGTTTAGATCTTTCAGAATACTATATGTCCATTTTGTCAGTTAAATCCTACATGTCTAATGCAATTAAATGGTAGAGTAAGAAGATACAGCATCTCCTGAACTAAATGAAACTTGAATCCAGCTATTCTTGAACAGAAATTGCCTAGATGACGACCCATCCATAGGCATTACACATCTGACCCTTGGACAGTATCTATCAAGAGAAACAATATTGCAAAAGCGAGAAGCCAAGAATTGATGAAGTAAAATTACTCAGGACTTGAAACCTGCACTTCAGACAGGTAGACAGTTCTCGTAAAGAGCTGCTGAATGTAAATGGGTCACAGTTTTCATATCTTTAACATCTGTTGTTTATACCCAAGAAAGCACATCAGGGGCAAGAAAATTAATTCCCCAATTGCTGTCAACTGCGTTAGGGAACAGCAATAAACAGCTTACTGTAAGCCTCTAGCTACAATAAAATTGTTGTCAATAAAGTGTGGCTGATATGGTTTTGCTGTGCTAGGAAAAGAGATTCTTTGGAAGTGAAAATCTGAAATGGAAACTAAAAAGATTCTCCCTTGTTCCTATATACAAAGGAACATTATCACAAAATTGCAATAGCATAAAACTCTCAAGACCCAGTTCTCGCTCACACGTGTGGCACAAATTTCTTAGCATATGTGAAACTTTGGCTTTGGATATTCGGGACAGACGAGACTCCAGTGATTCTGATAAAAATCTTTTGCGCAGGAAACATTTAAAGAGAAATTAAGATTACTAAGCTTTTACTGTCTGATCTGTACACACAAAATGTTCCCTACTCTAGTTTAGCATGTCTATCGTCACTATTGAAAATGGTATTATAGCTTAGGGTTATGTTCAGATATCCATTATAACTCCCAGTTTTCACATGCCCTTAACTTTCTGAAAAATTCTTCTTTTCAGCTGAATTTTTCCATGCTTGGTCACAGCTCAAAGATTAATTTCTTTAGACAGTTCAGTGAAATTTGTTAACCTATTTTTCAGTTATACAATAATAGAAAAAATACACTGTACATTATCACCATTTCTAATATTTTAGTATAGATATACAAATATACAGAACTAGAAAGCAATTGAATTTTACATGCAGACACTTTTCCAGATGACTAGTCCTCACCCAAGACTAATATCCATGCTAACACATAAACCAAACTAAGCATACAAAAGAATATATGTATTTTTTATTTATACTAAGTGATGAAACAAGGCCACCAAAAATAATACTACACGCAGAATTGTGGAATGCTATGGTTACAGAATTTTAATATTTGCAGGTGACGTAAGCTCTGCACTGCTGTTCCAATGCAGATTTCCATCAACTTATGCACCTTGAAATTGCCACTCTCAGCGTATCAAATTAAGAGTCATTAATGTTTTCAGCTTTTCTTTTCTCTTACATAAACTCCAAACTTACACATTTAAGCACTCTAGAATAAGATAACATCAATTAGATTTGCCACATAAAGCTTAAGTGATGTGCATTGATCAGCAGGAGCCTGCCTACTTGTTCCTTGATCAGTCAAGAAGTCCATTGGCTGAAAAAGGAATAAAGCAATCTTCACAGAGCTTATGTGATTGAGTATAAGATTAAAAATATACTTTAGGATGGAATAAAGTTAATGTGTCATTCAAGCCCCAAATCCTTAATTTCTGCCACTGGAGCACAGAAATACAAGGACAGTGTTAACATATATTCAACCTTCCTGAATCTTCTAGAATTGTGCACGTTTCAAAAATTTCTAAATTTTCATTTTGATTCAGAAAAGTGCTTATAGTGTGCTTACAACGTTTTCTTGAAGACAACATCTCAAGTCACTTGGACTTTAAGGATCTGCTTCAGTTTTACCTCTTTAATGAAAGTTAAGCACATGCCCAAATGTATTTTGATTAGGAATGAAGACTGAAGGTTTTGCCCATAACCTATACTGATACATATTTTTAAACCTGTGTTATTTGTCACTGCTGTGCTTTAAATCTGATTAAATGAAGTTGTTATAATTTAAAATTGGGATAACCACAGTAAATTGGCCCTAATTTCTTTTATTATTTAATCTATTGTTAATCTAATGACACTGAGTAGGAGTTTTTGTCTGTTTATTTGCTTTTCAAAGGAGGTCTTTCACATAGAAGAATACAACATCTCGTCTTCTGCTGTATTTCTATGTAGCTGTTTGGTGTAATGACTTACTAATTTGAAGCGCATTTTTAAGTCCAATCAAATACTGAAAAGAACACTGATTGAGAAGCCTGCATAGATTTCAGTATTTGTTATGAGTCATAACACTGATTTTGGAAGCTTAGCTATATAAGCTGGTGGTGTGCAACATCCTTTCTATACTCCAAATTATGTGAATTACCATTTAGAACAATCCCAAGTTCAAGTATTCAAAAATGCTCTTTTCAGAGCATCCACCAGGTTTACTGCAAGATAGGCACTTGAAGGAGGCTTTGGTTTTCATACTGAGTACTTGTGAAACATGAGTCTGTACAATTCAAAGTCACACATAAAAAAGACAGAATTTCCACTAAATTTATTGAGGATTGCACAGAAATTGCCTACCAAAATAAAACCCAAAAAGCCCACAACCTTCCCCCCCAAACCTAAGATTTTTTTATTGAAGAATATATTTTAAATTCTAAAAGCTTTTTGATTTAAGACCCAGTTCTAACAGATTTTTAGGGCCACATGCCCATCAAAAGTATCGGGATTTTACTTGAATGAAGTCCAAGTGCTGACTTAGGCCCCAGCTCTTTGCTAATATTAATGTACCTGCAAGACACACTGTGTGTGCATTTACCTTGAACTAAAAGAAACTGTAAGTAGAGGTGGAGAATGCTAGTATTTCTTAGACAAATATTTATCCTATATTTCACCTTTCCCTATCTGAACATCACCCACAACAATTCCCATGTTCTTTACAAAACACACCAAGTTACTGAATATATATATACATAACCTAATTCAACATTAGATGGAAAGAAATTAGTTATGTTAAACCTGAAGAAAACAGTACAATGGCACAGAACTAAGTAACTCTTCCTAAAGGAATTTGTAAAAAAGAAATTCAGATGCTGTGGCATTAGCACACACTACTGTTCAGTAAGATCTTTAAATATGAATACTTTGCTGAAAGGCCACACTCTATCACAACTTTTTTTTAAAAGGACCTATGATGGTGTATTTCACTCCTGTACCAATGAATATTAGCTAAGATGCATCTTAATTTTAGGAGTTACAGATGGAAGAATAGGAAGATTGTTGATGATTACTACCATTGATGGTTATACTACTCCAGCCAAAATTGACAAGGAAGTATAAAAAGATTACATCCTGTAACACTCACCATTGGGAGAAGAAAACCAAAAAGACACTGTATCATTTCCCACAGAATAAAAATATACAAATTCAGATTAGGTAACTGTCTACCTAAGAAAGAGCTGTATTTTCATTTACATATAATAATACAGCTTTTTTAGGGAGCAATCCAAATCATAAGTATCTCTTGACTTCTAAAAGGATACACTAAGACCTCAGTGAAATTTGAATCAGTTCCATATATAGTTATAATTACAGATATTATTAAATGGAGACCAGCATATTTAATGTAATGAACACAGGTAACTGGAGACACTGCCAGTTGTTTTTGCATGGATGTGGGAGTTTTTTCCCCTCATGTTCAATTTCACCATGCAGAGCCTACACATTCTGTCAGGTAAAAGAATTCTGGGTGTCCCAGATGCCTCTAGATACTATGGGGAGTTAAGTCTGAGTTTTCTGACAGAGTTTGGAAACCTAATTAATGCCTAAATCAAAAATAATCTCAGAACAGGAAAGCAATGTGTGCTTTGGGGGGGATTACATTTTGCAACTAAAACTGAACAGAAAACTTCAGACAAGTAAGCACAGACTATGCAGAGCTCTTCTATAAATTTTTGCGGGGTGGATATTATTTTTTTAATTTACACTGACAGTGTGTGTATGGTGCTGTGAGATGGCTTGGGGAGTAGACCCTTCTTTAAAGTCCCTTAGCGAGAGTAGGGGGTTGTGAGATTCTTCTCTGGGGTTTTCAGTGCCTCGTAAGCAGGAGTTGTGTCAGAGCAGTTACTTTAGCAGAACTGCCTCCAAAGCGCTCGTTTTATTCTTAGCATTTTGTCAGTGTGACACCTTACAGACACGCAAAGTCAAGACGCACTTCTGGGAACGGCACATTCATCTCAGATAAGGCTAACACAACAGCAAGAGGATGACTTCGTCTTAAACTTGCCTACCGTCAAAACCGTTTTGCACAGACAAGCCTAAACGCGTGTCGCTTGGCTCCCGAGGATCCATATCCCTGATAAATTCAGACAAACCACCACCACTCGGAGGGTACTGCGCCCGCAAGGAACACGGATGCTATTCGTAGCACCGACCGAGCCTCTGCGGCGGCGGAGCAGCGAGGGAGGCGAACCCGGCCGGTCACTGGTGCGGGGCTCTTTGGCCGAACGCCGGCCCGGCCCTGCCGCTCTCCCGGCCCGGCCCGGCCCCCCCGGCCCCCTCAGCCTCCGCAGCGCTGGCGCGGGGCCAGCGCGCGCCGCGCGGTGCCTTGGCGCCACCTACGGGCCGCGCGCGCGCGCGCTCCCGCGGCGCCCGCAGACGAGCGCCCGTAAAATAAATTAAGACAGCACCGCATTTAAATCTTTATTAGCAAAGAATTATTAGACCTAAGGAAAAACAAAAAAAAAACAAAAAAGGAAAAAACCCTAATGCTGGATTTGGTTGAAATATGAGTCTCTCAGCTTCCTAATCCCTCTTCATATGGCGTGTTTCACAGTTTAAAATGAGATATGTCAGATCACTTATGCACTACTGAGACGAGAAAATATTTACAATGGACTGTTTTTTGTTCTTTTTTTTTTTTTCTTTTTCCTGCATAATTCAGATGTACTCAAAGAACGCATTCCTTTCAAAAGTATGCTTTGGCCATTTTTTAAAATATGCAGCAAATTGTCTATGCGATACTGATTTTCACCTATTACAACAAAATCATGTTGAACTCAAGCAAGAGGAAGACTTACGTATGGCTTAGTTATATCCTACCAATAAACCACCTGCTTCACTGATGAAGTAGCTTGGAAATTTGGCTGTCTTTGTTAGGGAAAAAAATTAACCCTTTTAGTAACACTAACTTAAGCAAGGTTCCAAATCAGCTCGAACTGGAAAGGAAATTCAAGCCAACTCACTTTGAAATTTGAAACAATGTACATATCCCTTCAACCTTGAAACAGTCAAATTTCTGACTGAAATTTAGCACATATGGAAACAGCTCTTCAGTAAGTTTTACAATTGGACAGTTAAATACTGGGGAGAAAAAAAAAAAAAAGTCTTTTTTTACAATTTTGTTTATGTGCATGTATGTGCACATGCACGGAGGCATAACAGTCCTCTAATAATGAAAATTCTTCAAAACCCAAAGCATCAGAGGCATTTTGCAAACACATGGTTAAGCCCCTGGTAAATGATAAAGAGGTCAAGGTTTTAGTTTGTTTGTCTTGCTTTTGGTGTTTGGGTTACGTTTTTTTTTGTTCCCCCCATAATGTTAACTAAATTAAATTAGAATGAAACAAACAAACAAAAAAACCAACCCACAACACAGTGGCACTTTTAATACTGGTTGATCGGGCACTTGTATGCAGTACTTATAGACCAGTAAAAGTGCTCGTTTACCTGTCTGGTGTGTAAGGGGCCCTTTGTCTTGAAGCCTCCTTGGGAACTGCACTCTGAGGCACTGAAGTGATCTGAACTAGTGGAAGAGCGTTTGGAAAGGGTGTCACAACCACCAACAAAGGTGTTGTCCAACGGGAGTTCCTGAATCACATGGTGCTTTTTCACTGAAACTGGAGTGTCAGGTTTGAGATGAAAAGCAGACTGAGGAGAGGCAGATTTGTAATGCTTGGCAAGATCAGGGCTGTTAGGCTTAAAGGTTGATGGTGGTGCTGTGCCCCAATCAAATCTTCCTATACTTTGCTCCTCCAGCTCTGCTGGAAGGCTTATTGTCCCGTTGATAGGTTCATGAACTGCATCATCAGGTTTGGACTCCTCAATGGTCACAAAGTTCAAAAGGGAGCTCTTTGGAGATTTCCTTTTCTTCCTTTTCTTTTTCTTGTTTTGCTTGTTTTCCTGATTGGGAGACATCCACTCAGCACCTTGCTTGCTCCTCTGGGCAGCTTTGAATCTGGACGCATGTCGACAGCGAACAAGAACTGTGACAAATATCACCACTATGACAACCATGGCACCCGCCACAATAGCGATCATGATTGTGAGATAGTCCTCGTTTTGGTAGGGTTGGCTACTGTCCCCTATGTTCCGATCCAAAGGTGTTTCCATAGTCCTGCGTATCAAGTCATAAATATAAGAGGCATTTCCAGCAGTATCATTAACATATAAAAATACAAGCACAAGAGTATGCAGGGATTTAGGATAACCCAAATCACTTATGTTGACAACTAAGCGATGCAGCCCCACATCGTTAGGAGTTGGTTTTTCTTCCAGAGTGATATTACCTGTCACTGGATCAATCCGAAACAAACCCTTGTTATTGCCGCTTACAATCGTGTACTTCAGCTCAGCGTTCATGCCAGTGTCTATATCCACAGCAAAGACTTCGGCTACCACTGATCCTGGAATTGCTGAGAGTGGCACTAGCTTAAAAGAAGTATTAGAAGGTGGGTAGATGACAACAGGACTGTTGTCATTAACATCCATCACGTTTATTGTTACTTTAGCTGTAGAAGAGCGAGGAGGTTGCCCTCCATCCACTGCCTTAACATCAAAGGTGTAAGAGCTCTGCTGTTCTCTATCAAAAGAAACGTTGGACTTTATAACTCCAGAGTATGGATCCAGCACAAAGTTTTCATTGTCATTCAGGATGGAAAGGGTCACTGCTTTATTTTCCCCAGCATCTGCATCGGTCACTGTGATCACCCCCACTGTGCTATACTTTGGTAAGTTCTCTGATACGAAAAACTGGAAATGATTATGAGTAAATTTGGGACTGTTGTCATTTTCGTCCAACACAGTAACAATTACAGCCGCTTGACTCTGCAAAGGAGGGGTGCCGTTGTCTCGAGCTGTAACAGTGAAAATGAAACGTTCCTGCTCTTCTCTGTCAAAAACTCTGGAGGCTGTCAAAACTCCTGTCTTTCGATCCAGATCGAAAAAGGAGGCATTAGGACCAAGCTGATAAACAATGTCTGCATTTTTCCCACTGTCTTCATCTGTGGCACTAATAGTTGTTAAGTATAGACCACGCCGGTTGTTTTCAGAAACTGACAGCTCAATTACAGGCTGGCTGAAAATCGGAGGGTTGTCATTTTCATCCTCCAGCTTAACTCTTACCAGGGCAGTCTGGTTCAAACTGGGCTTGCCAGAATCAGAGGCCACAATTTTAAAGCTGAATTCTTTGGTGCCCTCATAGTCCAACAAGGAAGAGGTCTCTAACAAATACTGGTTGTCATAAACTGCTTTCAAGTGGAAGGGGACCTCTCTCTCAATGAAACAGATCACTTTGCCATTCACATCAGTGTCCTTATCTGAAACCGTAATTAGGGCAATCTTTGTATTGATGGGATCTTTCTCAGATAAGTACACTGTGCCATTGATGGGACTTATTATGTACCTGAGGTCTATGTTAGGAGGGTTATCGTTTACATCAGTGACATTGATGGTGACAGTTGCCCGGGCTGGTGTAGAGCTCCCATCGCTAGCCAGCACTGTCACTTTGTGAATAGCAGTCTCTTCTCGATCTAAGGACCTCTGAACTGTAATCAGCCCTGTGGTGTTGTTTAAAGCAAAAAATCTTTTGGTTGCAGGGGCAACTTGGGCACCAAAAATATATCTGATTTCTGCGTTGCTTCCTATATCAGCATCTGTAGCATGAAGCTGAATTACAGAGGTGCCCACAGGGGCATTCTCTGGTATATGCACCTCTACTTGACTCTCTTTAAAGACTGGCCTGTTATCATTGACATCACTTACTGTGACTTGCAGGATAGCTGTGCTGGATTTCTGGGGGGTACCTCCATCCTCCACTTTGATTTTCATCACGTAGGTGTCCTTTTGCTCTCTGTCCAAGTTCTGCTGCACAATCAGCTGAGGCCATTTCTCCCCTTCTGGAGTTTCTACAATATCCAGTCCAAAGACACTCTGCCCATTTAACAACTCATAGTGCTGTACACCATTGAAACCGGTGTCAGGATCTGTTGCTGATGGGATTGGGAAGCGACTGTTGATCAGAGTGTTTTCTGGGATGGAGATATTGATGACAGGGGATGGAAACATAGGCGCATTGTCATTAGTATCCTTTACAATGATTTTTATTTTAATCAGCCTAAAAAAGTCATTGGGGAGAATCACCACTTCAAGTTCAAAGAAACACTCATTTTCTTCTGCATAGGAAGCTCCAGCACACAGTTTTTCTCTGTCTATTCTGTTAGATGTTGTAAAAATTTCCCCCGTGTTACTGGACACTTTGACCAGAGGCGCATCCCCTGCTTTAGACACCAGTCTGTAGACAAGGCTGGCACTGGTCCCTGTGGCAGCATTGATATGAGAAATGTTCAGGTCCTTTGGTATGTTCCCTATGGGCACGTTTTCAGGCAGCTCCTCTCTAATAGTGTAAATAAGTTCTTGAGCTATAGCAGAATCCAGCCTTAAACAGGCAATCAAAGCAGCCAACAGGTAAAAATCCCTCAGGTCCATGATAATGTTTTTATTCTCTTTTCACGGATTTTAGGACTTAAAGGTTTCCAGGGAGGAATGATGTGCGATTTGCAAGAGGAGGCATGCATGGACTGCAGGATGCATTACATCTCATTTCTTATTTGGAGACATCACTGTCAACACAACCACACAGAACAGCATTATTGTTTTTTTAGGCATGATAAATCCACAATCTCCAACTACTACTTGTTTTTGCAATGCACGCTTCCAGCAGTACATTTTCCTACTGCTCCCTTTTACAAGCAAGCCCTCCGGACAAATGCACCAATACCCCATCGGCTGCATTTGCTCAGAGCACGAATGAAAATAACTACTTGCAGGATTAAGGGTAGCTACTGTTTCGACACGTACTTTCTGAATAATTTCTTGGTACACCGTGTAATCTGTAACGTGCATTCCCCCTCTACCCTCCTCCACCCAGTCATTTGGTGCAAGTAAAAAACCTTCCCGGACTACTTCTGGATTCTAACTGCTATGTCAGCTGCCAAATGTAATTTGCTGTTTGCTTCCATACGTATTTTTTAGCTCTTGCTAACCAGATTTTTCTCTGCTCGCTGTGCCTTGTATGCCCCTCTATAGCTATCGTACTGGGAAATAACCACCCGGACGTGCTGCTGCTGCAGCAGTCGTCACTGGCTACTTCACATCCCTGTTAACTGATGAGACAATAACAGGACTTACAGTTTCTTACACTCTCAGCTCAATGTTTCTTCTCCAGATGTTGGATACTTCTCCTTCTGTTTAATAACCCAAAACTTTATTTGTTTTTAAACACAGTCTAAATCAGGAGGCTGGAAATTCCAAATGTAACTTAGAAGCAGGAAGCATGTTTACAGATGGGGGGGAACATACATTTTCTGATGACATGAGGAGGAAAAAAAGGTGCAGCCTTTCCCCGTTGACACTGATCTCCCTTCAGGATGATATTAGCAGCTGCCACATATAAATACTGCAGACTAATAATGCAGGTGGAAGAAAAAAAAAAAATGAAAGCAACTGACAGACTTCTATTTGCATGCACTGCTAACCGCACATTCTCGGGGTGCAAGGCTGCCAGCACCTACAGTTTGACGGAACTAGGCAGCCCTAAGCACTAATCTTATCTGCATTAAGCTGCACGGTAACTGATGCCTGTGATTACTTCCAGCAGAGTAATGCAGGTAGGGATGCAGAGACAGCGAGTAGGTGAGCCTTTCCCACCAACATCAACTGAATCCCAAACACTGATTCTTTCCCTAGATAAATACACTGCGTGTTGGCTTTCTTTTTTCTTTCTTGTTTTTTCCTTTTTTTTTTTTTTTTTTTTTTTCTTTCTTAAAAGGAAATGCATCCCAGTGTAAGGGTAACTTTGCACTTACGTTAGTTGTCTACCTTTGACGATCTGCTGCTGCAGCTAAGCAATGATCTGTTCCAGCAGATACAGCACAATGCATCTGGTAAACCACCAGTTTTGGAGAAATCGGCGGCAGCCAAACGCTTCCTCCTCGAGGTATGTGTTGCTTCGGGGTGGCAAATTAGCAACTCCAGGGAACAAATTCACAGTTCTGTCGTTAGTCATCCTCTCCACGTTTCATTCCTATGAAGCGGCGATCCTTTGGGTGCCTAACGTGCACGCAACAACCCAAACAAACAGCAAGAGAAAAATCCGGTGCACTTCTTAGAGCGGGGGTATTTTCCACTCTGCACTGCACACCATTCCCGTCCCTCTCTCGGCAGAGCAGAGGCAGCTACATGAAGTCTGCAACTTCTGACTGGAAATGGCAAGAGTTGGTCTGGCGGTCCTTCTCCCTCTTTAGCTCTGGGGTGACAGTTGCCCAAAAAAAAAAAAAAAAAAAAAAAAAAAAAAAAAAAAAAAAAAAAACCAAAACAAAAAAAATCCTAATAGGTTATTGCTTTAGTGACGGGAGGAAGCGGCGGCGCTTTCCCTCCTCCCTCCCTCCTTCCCTCCCTCCCTCCTTCCCAGCGTCTCTCCCTCACACACGCTCTCTCCCTCTCTCTCTCTGAACTGAAATTCTTGATATAACTCTCAATAAGCCCAGAGGGAGGGTGGGAGCGGTGCGAGGCCACCCCTCCCGCCGCACCGCATTGGCCCGCGCCGGCGGGGGCGGTGGATGGCGGAGCGCGGCCGCGGCATTGGCCGCCGGGCACGTCGCTCCCCTGCCCGGCCGGGCGGGAGGGGGCTGCGCGCTGCGCGGAGGGGAGCGGCGGGGGCGAGGGAACGCGGGGACGCGGCGGGAGGAGGGCGTTCCCGGGAGGAGTGCCACCGGAGACACGCGGGCACGGCGCGGCCACCCGCAGGGAGGGCGGGCGAGCGCTCCGCGGTCGGGGGCGCAGCGCCCTGGGGGCCGCGGAGGGGGCGGAAAGCGGCGTCGGGTTTGCGCGTGGCTGAGGGGTAATTTGGAAATAATGGCTTGGCGTGCGTTTGGGGTGGTGGTGTGGCTTGGGGTTTCGGGGGGCGGGAGGGGGATGCTTCTGTGCCTTCTCGGTGTCGCTTGCGCGGGGCAGCGCGACCGCCCGTAGTGCGCATCGGGCCTGGAGCGGAGCGGTGGCCGTGGGGCCGCCGCCCGGCGCCGCGCAGGTTCGGAGGCAAGCGCCTGCCCCGGCCCGCCTTCGCCCGGTTCGGCCTTATATTTAATACATGCCCTTTCATCTATAATTCAGGCTGCTCTGACTCCAGCCCTGTCTCGGCTCCCATTTACGCCTGCACACCTTTCTCCTTCCCTTTTCCCGAAGGGTCAGCCGAGACGCTCGCCAAGGGAGGGAGAGAACTACTCTGCTGGTTTGGGTTTTGCCTGCTTAAACATTGGATTGGAAAAGATTCCTCCTCTCTGTGGTTTGATAAATAATAAAAGTGATCGTTTCGCCTTCCCCGTAAATGACACAGGTAAATTATCCAGCTAGCCACAAAGAAGCATCACATGCCTGGAAGACACTGTAATAAAATGCCAATGTATTATGATATGAGTGACCTCAAAAGTGTGACAAGAAGATGATTATAGTGCATTATCTATAGTGCATTATATGTAGTGCCTTTTTCAACGTTTTCTGAAGCATGAATGAACCTTCATTTGACTGTGCTTTTATTGCTAGCTTTTCTCAGCTTGAACTTACAAGCTGTATGATAGAACCTATGCAATTTAGTATGCCCAGGTACGTGGCCATGCTGGCTTCTGCTTCTGGTTAAGCCTTTCAAATATATATACATAGAAAAATAATTTAAAAAAAATTAAAAAAAAACCCCAAAGATGACGTCAGCATCTGACTTTTTCTGTATGTGGTACTATCTCATTTGCACATTTTCAGTGGATAGCTTTGATGAGCTAAAGATCGGAGTCTTGCCTTGAAGATTTTACATTTTCAGATGCAGGTTCTTAGACTCCCTTATGTGTCTGCACATAGGATGCACTATTAACAAATGCTGGAAGCTGCTTATACCTCTTCAGAGGTCAGTAATTTGCATGGCATTGAATTATGTGCTACATACTGATAAATGTACATATCCTTGCAAGTCATATGGATGCAGACACTGTATGTGAGCCTTACACATTCTGTAATCCCATGATGTGTAAAGATTAAACACTCTTGGTTTTGCTCTGCTTTGTAGTTGTGTCCAAAATACTCGTTACAGATACACACAGAAAAAAATTGATCCCTTTTTTGATGACATCAAGTAGCACTAGAAAACAGAACTGGATCTAATAATAGTTTAAGAAAAATGGTCATTATGTAATACAAGAAGGATGGCTAGAGCCCCAGCATTGAAAGTCAAGCAAGTGACATGGAGGAGCAACCTTACTGCCAAATCACTTAGAAAAAGAATTCTGTGAATGAATTAAGTATGCAGTTCTTTTGTCTTTTAAAATACAAAGCAGAACAGCCATTAATAAAGGAGATAATTAGAACTGCTAGCATTCTGTGTAATGCAGTCTGCTTCTGAAATACGGCATGTTTATGTATGCATTAATAATGCACGCATTTTTCCTGACACTAGTCATATCACAGCAGTATGGCATCACAGACGTTTTATAGCCTCATTCTAGTAACATCACAGGCATATAACATTCTTATTCTAATCACACCATAGTCATTTCAATGTCACATTGTAGTCACATCACATAGCCTGGTAATAATTATTTAACTTTATTGCTAAGCTGAATAGTTTTCTGTTTGCTCAGGGATGACTTAAACTTGTAGTCAGAACCTATTAGCACAAGCTCATAAATGAGCTCTTCTCATGTACACAGGGTTAGACTAATGAAAAGTTAGGAAGAGAAAAAAATTCAGTGAGCTAGTGTCTGTTGGACTTAAACCCAATGCAATCACAAGTCACAATAATAGCACATTTTTCTGTTTTCAGAAGTAATTTTAGAAAGCCAGCAATGTTTACGTGTAGATCTGTCATGTTAATGTTTATGTGCTTGCTTTAAAATGCTGTAGTTCTTTAACTAATCATACATTATTAACCTCATGGAAGAGGCATGTCTTCAAACTGTTGTATTTGCACACCAGATTGTAAATTTGAGGCCCAGAATACCAAAGGGGTTAGAACTGTCACAACTGCTTCTAATAATGGTAGAAAAAGAACAAAAAGGGCTGAATTCCTGAGCAGGAGTTGGAATCACCCAGTGCAGCATTAATGCCACCCCTGCAATGTGAGGAGGTGCTCTGAAACATGTCTTGTGCTCACCTGAGTAGCCACATTTATTTTCTGGTAGATGTTTATTCCATCACTCTTATATTTGAGAAAACTGCAGTATTCGATGTCACGTTCCCCTCAAATGCAGCTGGAGTGCCATTATTTGTACTGTTTCCTAATAGTTGCCTTTCTTTACCATTATGGATTAGCCTTTTGTCTATGTATAAGAACACTGGATTCGTAATCACATCACAACCTGTTAAAATGACTTCTGTATTATAACATACTAACTATTCATCCACATTATTGCTTGTTATCTTCGCCTCCATATTATTATGTATCAAATTCTTTTCCGTATCATATTTGACTCAAATTCTAGCATGCTAGAAACTGACTCCAATTATTCTGTACTAGCTATAGTCAAATTGCACTAAATGGAATTGCTTATATTGTATCACAGTGGCTACAGGCTCACACAATGCATTATACATGAAACTGATTCACATTATGCTTAGCTAACTAAAGACTTTAATCTTGAAGTGTTGAGCATAAAATGCTATCATTCTTCACTGAACTGGCTCTGGTCACTTGATCATTTTGTACCTGGGATTGCCTCTTACAGGCTGTTATTATTAAAGCAAAATGGCTTTTCCTCTCCTGCAGTTCTACCACTTTCTGTGGAGAGCTGATTCATATGCTAATGAATGAGCTTTCTTATTTCATGGCAGAGCACTGCAACACTGGAACCTGACCTATGGTGCACCTATAGGATGTCCCCTTCAGTGCAGCATAGTGCAAAAATGCATTATAAAAATTTGCTTGTGTGTTCAGATAGCAGGTTATGTGCTAGCTATTGAGCAATCCTTAATATTATCCCCAGAGGTCTTGTTTCTGAATGTTGCTTAAGTCATTATGAAACGTAGCCCTGGTCCCGTCTGCAATAGGAAGCATTCAAGGCTGTATTGCCAGCTTTGCTGAGGTCTCTCAGGATGTTTCTGATGTGGTTGTCCCTGGAAGGAGATTAGGAGTTCAGTGTGGCAGGTGAAGAAGCAAATACTCTCCCTGTTACAGATAGTTTTTAGTCTATGAAACAATCCACCTCCACAGGGCAGACATTCTCTCTGCTCACACTGACACCGGCATTGCTGTATCCTTGATTTCGGGTAACCTCAGGAAACCCACTTCTTTCAAGAAGCACTGGGCCAAAAAGTGTTGCCTATAATCTGCTGCACTCCTGACCCGCTGAAACTTCAGGGGGTCTGTGGAGACAAGAGAGGAATGCCACGGAGTCGGGAGCAGCGTATGGAGAGGACTGTGGAGCCCGTGTTTTCTTCTATCCTTACAAGCACGTTTCTCCTTGCAAATGTGGTGCTTTGGTCCAGACTTTGTACACCTGATGGTTTATATTTCAGGGGCTTGCTTCAGAGTTACGTTGTCATCTTGGGTAGAAGGATTGAACCTGTAGTCTTTATTTACATGAAGTCTTAATTTACATGGAGGAAGTCAATAAAAGTGCTTTGGGTAATGTAAACCATACGTAACTATAGCATTTGAAAAAGCCAGGTAATTGAATTATAAATTCTTTTTATTTAATATACTATTTTTTGCAATTTCAAAATGTATTTAGTTGTTTTTCCAGAATGGTTGTGAGAGCTCTAGGAAAGGAAAAACGCTTAAATGAGCGGTTTAGGACTGCATAATAATCTGTATTCTTAAATGAACAGTTAGTAGCTAAGTCAGTTAATGATTAATAATTTAAGCCAGTTGAGCTGCTGAGATGGGGCAAGAGTTGCAGACTTGGGACCTTTAAATGTGTCTTTCTTCAGGAAAATAAACTCAGTCCCTGGATAATCAAATCACAAAAGAGGCAGGTGATGACCTTCATTCCATTTGAATGGCAGAACTAAATTTAACTGTATTTGCCATTTTTTTTTGACTGACAAAGATTGCAAATGTCAGTTCATGGCTCTGAAGGGTCCTCAAGTGCACAAGCTGAAAGCTGGCATTTTGCAGTGCCAATGTTTAATCCCTGTCACTGTACAATAAAATAAGGTGGCCCAACTCCTATTAATTATTGCTGTTTATTTAAAGGTATAGATTAATATGCAGACTTGAATTGTTTGCTTGAAAGTGTGTGGGGCTTTTTCCTCCCTCACAAGGTTTTAGTATCTATTTACTATAATAATAAAAATACATTTGGGTATAACTAAAAGAGAGTGGTAAGTGCTGTTTAAAATGCAATTGTTGGACCATTTAGATGTAATTTCATGTGGCACAAAAAAGAAAAAAAAAGCTTAATTCTTTGCTACACTCATGTAATTTTTTATGACGGAAGTACCTAATGAATCAGAACACAGAAGCAGATTCCAACCAATGTGCTTTTGTGTAAGGCAAAAATATTTCAGAACCTGCAAATAACCTGGTGTCTTGTTGATGGTTTATTGTTTAAAAAGAGTAGAAGGAAAAAGAAAGGAAGTCCAAAGGCTTTCAGAAAAAAAAATGTCTGAGAAAATTTTACTGAAGCATTTTCATTTCCGTCAAAACACTAATGTAGATCTGATAGATGGAGTTATGTGGATGCAATGTTGACAGGATCAGAATGAGACCCAAAATGTGGAATGAGACCTCCTCAAGGCATTGTCATGGTTTACCAAAACAGGCATTTACTTTGTTTTTCTGCTTTCAACTTATGACCTGCCACTTGCTTGCACAGAAAATAGAAAATACTCATTTAAATCAATATATATACTCACACTGACTTGCATTAGTGGGATTGACATCTTTACATCTGGATTTGAACCTAAGTATCGTATTTTTTCAGTCCTACTCTTCTGTCAGTCGTGCCTCATCATTTACAAAAGGTTACTAAGGTAGTAAAGCTTGATTAAACCCTATGTCCTCTGGGGAAAAAAAGAAATACTTGTTTGACAGAGACATAGCTTTATTCTTTAAATTACAAAAGCAGGCAGACAGATGATTAATTTCTGTTTAAAAGCATCATGCTGTTATGATCGCTTCTTCTTATTTCTAACACTTCTGCATTTCTTAACATTCCAGTTAAACCAAGGCATCTATGGTTTTGAGGTTTTGTCTCTTGGGAGTTGCATCTTTAATGTCATGGTGGTAGAAATATTGCAAGAGCTACACCCTTTCATTGAGCAGATGATGCCCATTTATTTGCCATGTGTATGCAGGGAAGGGAAGAGCACAGATTCCTGAACCGCAGCTCTTTTCTGTGCCCCAGTGGCATGGCTCTGATTTTCAAAGACCTTTTGTTCTGCAGGGCTCAAAAGCTGTAAAAGAGAAGGTGTGTGCCCTCCTCCAATGGGCAGCAGTACCCCAACTATACATGCCACCATGTTCTGTGAAAGTACTTTGATGTAATTTTGGCATTCTGGAGGCCAGTTCCTCTCTGCGCTCCTCTTTAAATGGAAGCCAAAATTCTGCAGAGTGCTCATGCAGAGTTGAGTCTGAAAGAAAGGCTTAATCCAAATGAAATTACTCTCATGAAAACTTTCATGAAATTACTTTCATGAAAAATTTCTCATGGGGAGAAATTACAGGTCTGTGTTTGGTATGTATTCAGAGAATAGAAAATATCACCAAATATGTTTGCTGTCATTCACATTCTGTTCAAAATCCTAAAAGCATTTAGATTCTACTCAAGAAAAAAAATCTAAATGACCACAATATGAGTTCTCATAGATTTTCACTGTTCCATTTAGTGACTTTATTGCCCAGGTTTCTTAATAGGCAGAAGTTAGTCCAAGTCTTAAAGTAAATAATGTGTTATCATGTAAGTGGTAAGTCATAATGTAAGCAAAGTAAAAATATACAGCTAATGGGGCAGTATTCTCCCTTTATGGGAAACTTACTGAGCATTCTTAGAAAATAGTTCAGGGGAAGAATAAGGCAGAGGTTCATGGGTTTTCCTTTTTTATTACTAATAAATTACTGCTTCTGCCTCCCACATTGACAAGCAGCAGATGTTTCAACACAAACTCCATCAAAGTTAGTTATTTTGTCCTCTCTCTTATCAATGTTTCTGTCGCTCTGAGGACGACATGCATCAGGAAATAAGTAAGCACCTATCTATAGGGGCATCACTCAGTCATGCTTAGACAATTATCACTGCAAAACACACTTCAGACTGATCAATAATTGCTTTCCTTGTCAAATTTCTGGATGTCACAAGCAGCACCAAAGAAAGGGATCAGACCACTGCAAAGCCTTGTCTAGACAGGTAGATGAGATTGCTTTTCATTGTAACAGAGGCAGGAGGGTGCTGCAGTGATCCACAGCAAAGCCTAGCAAGGCACCCATCACCCTTTTTTCTGCAATGGGCTTGGGCAGACTCAGGTTGTGTGAGCAAGGAAAATCCCCTCTCCAAGGGAAGACACCTTATAATCTGAAAATTGCAATATTAGGAATAGCTTGGAAGTGCCACAGTTTTTTTCCCTGACAAAGTTTGTTCTGACATAGGCCAGAAAGTTGTTATTTTCAGATGGATTTACAGGGATCAGTTCTTAGATTCTCTTTCATATCTCTGTCTTTCCCCTTTATCTTTCTAAAGCTTGGATAGACTGAAGGCCTTCTGTCTGATTCACTTATATCTATGCTTGCAAACCCCAGGCCTGTGATGAGGAGAGGATACTTGTTTTCAAGAGAGTGTTTTGGAAAACAGTAAGTCGAGTTTATTCACAGTCCTCTTTTGACATTCTTCTTCTCTATAGAATATATCTATATAACTATTTGTCACTGAAGACAATAAATCTGGGCAATAAATAAAGAAACCTACAGATTTTCTTGGACTGAAAGCTCAGGTGAAATGGACCTGATGCCAGGGGAAAAACACATGAAGATGTAATACAAAAACGGTATGTTTATCTCATTTCTATAATTGTGAGGTCTTTTACTTCAAGGCATAACAAACTATGTCGGTCATGTAAAACCAGATCCACTTTCCATATGCTACCACCATACCACTGAGGAGTAGTAACTATAAAGCCTTTTTCTCCCTCTCTGCTTCAGTGCTGTCAATCCCACAAAACTCCTGTGCAATTCAGTAAACTTGATACACTGCACACTAGTCATTTCAAGGTGTGCTTCAGCTGCTGCTTGGTTTACATTCCTGTTCACTTGATTCTTGATTGAGAAATAGAGGGAGTCCTACAGAAATGTTAGTATTTCTTCTAACAGCATGAGTGCCAGAGGACTTCAGGGTACACAGTGAGACAGCAAGTTGTATTCAGCACAATAATATGCTTTTCATTACTGACAGAAATAATAAAAAAATACAAATTGAAAAACTATGAAATTCTTATTAACGTGATTGAATTTAAGTGAACAAAGAGACTGTCTGCTAACCCTAAAGATGCATGCATTGTAAAGATGGTATAGCAAGAATCTTCCTCTGTACACACATACACTACTCTACTGCAAGAGAACCAGCAGAATTATGAGCTTTTAGTTTTCTCCCTCATTAAGTATTTGATCTTGGATCTAAGTCTATGAACATATGAAAATCTCCATTCTGTTGACAAAAGTTTTTTTTGTCACTCTGCTTTGGTCTGTGGTAGCTCAATGCCCTATGCTTTCTCGGTGGAACAGCAATGCAGGTATTCCTCAGCCAGACCCATCTGTTGCTTTGAAACATTTAATGTAAACTACTGTAAGGTAAAGGCTTTTACCAAAGATTGAATTCTTTGGCAGTCACACACCTATGGCTAACAAGTGCATGCTTACAAAATCAAGCTTTGTGTAAAACATGGAGAATTTCGTTTTACTCTGTTTTTAAGCACAACCATGAAATTTGTCCTTACATGGTTTTAGTATTCCTTTAGCCCAGGTTTTTATCTTCATAGATTCAGAATCACGACTCCTAACTCCTGGAAGAACATCTTAGCCATGTCTCCTGACAACACTGTTCACTTTGATTATATGAGTAAGTCCTGCTGTGGCAGGTTGTGTGTGGCTTTGTGTGTGTGTGTGTGTATGCCACTGATTCCCAGGCATAGTGGACAAGACAGAAATGTGAGTCTTGGCTTGCATTCTTTACTCCATGAGCTGTGTACATCCCTTGCGTGAAACTGTCATTCAAGAAAATCCTTCGTAGTGGCAGTCATCCTGACCCTCCCCAAGTAATCAGTGAGGTGCACTGAAGGGTGGTGCGTGCTTGAGTCACACAGGACAAAGAAAAAAAAAAGCCTCTCGGCTCTCCTGCTTCCTCAGAAAACTGTCCTGAATTTCTAGCCTGTGATTGAAGTGCTCTTGGTGACTGGTTTTCCACTTCTAAGAGGTCTAGAGCAGGTAATTTAAAAGCATTCCTAGTAACAGCTGCTTTCAGTTGCCTAAACAGGGCTCTCTCATTCTTTGAGGGAATCTGTCAGGAGGTGCAAATTGAAAAGGTATGTGTATGAGTACGTGCTCTCCATGTGCTCGAGGGTAGGTCACCATGCTAGTTAGAATTTCTTCTTCCTCTTCTTTGGTTTAAAGGAAAGAGTTTCTCTTTATTTCTGAAAGACAGCACTCTGTAATACTGCATTCTTCCCGTGTGCTCTAGAGAGAACCAAGAATCCTGTGAGGGATATGCAACTTGGACAGGAACATTTCAACTACTAAATGGCTTCCTGGAGCTTCACCTAACCTCGTCCACTAGCCTAAATGCCATAAAAATTACGCATATACTTTCCAAAATTTTATCTGCTGTGAACAGTTATGTGGAGGCAATAGGGGAGTTTATGGATTTTTTTCTGTTTGTGGGGGTTATGTTGATTTGCGATTGTTTTTTTTTTTTAATTACCATAGAAGTGTCAGAGAATGTCTTAATTATTCCAATTAAAAAAAAAAAAAAAAAAAAAAAGAATTAAAGAGTAATTAATCTTCCTTGAAGACATTTACATCTAAATAGCAGTAACTGATCTAATGATCTCAAACTTACTGTGCTACAATGAATGTAGATCATGGAACAAAGAATAGTTGGGGGAAAAAAGGATTAATATTTATACGGTGTCATTTTTTTCCAATAGAGACATCCAGAATAATTAAGTATGTGTGTATGTAAGAAGGAGTTCCTGTAATTACGAAGACATTCCTGTGGTAGATTTTATGGTTTAGGATCCAATGAAAACTATTTTAATTGTATTTTAGAGAGCAATCCTATTTGGTGAAGGAAAAGTACAAGGTTGGGGGGTTTGGGGGTGTTTTCTGGGGGGATGTTTTATAGATGAGTATAGGAGCTCTGCCTGTTTTCCCTGAAGCTGCTGAAACCTCGTGCGCTGCCGTCGGGAGCGCGCGTCCAGCAATCCCGGTCGGACGCGCTTCCCGCGGCTGGCGGCGGTTTCCTCGCAGTAAACAGCGGCATCTAGAGGCCGCTCGCGGGTACTGCACGGCAGCCGCAGCCCGGCCCGGACGAGCCGAGCGAGGCCGAGCGCGGGGCTGGACAGCTGCCGTAGTGATTCTTTATTTCATTTGTTTTTTAAAGTATCGCTGAATGCATTCTGCTTTGGGGACACCCGGCATCCTGACACACTGCCACAACAGAATGCTTGGGTGCCTTAAGGCTGTTCCTTTAATCACGAGCATTTAAAGAAATTGGGCTAGCATCCGCTACTAATGTGAAACCTGGTTTTTTTTGGTTCTGTTAGGGTGACAAAATATTATGTGACATTTCCATTAGAGACAATCAGGAAACAGCCTGTATATAATGCAGTTTTGAAAAGTGCATGTTTAAATAGTTACCTTTAGTTATTTGTGCTTCTGTTCATGTAATTCAAATTGTGCTAAGAAATTTATAGAAAGTATTTTTAAAACCTAACTAGATCCAAAAATAATAATTATTAAATTTTAGTTATTTGTGCTTCTTATAATATAGCTCAAGTTACACTAAGAAACTTAGAGAAAGTATTTTTAAAACCTAACTAGACCCAAAAAATAATAGTTCTTGATTCATCAAATAATTCCTTGGACCCTATATCTATGAAAGGCTGTAAAAGAGAGGCACATTGTGAAAGTCATCTTATACTCACAACTTGACATTACTAGATTTCCATCTCCCACCTTAGATGCACTGAAGGCAACAATTAACAAAAGCCCATTTCACCAAAGGGTGATGAGTTATACAGGTGTCTCTCCCTTTTCTTAATTCAGTTCTGCCATTTTAGAGGCAAAACAATATACCAGACCTTTTTTATTAAAAACAAGCAAACCACAAACCAAGATTAACTAACCAACCAGATGAAATACCTATATGTAAATAACAAAGTGCTTGGAAAATTGTTATTGTTTGTCTTAACCAAAGTTGTAGGGTTTTTTCTGTCTAGACTCTAAGCATCTTCACATTCTGCAGTTCTCTGCTATCCCTGCTTTGCCAAAGAAGGATCTATTCCACGTCTGTTTGTCAGAGTTTCATATTGTTTTGCAAGAATTTAAATATCTAAGACTGTGTCTAATTTCAGTCATGGGTCAGGTAAGAGTGCAATTTGTATAGAACTTGAATGTAAGAGGTGCATTAAGATGTAACTCAACATCTGTTTTACAAATGAGCTGCATTTAAAAACATATCATTGCTTAATGAGGCTATACTGTTAATTAAATGAATTAAAAATTGTGGTATGAAATAAAATCAAGCAAGACACAAGACGTGATTTAATTACAACAAAGTTTTCTTAAAACTGTCAAGTTAACTACTTAGATAAAATATTTAATAGGACAATACTGGCTAAAAAGGCAATTTTCCTATTATAATTTTTGGAGGAACCATTCAGTTTTGGAGGTCGACATCACTTACATCATACAGTAAGCTTATATTCATTTGAGTGTATATTATAGGAGTACTGTTCGTATTACAATGGTGACCAAGTTAATGAAAAATGTTGCTGCAACCAGTGCATTATTGTCTGACAAGGAAAGTTGCAAACATTTGCAGGAATGAAGCTAAAGGAAAGAAGATACCTCTCAGATGATGCTTTTGCTATTCTAGGGACTATCTCATAAAGTTTTGTGAAAAGGACAATAGGATCATAATTTTATTGTGATCAAGTCACGGTAGTATTGGTAAAATAATTAAAAATAGTTTCAAACCTATTCATGTAATAAAAAAGCCTTGCTTTCTCAGGTAAGAAAGAAACCACAGAGTTGATGGAAGACAAAAGTAGAGGGGATGGAAGCAGTGCACACCATGTTCTTCCTCAGGAAACAGAGACCTCAACCTTGCAGGGACAGCTGCCCCATCAGTCACAACCCATGAATCAGTGGATTTGGGTGTTTGCTTGGTAAATGCATTTATAAGGAGGAAAAAAATGTGTTGCTGCAGTTGCACAGAACCCTTCTTATTTCATCCACACTTTTTTTATTCTCAGTCAGAAGAACACTTCTGCACAGAGCTCGAGAGGCCACATATGCAGCAGAGGATAAGTTTCTGCACATTAGTGCTTCTAACATGCTCACTAATGTTTATACATCTCCAGAGGGCTTTGGTGTAGGAAGACAGTTGCTCTAGCAGGGAATCTGGAGGTAAAGTGTGAACTCTAATGAAAGAAGTGAAAAAAGCAAACAGCTGGGCTTCCTATCTCAAAATAGCTGGGGAAATGGAAGCAGTCTATAGGAGCATCAAATGGGAAAATGTGATCTCTTGCAGTAGATACTACTTTTTTTTTGGTAGCAAAGGAATACTTTATACAATTTAGCTGTAGAAGTGATATACATTTAAGAAGTACTAGGTAGCAAAATATGTAGGAGTATTCTGACAAGAAAGTGCTGTAGTCACAAAGGGCAAGACTGAAGTAAGAAACAAAGGTACTGCCAAGAAAAAGGATATGAATTTAGGAAAAAAAAAAAGGAGAAAGAAAACAGCATTTGTGTAAGTTTGTTAAAATTAAACTAAGATTTTTAATGGTTATACAACAGTACTTTTATGCTCAGTTGCTGGGTTGATGGGAATATTTACATTTTATACATGCTGTTATTTGATTGTATCACACTTAAGTTGCACAGTTGTCAAGTTGTCAGTGGCCTGATGCCTTGACCTCTATTGCCCTTAGGGGGTGAGACACTGCCTGATTGTCTCAAGCTGTCCCCTCCAAATAGCTTCAGTGCTGGAAAAAAAAGGATTTTGTGCTCAGTGGAATACATCACAAAAATACAATTGTTCCAACTGTGAAATCTTGAAGTGAAAGTCTTCCTGCTACTACTTTCCAAAATGAAACTTTTGCACAAAATTAGTTTTGTTTGCTCATTACAAATGAGTGGTTGTGTTAAAGTGGGTAGGGATGTCCATGAATTATCAGCATGCTAAGTGTCCTGTAATCATCTGCACTACTGCCCTGTTATATGAAATGTTGAGGTGTTGTTTCTGTTCATAGAGTGTTTATTTTTCTGGAGGGAAGCCAAGAATTTCCATTTCCACAAGTATAGTTCACTGGTGAAAATACTTCAGTCATTCATGAATTCATTTTTGGGAGAGACATGGTGCAATTTAAAAAACTGCAGGAAGGAACAACCCTGACAAATCACATTTTTACCTGCTACACTTAGTTTTTACTTCTTCAGTAATAGTTAATTACATGCCGTATTGAAAATCCTCCACTGCACTGACAAGCAGCTGAGAAGCAGCAGGAGTTTATGAAGCAAATACCTGCCCTTACATACCAATTCATGGAACTGGGAAGCTCTCTTATAGACAGCAATATAGATGAGGGTAAAGAAGATAGTGAGAACAAGCTTTAGCTGATGGTGTCAGAGGATTGCTGCTGGAACCGTCTATTAAATGTGGATTCCTGGTATTGGACTAGATAATCACACTGAATTGATAGGATAGCACAGCTTGCAATGGCAGGAATATGTTTGCTGAAAATTTATGTCAAGGCTGCCTTGGAGCTGCCAGCCTCATACCAATATAAGATTTCCTTGTCTGTAGAGATGAATTTTGTCATAAATGTCTGGCAACTTACCATTTTCTGACAGCTGCTGGTCAGCTGCAAACCCCTTCGAGACCACTGCCAGGCCACCCCTAACACCAGCATTAACCAAAATGCAAGCCTCAGTAAGAGTGAGGCAGGAAGACACCTCATGGTTTGAGAGCATGAAAAGCTCCATATTCTCAAATGACAGCTTTAAAGCAGCTTGTACCTGTTTAAAAAAGAAAGAAACAATCCAAACTTTTTTTTTTCCTTCTTGGGTTTTTTTTTCCTTCTTTTTTTTTTTTCCCTCTAAGAAAAAGGCCCAAGTTTGATATTGCGTTTTTGGCTTTTGACAAAGTATGATCTATTGGAAAGACTTTGCACAACCACAGATCTATCTATGAACGTGAGAGTGCTTGCATTGCTGCTCCTCATGTTGCCAATTTTATAGCATATGTGTGCATTAATTTTAAAAACAGTTTAAACATGGAGATTCATGTTTAGACTTTCAGTTTTATGCTTGATTTCCATCAATACAAGAACTCTCTTTTGTGATTTTTTTCCTGCATATTTTTAGTTATGTGACGCTCAGAGAAGCTGAGCCTGTCTCCACAGTAAGTCAAAGGCAGCAGCACACTCTTCAAGCCCTCACTGTTCATCTCCTAGTTAAGGACCTTGCTAGAGTTCTCTGTGATTCTCATCTAGTCTATATATTCACATTTCTTTTACAAATTAAAACACAAAGTGAAGAAGAAGGGAAGAAGAGTGGAAAAGTTAATTTTCTGCTCTGAAGCTGAGCCTTCAGCAGACCCATCCACTCAGAGTAATGGAAATCTAGAGTGGAAATACCCCAGGTTTTTATTCCCACATGTCAGTGGGATTCTATTTCTGAACATCTGATTCCAAGTCAGTTGAGAAATGTCATGATCTTCTGCATGGGCTCTCTGAAATCTGAATTCTTTACGTAGCACATTATTTGCAGAGAGTGGCCCTGGTGGAACGTCCCTATGCATTTGCACAGTAAGACAGCAAGCAACTAAAAGAACTCCAAGAGAGAACAAAAGGACAAAACCAAAGCCAACTAAAAAAAACATGTTGCTTAGTAATGCATCCTGTACCACTGCAGGGGGATGGTCTTTGTCACAGATGTTTACATGTTGTGAGTAGAATTTATTGAAAAGCAGAGAAACATTTGCACAAAGCCAAAAACATAAATGGAGAATTTCATTTCTTTCAGCACTGAAAAGATTAAACTAGAAGAAAAGATACAAGCAAAAAATGCAAGTATACATATTCTTTTAAAAATTATTAATTTGTAAATAGATGGGGTTTTTTTGTTCTTTTTTTTTTTTTTTAGATTTTCCTTACTTGGTCTTTCTACTCCTACTGTATTTGTGCCATTTGATTCAACACACTGAATAATAATTCTGTTTGGGTTTATTTTAATATGTGTAATTTTGGGGCTATGAAAGCTTCAGAATGGTGAAAGAAAAATATTTAACTTTAAAAATGAGTGTTGGAAGAGAAGCTGACTAGAAAAATCTCAGGGTTTAATTTTTTTTAGTGCTTTCATGCCTTCAGAATTTTAAGAAACTAAGGAACTGGAAGAATGGAAAAAGTGGAAAAAATCTATCGACATTGCTCATGGTATTGAATTTAATTGCAAGGAGCAGAAAAATAAAAAGATGTAAACTGAGGACTTTTCAACTTTTACATTAATTACCGTCTCAAAATCTTTTAAGGATTATAGTTGAAAAAAACTGTTGGGAAAAAAATCAAATCTATATCAATTGTCTGCATTCTTCCAGGTGTTTTTTGTTGGTTTTGTTTTTGTTTTTTTTCTAGAAAGGCTTGCCTATTTAGACATCTCCTTTTCCCCCATGTATGGTTGGCTTCCTTTGCAGCAGACTGCTACAGACCTCATTCCAAATTGGTGACAGTGTACTTTTTATACTTTCCCTTCTGGTACAGCACATTCAAATGATAAAAAGCCTCATCATGTGCATGTGCTCACTGAGTACATGAAACCCAGGCATCATGCATATTAGTTTTTCTCATGGATTGATTGGTACCATGCTTTAGGTTACAGGTTTCATAGTTTCCTGTAAGGTACACTTCCTAGTGCAGCATCACATGGTGTCCAAGGTATATTTCACACCTTTTTAAAATTCCATTTTATTTCAGCATTTTGTCAGGTATAATGCATGGATTTTTTTATAGCAAATTCTTGCTATGAACATTTTACAGCATAAACTTGCATATGTATGAAAATATATAGAGATGGCAGGGCATAGATGAGGCAGGAGGTAGAGAATATTTTTAACCTCTAACATTCTCAACACTTGGTGCAAAACTTCATTTATTTTATAGTGGAATTTGTACATGTCTTCCAAGGATTTAAAAAAAAAAAATTGAATTTAAGGCACAGAAAGTGTCGTATTTCGGCTCTAATATTACAAGGCAGAGACACCTTGCTGTTTGTGCCAGTATAGATAACTATGATCTTTTATCACCTTAGGAGGAATCCTTCTGAGGAATAGAAATCCTCAGTACCTCACTGATCTGTTCTTCTTAAACAAGCGAGTCCTCTGCTTCATGGCTGCACAAGTGAATGACATTTTACAACGTAAGAAATGTGAGAGAAATACACATAGGATTAGTTCCTTGTCCCCCAGTAATCCCTTAAATTCTTTTAGCCTTTCCTACCGCTCAGCACCATGTCACAGTGACATGTTAAACAGCCTGAGTTACTTGTTTGTTCACAGTTTCCATGAGCAGAGTGTATTTCTGAAAGGCTGGTCAGGACAGCAAGGTCAAAAGCTGCTGCTTTGTTTTGTCCTGGATTTTGCACCCTCTGAAGGGAGGCAGAGATGGTGTTATCTCTGAGAGTGAGTTTAGAGGCTTTGCTGGACAAGCTTTGGCAAGTGCAGGGTGGAGCAGGCAGGGAGCCTGCAGCTGGCGTGCGAATCGGCGAGAAAGCAGAGAGCACAAACACAGAGGTGACAGAAAGGAAACTTTCAGAGACAGTCAGTGGGAGTTTGCTGCAATCCACTGTGAAAACTGAAGGATGGAGAACAAGGTCAGAAGGAAGGATGGACGCAGTAGATAGGGGAGAGATTTGTTTTCAAACAGTTTAAGCTATGTTTCCCATCAATTTTCCTTTTCTCTATTGTAATGGTTACCTTGTCCTACCCTGTGACCTAATGAATTATGATTTTTAACACTAAAAGCTTTTTTCGTGGTTTGACGTAAGGAGCAATGTTGGCACACCTACCTCATGTCTCTGGCTGACTCATTGTCACATCACATTGACTTGCAATTTTCACAATGAACAGCCTCTGAGACACAGGACAAGAGGAAAGACTTACCACACTGCCAGTCTATATCCAGAAGAACTGAAGTGGAAAAAAGACTTAGTTTCCCAAAACAGGGAAGGGGATATGAAGGTAACATTTCTGAACTGGATGTAGCGCGGAGTATTTCTCCTCTAGTGCCAAGTCAGCTGCTGCTGGGAGCTTATTAACCTCTGTGTATGGCCATTGAGGAATGAATTCCTATCAGTTTACAAGGGATAGAAACTGTTATAAGGCAGAAGATGGAAAAAGACATGATAGGACAAACTGAGAGCAGTCTGAAGGGCACATCTTTTTATTAAGCCTGCTGAACATTGCCTCCTGTAATAGCAGGCTGCAGGTCTTTCCAGGTTTTGTAAATAACTTGGTGTTTCTTTCCTCCATTGCAGTAAATATACTGTATATGTATAAACAGCATATGTTTAAGACTGGGCCTTAGACTTTCTTTACCCCCCATTCCCTGCTATACCATGGTTGCACGTTCTTTGGCACAAGCAACTTTACTAATTACACAATAATAGCCTGATACTGACGTAAATTTTATCCAACCATTCGTTTGGAAAGTTAGAAATGTGGATAAAAGGGCAAATACGCTCATAAAACTAAAAGGGACTTAGTCAGTCAGTCGTCAATCACAAAAATGAGGCTGATATAAGAAAGAAAAATATTGCCTTTCAGTAACTTTGCCCCTCCCAAAGTTAAGTATAACGATTTAGATAATGACTGTGCTATTATTCTAAATTGAATATGAATTTTTGTAAATGTTAGAGGAAACCACATGGGAAATAACTGCAGAACAGAGACAAAAAAGACTCAGTTCCCTGGTGATGCATCCTTCTGAAATGTCCACAAATGTCTTGAGACAAAATATCTATGCATCATCTTCTTGTGTTTATCTAGTAAAGCTGTCTTCTCTCTTGACTTCATTTTTTCTTCTCTTCCTTGTCCCCCTCCTTACCGCTGTTTGGGTGGAGGTTTGTAAAGGATTTTTCAAGGAAACAAGTCAGATGATTTCTCAAAGCATGAAGCACTTCTTCCACTTGAGCACAATAGATTCTGAAGGACTTTTCTGCTGCCTGCCAGGGAGCTGAACAGACCTATGCTATGATTTCAGAGGCTGCAGAGAATAGGTAGGTGCAACCAGTACAGGTCTTTTCCTCCAGTGAGTGCAACAAAAAATAGTAATTTCTTGTAGTAAGGAAGTTAGGCAGAAAGTCCATTGGTTGACTGGACTGTAAACTGAATTGATGCACCTGTGTGTGCTTTGCTGACTTGTGTGCATCCCATTTATCATGACTTTACTTCTTTTTGCATGTTTGTTTATCTCAGAAAATTTCTTTATTTTTTAATTGAAATTATTATAAATTTTGGGGGGTTTTGTAGTTTAGGAGAACCATCTTCAGGAACTATTTTGCTCATACATTAAAAATAAATCACTTTTCACAGAGTCTTGTTACGTAAAGCAGTAAAAATTCAGTTGGATAAAAAAGAAGACAAAAAACCAAGAGAACAAAACTCTTTTCTTCAGTACTAAAAAACAACATAGCCTGTGTGATTGTTTCTCAGTATTTTGGAGTAGTCTCTCACCTCTGTCAACTGAGCTGTGGTGATGCTTTCACAGATAACATGAAAACATGTTATCACTGAGTAATTTCTGACCTTATTCAAAGGTATCTCTTTTTTTACTTTGTTCATCAAAAAGCTCTGTGCACTGTAGTGCAGCACCCTTGATGCTTGCAGTACTTTGTTGCTGGTAAGCTGAATCTCCAGCACAACAGTGGGTAGCTACTGATCAATAGCGACCGAAGGTGACACATTTCCAGAAGATGCTGGCTGTGAGCTTCTGAGCCCTCTGGAGAATGAAGTTTGGCATAACATACACCCAGAATCTTAAACAACCTGTTTCATCTTGATTCTGTAATCATTACTGAGCCATGCATCTCTGAAAGCACTCTTTTTCCACAAAGCAGTGCTTACTATATGAACATCAAAATGGCAGTTTTAAAGGTGAATAGGATCCAAGCAGCTATCACATTCTTCTTCACAGAACTCGGTGCTTGTTGCCAAAACTATTGTTTCTATCATTAGCTTTATTACTAGTCTAACTTAATTAGCTAAATGCTTTTATTTAGAGGCAAGTTGTCCAGTACATCTCCACTAACCATTGCATATTTAAGATAGATTTTATTCATGTAAATACTCTGGTAAGTGGGCAAAAAAGGGACGGACAGAGGGCAGAAAAGGAAGCTGAACACAGCGGCCCTTCCTACACAGTCTGACCGATGAGTGAAAGGAGAAGGACTGTTTCCTATGGTGAATTTTGGTAAACTCTTTTTTCTTGAGGCACAAGTGCTAATTGCTGTCAAGAAAAATGTGCTAAGGCAGCAGATAGAAAACAGTGATATATCAAGTGAAAACTGGTTTCCAGGTGTACTTGCTCAGGCACAGAGGGAGCATCTACCAGTCACCTCTTTCCTTTAGCTTACTTACTCTGTAGGAGAACAACTCCAAGGTGTTTGGAGACAGTTGTAGGAATGACCTCAAACACCTCCTCCCCTGGAAATCTTTTTCATAAAGGAAATTAGAGGGGTAACTGCATTCTCCTAAGGACAGCACAGCCTGCATAGTATCACTTAGCATGAAGCCACCACCCAACATGTGATGGTAGATGATCACTACAAGATTTTACTACTGTCATTGAACCCAGTGCTGTTCAATGACATCCAGTGCTTGATCTCTATCAAAGGGCAGCTTATATGCTTTGCTACACTGCTTTGATGGATATTACGTCATGCCTTTCATTTCCTTTCTTTTTAATACAACTTATAATCCGGTGACATCGACTCAGATCAGCTTTATGTAAAAGTGTCTTAAAGTTCCTCTTCTGTGTATGTTCCTTTTACTGTATGTGTGTTCCTTCCTTCATGTTCCTTTGACTGTAGTTGCCTTACGCAGAGGGTAACCGTTGTAGGTATTTCTATCTGGATGTGCTTCAAAAACCAGGGTAATGACCCTGTTATATTTAACTCTGAAAGAAATCTTACCCTCTTGCTGCCATAAGGTATGGGTAATTTTTCAAAGTCCTGTTAAACATAAATTGTGTGCAGATCATCCCTGGTGTATTTGTAGGGGTGTAACCAGATGTGTATTTTCCACCACTGAGTCATCTGTTTATCTACTTGTCTATACTATGTATAATAAGTTCTGATTGAAAACAGTTTCACAGCTGTAGAGGAAATGGAAGAGTAACAGTGAATTTTTAGAAAACAGAATGAAGATTTAGAAGTGGTCTGGATATGGACCACCTGGAAGTGTCACACAGATCACAGCCCACTTACTCATAGTTGTGTCATGTGCAGAAAAGAGGGGTTTGGAACCCACAACTCAGGTGAATTATTTGAGACATCTGTGGTTTGTGCACTGGTCTTCCAGTGAACGGACTTGCTATTTTATTGAATCAAACTTTCCCTGGACAATATCGAGTAAACGCCTCTCACACGCCAAATAACCATCCACTGTGCTAAAACAGTCAACTGAAGGACTCAGCATGGGAAATTATAATACAAGACAAGGACTAAACAGGAAAGACTGAGAGCCCTTTTAAAGTTCTTTCAGTGAGACTCAGATAGACTCAGATGCTGTTCTAGTAGAAAACCATTAATAGCCAGATTTTAAATGTTTTAGTGTTTTGTCTTCACACTTTGTGCCTCATAAATTGTAGCAGAATTCTCCAGTTTTGCAGCTGTTATGTAATTAGCAAACTAAATGACTTTTGCTTTTAAACCCATGAATCACGGCTAACTGCTTAATGCCACTGCCATGAACATGTGCTCTATTGACGTCTTAAGCCCTTTCATTGTGTGAACACCCTTTGTTCTCTCGAACATTCCTCTGCTAGTAACAGTCACCTATCCCTACCCAAATAAGTTGTTCATTCAGCAGCTCTAACCTAGCTGAGATGGCTAGTGATTAGTGGGCTAGTGAGTAACTTTTCTCAAACCTTTGTTTATGTGTTAAGGGCCTAATTTAGCTTTCCTCTTCTCTAAAACTGTGACTGTAGTTGAACCTGAAACTTTACAGCATGTTTTGCTGTGTTCGGGGGCATTAAAAAAAAAAAAAAAAAAGTGCAGACAATTTATCTCATCTCTGAGATTCTTTTCCACTACCAGTGCTGAACAGTTATGTAAATTTAAAATTTAAAAAAAAAGAAAAGAAAGAGCAATAAAAAATCTGCTGTATGCCACCTGTGGCGATTGCATTTCGTTGGTATCTGAACTCATATACCTATGAGTTTGCCTATAAAGGAGATTGGATCCTTTTATATGAATGAAACACAGATAAAAGTTGTTGTTGCTACCAAATCATGTACATATCTGGTCTTGTCATATTTCAATAGGATGAATTTAATCTAATACTTTGAAAACCATTATTAACTTGAGAAGGATTTGAAATAAAATGCTTTAATATTTACAAATACCGTGCATTGGTCACTGATAAAAAGGAAACATACTCTGCATAACTATGACATTTCACCTACCTCTCCACGTGGATGTGAGGCCATCAAAAATGGATACCTTGAATCTGCATCTCTATGTGCCTAACTATAATCACATTATAATAATATGTTGAAATTCAGATGCTGTGCTGGATATAAATGCAGTACAATTTTGTTCTTTTTCAGGTCATTGAGGAGATTGATAAGGATCCAGAGAAGAATTTATGTACTGCAATAACTTATTTCTAGAGTTCTGCAGACAAACTGTATTTTCTCCTTTTTTCAATACATTGGTAAAGGGAGGTGTCCCAGAAACTTGCAAGCCAGTCAGAGAGTCACTTGAAATAGTAAAGCTCTTTGAAAACACTGAGGGTAGAGAAAGGTATTAAGTCCTTACTCAAGAAGACATACTTATTTCTCTGATACAAGAATTCTTTTATGTAAGAGCCCGAGACACCACTTTTACACACTGCTACGCAAAACCTGACAAATAAAAACTGAACAATAAGAAAGTCTACAGAAAAGTCCCAGCCACTCTCAAACACTAGAGTATTCATCTCAAAGGATGCCAAGGTTAGAGGTGAGGATTCAGTTCTCAGAGTCTCTGTCCTAGGAGACTACTAAGATACTGGATAAAAGTGTTTTGTGTGATGCTGTTCAAACACATGGGAGAGTTGGCCACACTGTAAGTCCCTGGTGAGACCAGACATTTAACAGCCTGAGCAGGCATAAGCAGAAAGCAGTGCAGTAGGATCAGAACCTCTATTATGGAGGGAATAAAGGTGGCCTATACATGTAGGTGGCAGTCCAGCAAAAGGTTACTGAGTAACACAGCAGAGCCACACTGTCGGTGCCTGGTTTGCAAGTCCTTTTGCGGTTGTATCCTAATATGACAAGAACACAGTCACAGCACTTCCCACAGCAAAATATGTATAGAGCAGATCTCTAGCATAGAGCCCAAATTTGTTGTGAATCTTCAGCACTGCAGGCTGCTTTTTTTCTTAAATTTTCCAGATTTCACAAACCTTCAGTGTAAGCTGTTGTCCTGTTAATGTTACATATCAGGATATGGACAAGCTTTTTTTTCTAAAAAGATGAAAAGGTGCTTGTCACAACTGTAAGTATCTCTCTGTGATCCAAGCAGCACTGAAAAGCACATTTTCTTTTTCTCCGTGTTTTGTCTGTGTTTACACAGACTAAAGAAGAAATATAAAGAATGTAGGAGACTCTCAGAAGTCCATGTAGCTTGTTAAAAGATCATGAAGAAATGTGTAGCAATATTTATGAAATGACTAATACCTCCTGGAACAAAGCTTTCCCTTTCACTAAAAGAAATTTCTGTTTTCCTATTGAATTCCATGAGGTGACGGAAATATGAATTAAAAGTATGGAAATATTCCAGAATAAAAGTAAGGCTTATCTAAGGCTTCTTAGATCCGTCTGTCTTCTCAAAGAGATTTAGTTTCTTTCTTCACCTGAGAAATACCAGGATGAATAACAAAAAAAAAAAAAGATAACAAGAATGAAGCAAATACCTAGCAAAATACAAGCAAGAAAGAATTGCAATGCCTCTGAAGAGCCAAGTATTTAGATTAACTTTTGAAATTCTTGAATTTGTGAAATAAATAATTATTGCTGCTGTAAGCCTCAAAATAATTTCAAAATGCTTAAAAAAATTAAAATGGGAATTTCATTATAGAATAAAACTGTTTAAACTTCAATCTGGACAAATTTTCCCAGCTCATTCCTTTAGTGATTGAGCTAAATATAGAGGAAATGTCAGAAGTGAAAGTATCATGGAATCTATATTTATGTAGATATTCTGTTTACTGCTCTCAAATATTCAGATGTTTAAATGACAAAGAACTATGGGAAACAATGTACCAAATTTGTGCATCATAGAATGATGCTGTTGAGCTCAGTGAAACTTCCAGATGTAAAAAGTGTCAGAATTTAATTCCATATCTTTGTCTTCAGATATCACTGGCAGGGAAATGGATTTGTTTCTTTTAATTCTTGGAGGACTCATCTAGCCATTAGACAGAACAACTAAATGGATCAACAAGAAGTTGCAAATGAGATTTTTCTGTAGCTTTGGTGTTACTGAAAATGGGATATAACTGCCAAAACTATTGCTTGTGTTGTAGAACAAATTCTCTCCTGATGTAAAATGCTAAAATTCCATTGACTGCAATGATGTTACACCCAATTTATGCCAGAAAAAATATGTAGCTCTTTATCCATTTATCTATAAGCTGGTTGCTGTGACTTAATTTCAAATGAATTATGTTACTGTTCTTGGTCTGTGCCCTTGCAGCACTTTATTACATAGAAGGCTAGTTCAGCAGAAATAAATAAATATGTGATTTGCAGTCTCAGCAAATGTCCTAGCCAGGAACAATGGCCTCTCTGCAGTGTTCCAGACTAATTGCCCCCAATTTTCTGCTCTAACCTTCATACACAATACTATTCTCCTTATTTTTTTCCACCTGATCCCCATGTTCAGATTTTGTCCAGTGTCAGCAAGATTTTAACCATCAGTCCTTACATATTCAAATTCCTTTAGAGAATAACTTCCTCTACAGTGATCATAAGAAACATGTATTACATTTAAGAAAGTGCATTACTTAAGAAAAGGATATGTTTTAAATCTTTCCTTCTTAAGCTCTTGCTCTGAATTTTTGTGTTTGATAGTATACCCTAATATTTGTGGTAATAAATGCTGTCATTATAATTGTGTCTTATGCTTACTAGTATATCATCATCCAATGTTTTTCTAATTTCACAGTCAAAACCTGCCATCAAATATCATAAGCAGTTTAACTGATATTAGTACAAGTAGGAAGATTTTTGAGCTTATTTTAAAGCTGATTGGCAGCAACTTTCTGTCCAAAAACTGAATGCAATAGCACTAAGTTAACGATAAGCATTAATAAACCATGCTTGAGGTCATTTCTTAGGTACTAAGGACCTTTTGATGATTAGCAAGCATGTCTGAAAATTGTTCTGGTCACCTACTTAATAGCCTGTGACTTTGGAAGGCATTAATCCAGAACATGGACTTCATTTTATCATTAAGTCTTCTACCTTATAGGAAGTTGTTTGTGAGGCCTATTAGAATCAGTGGTGTATAGGAAGGATGAAATTAAAGAATCTGTAAGTAGGTAGTTTCAGTTAGAAATAGGTAGTTCCCAGCTACAATACTTTGGGAGACACCTGCTGAATTTAACAGAATTGGCTTTCACAGTCCAGCTGCATTTCTGCTGAACAGTTCAGCCAGTTGTGGAGCCATAGTCTATGACCTTTGTGTGCTTATCCACCATGAAAGACCATGGACCGTTCTGTTGAACACAATATGTAGGTAAAAAGTAAAAGAAATATGCATGGCACCCATGATATCTGTGAAGTGGAAATGTGTTGTTGCTGAAATCTTTTATTAAGTCTCGTGTAAGAAAAGAAGCACATTTTATATGCACAGGTAGGTTATAGGTAAATATTCCTGATGGGACTTGCCTCTATCTGCTCTATGTTGAAAGACAAATTCTACGTTATCTACTGTTGATACATTTTCCAAATATGCCCTTTATCCTTCTCTCCCTTTATGTTTCTCCATCGTGCCCTGTCCAGCTCCTGAGCCAATCTGGACTGGGGGAATTCTGTTCTCAGTTCCTGCCTTTTGTATCATAACTCTATCTTCTTTACTGCACTATTAAAATGACTTTAATGTATCTGCCTTCTGGCTTATCTGACCTGGTGTTCTCTTTCTAGTGTCCCCTGTGGACATTTAAAACAAAACCATTATGAAATAAGATTATCACTGTTGAAAAATTTATTCCTAGTCTCATTTATTTAGCCTTGATATAACTTTTGAAAAACTCAAGAGGACCAAATAGAGTCTTGCATCATCTTTGTCATATTGTGTGCAGTTCCTGTATCTCTGGGGTGCTCCCAAACACAGGAGCATGGTATAACATTGTATTTTCTTTCATCTTTGTGTTCAAGGTCTTGAAAAGTCTTTTTCTTCTGTCCTTTGTCAGTGCATCAGGCCATATACTATGGGTAACCCTACTATGGGTAGGCATAGCTGGGTCTGCCAGAGCTGGAAAAAACTCTTAGATTTCTTTTCTGGGGGGAGAAATTTTGTAGATTTTATTTTTTTAATCTCTAATACAGTTTAAGAAAAGATGATTCTATGATTCTGATAAATTCTTAAGAGTATTAAGTTTCCTTCAGAGAAACATGTTTGTAAAAAAAAAAAATTAAAAAAAAAACCCCACTCTAATTTTGTTTTTCATTGTAGGGTGGTGATACTGCATTTGTATAATTGTTCTGAATGTAGTCAAATGTATTTTAAAATGAAATTATATTGAAGTTTTGGACATGTCAAGGTATTCCTGATGCTACTCTTGTACTTCAATTGATGTGACTTTGCATATCAAACATCTGCCTTTGGCTTCACCCTAATGCTCTCCCTCTCCCTAGTGCTCACTAATGCATGTGTCCCTTCTTTCCTGCCTTTGCTTCACACCTGACCATAACAAATCCTGGGGTTTTTTTCAGTAAAACACCAGATATGTTATTTGTGTTGTACAAATAATTCAGTGTAATGACCACAGTGACTGAGGGACAAGAATACCTGTAGTGGAATAGCCTGTGTAAAACACAGAGTCCCAGTACACCCAGCACCATCTGAAAGCCTGACATTAAACAACTTTTGCAGTGTTGCTGCTGACTTCAGGACAGCTGTTCTATATGTGTGCTCTATGGGAAATCATGCACATGAAAATGTTAACCTATAGAATCATAGAATCACAGAACAGTTTGGGCTGGAAGGGACCTTTAAAGGTCATTTAGTCCAACCCCCCTGCAATGAGCCTGGACATCTTCAAATAGATAAGGTTGATCAGAGCCCCATCCAACCTGACCTTATGCAATATTTATCTGAAGAATGTGCAGAATCTTCCTTTTAGTTTCCTCTGTACATTATTCTTTATTATAGATTTAAATATCACTATATGAAAAGTTTATTTTTGCTATGATGATAACAAAAGTTTAAGAATGTTTTTATCTAACTGCACTTTTTATGCGGATGTGATATTTATGCTTTAAGCTAGTATTGCCAAAATAACCCAACCATTTCATAGCAAATTTAGCAAGTTAGAACTGTGGAAATTCAGGATGAAACAAAATAGATTTCCCCTACTTTACAAGATATTTCCTTGTTTTAGAACAATTTCAATTACAAGTTTAAAATATTTATTTCATTGATACAGGATGGTTCCTGTAAATTTATTGGGCAAGGAAGTGTTATTCCCCTTATATTCCAGTCAGTTTCTCCAAACCTACCATTTCTGCCCGGCCAGGTCTGACTAGCTTCCAAACATGCACTCATTGTAGGTCAAGTTCTGCATTTGGCTTTAAGCTTGGGACTCTACTGACAGTCTCCTACATAAAAGGAGAGTGTTGACCTTAATATTTTCTGTAGGTATGACATCAATACAGAAAGGTTAATTTGTTGTTGCTCTAAAAGTGGGTGTGAACTTAGTCTATCAAGTTGGGTTTTTTTAAATCTGAACTCCTATATTCTTAGTGTTAACTATGAAATATGTGGCTGCTTTGGGACAGATACTTCATTTATGCGTTTGATTAGAAAGTCCTTTCTGTTTACAGTTTTCCTGAGTTGTCTTGAGTGGCCAATTATACTGAATATATATTTAGCCTAGTGCATGTTTAAAAATCCACCAAATTCTGTGCTCTTGCTCTATTTCCAACACAGCTTAATTTTACCCCTTGGCTCATGTATTCTTACAGGCTTTCTGTAAAAAGTAGCCTAACTCTTTTCCTCCTAGTGTAAGATTTATCTGCCCTAGTTTTGGCATTTTTAAAAGAAAAAAATCTCTCTTACTTGCCCCATTCTTTCTTTATAGTCAATGAAGAGAAATGGATACCTCAAGGGAATGATTCTTCTTATCCTAAGATTGGTATCTAGGATAGATCAGATGTACTGCTCTTTGGAGGTGCCAATTTCTTTCTAGTTACTATCAAGGGAACTTAGGGTGACTGACTCAGTCTTATGTCTGTACCTTTTAGATGTCTGAAGTTATGTGACATGAATTGTTCTTCCTTATCATAACATTGTCTGAGGATGTGAATAATTAATTATCTTCAGAAAATGTTACCTTGAAGACAATAGTGTTTTGACTGAGGTACAAAATGTTAAAGATAATTCAGTGCACATATGTTTAAAAGTTTTGTGCTGCTCTGGAAGAATCTAAGGAGATTTGATGAAAGATTTGATTGCCTGTACTTCTGGACACATGTAACCAGAATTTTATACAGAAAAGTAAAGATTTAAAATATATTAATGGAATTAACCTCATTTAATGTTAGATGTCTACGGTGGAAACATCTATATGTGTTGTAGCCTTTGTAGGCTCATTTTCTAATCAAGAGGTAGAAATAAGACCTTTCAAGGCACAATACTTCTGACCTATTTTATATGCTTACTTTAAAACAAGTTGAACAATGATTCAAAAGTTTCTGGTTTTCTCCACTGATTTTAAAGCAAAACTGGTGAGTGGGATGAATTCAAGTGCAGATATCAAACTTATTTCTCTGTTATTCATGGATGTATCACGAGGAGAAAATAGTTTCAAACAGCTCAAAGGGCCCAAAAGCTGTGCTGTGAAATCTCAAAACTGTTTAGTGGTCCTCAGCTCTTTAGTGTTACATAATGCTAATGTGTTGCTGTGACATCATTTAACAGCTGTGACACTGTACAAATATTTATGGCTCAAATGTGACATTGATTGATAATAAAGTCAACTTCAGCAGTGTAAAAACAATTATTCCACACACTGTTACCTATTACATAATTTTCTTTTAGAAAAGACCTTAGAACTAATTCACAATGATGGTAGAAAATTAATAATGAGATATTGAGATATTTTGTTCATATCTCAAGATTTTGAATATAGACACACATCATCATAAATACATGTATTTATAAAATGATTTTTGCATTTTTTGCATCTTGGAGACTGGAAATGTTTTCTTCATGAAAGCTTTTTCCTTTTTAAATGCTATAGGCATCTCCTTATTCTCTATGAGTTGTTCTTCCTAAATTTGAGGAATATGTTGCTTTCCTTGTTCTAAATTCCTTCATCAGCTTGAAATAGATGAAAAACATTGACAGGGTGTTGGTTTTTGTTCTTTATTTGAAGTTCATATAGATAGATAAATATACTTAAGAATAAAATATTTTCCTTTTTTATCTCTTGCAAGAATATTGTTATGTAACCTTTTAAGTAATTTTACCTTCTATTTCCAGATATCTTTCCTTTTACTTTTATAGTGTACCCACAACCAATTGCCCAGTCTCTTCAGGTCAGCTTAGAGGCTTCTCCCTCACAATGCCTTTATTTCTATATTTTTTAAGTCATCAGCAATTTTAATCATGACTGTATTTATATGTGTGCTAAGAAAACTGTTAAAACAGAAAAAAACATGAGAAAAATAAATAATAAATAAAGCAGTGACTTTATTTATTCTTTTTACAGTAGAGTTGTATATATGTATATATATATATTTGAGTATTAATTTATGAATATGCTATTATTTTGTTTTGAGGAATGTCAAGCAACCTTGCTTTTCATAGTCTACAAATTGCTGTATCTAGGCTCTAGTGATACAATAAATAACAATAATGTGACACTAAGAGAGAATAAGGTCTAAGGTCACTTGTGAGGTCCAGTGTCACTCACTGAATGAAAGTGATTGAGAACCTGTTAAAGAGAGTGCCATATGACAACCCAACACTTTACTAACTTTTTAGGAAAAAAAAGATGCCAAGAGATAAGAAAAGATTTTCCATGATATAAAACAATGTGGAGAGGATTATATAAACCACTGAGTGATTTTTATTTTTACTCCCTCTTTGTTATTTATATCATTCCACTGGCGCTTTACAGGCAAGTTGCAAAAATTACATGACCAGCAATCTGTGGAAAATGAAATCAAATAATTTCTTATTTTTGCTTGGAAGAACATTAGGCCATCAGGTAGAATGAAACTGAAGGATAGGAGAGTAATTTTTTATCTATTAGTATATATAATTTTTTTTATATACCTGGAGATTAAGAAACAACCGATGTGGTGCAAATTAATGAAGAGTGAGCATCATAAAAACTGCTACCATATGTGGATATGTATCCTCAAAGCACACAGTTCATCACTCGTTTACTCTGCTTTTATGCCTTAAATCTGAGTAGAAAAATTTCCTATCTGGGCACACGTGCACAGAAGTGGCCCTAGGGAGGGAGGTGAGCAGCACTCACCTCTGCTGCACAGTGACTTGGCTTGCTGACACAGGCACCTCATTCGACACAGGCTCACAGCATTCCTAACGCGCACACAGAGCATGGACCTTCTCTGGAGGGCAGCAGCTGAAATGCAGGGCCAGAAGAAAGGTGTCTCTTTCCTCTTTGCTCACCCATCAGCTTCCAGTTCAGACAATTTGCAGTTTAGGTAGGAAATTAGAAGTTGTCAGTTTTTTCCCTGCTTAGTATTTATACCCATGCCTTTCTCTTTCTGCTGTTTTCTGGTGAGCTTTTTCATGGATGTTTTTCTGCTATTGCACCCTCACCAAAGTACAGAATTATGTGGGATTCCTGGAACCAAATGGAGGCAATTTAGAAAGCTGGATTCTGCAGACAAGTGAATGGTTGCTGATAAAAAGAGATCAGCTTTCAAATCCTTATGCCTTGAGCTGTTTTTGAATTTCACACTGTGTGGTGATTACAAAATCAGAAGCAGGCTGGTGAGGACCCAGAACCTGATTTCTTCCACACCCAAGCAGAGGACACTCAGAATCTAAATGTCATGGGATCTTTCTCTTGTGTTCTCAGTTGCCACAAGTCTTGCATTCCTTTTCATATGCTCAAACAGCTACACATGAAAGCAGAACTTTGCACTCAACCAGAGTAAAATGTGTATGAGTTTCTTCCAGGTGAGTTTCAAACACAGATCTGATCCCTTACTGTGCAAGTGCACATTGTCACCAGGGCAGTGTATGTAGTCAGAGACCATCGCTGACATCTACTCATTAACAAATACAAGCCTGTTCAGCTAAGCCTCCAACAGTCAGGAATGAACCTAACCTGTGATTCTAGACTGATAGGGGCATCTTATCTCTGAGAAATGAATTCTGCATCCAGAAGTATGTATGGAGTGTCACCTATTGACTAGCTTTATTCAGTTCCTTTATGACTGCAAAATGGTTTTGTAGATCATCTTTCTCAGGCTGTATTTAGTGACTTCAGAGCAGTCTGAGAAGGTGCTTAAGTCAGGATCTGTGAGCCACTCGGTAAAGCAAGCTGTCTGTATCTGGCATGAGGTGAGATCAGTAGGTTCAGGTCATCATGTTCACAGAACCACAGAATACGCTAAATTGGAAGGGACCTTCAGGAATGAGGGTTGAGCCCAACTTTTAGCCCTTCACAAGACATCCAAAGAGTCACACCGTGTCCCTGAGAGCACTATCCAAATATCTTGAACTCTGTCAGACTTGATGCTGTGACTGCTTCCCTGGGAAATCTCTTCCAATGCCCAACCACCCTCTGGGTGAAGAACCTTTTGCTGATATCCAACCTAAACCCCCCTGACACACTTCAGGCCATTCAATGTGGTCCTGTTGCTGTCACCACAAAGAGATCAGTCTCTGCCCCTCCTTTTCCCTTCACAAGGGAGTTGTAACTGCAATCAGATCTCCCCTCAGTCTCCTCCAGGCTGAACAGACCAAGTGACCTCAGCCGCTCCTCATGTGGCTTCCCCTCAAAGACTTTCACCATCCTTGTTTCCCTCCTTTGGACACTGTCCAATAATTTCATCTCTTTCTGACTTTGTGGTGCCCAGAACTGCCCCCAGCACTGGAGGTGAGGCTGCCCCAGCTCAGAGCAGAGCAGGACAATCTCTTCCCTGGCCTGGCTGGTGATGCTGTGCCTGATGCCCCCCAGACAGGGTTGGCCCTCCTGGCTGCCAGGGCACTGCTGACTCCTGTTCAACCTGCTGTCAGCCAGGACTCTGCTGGCTGTAGATGTTGTATAGGTACTAACCAGCCAGCATTGCACTGGTAAGTGCTTTACATTCCTCTGAACAACTCTGTCTCCTTCATTCTGTCTTTGCAGCACTGACACCTCAAGTACAAAGCATAAATTTCCTGAAGGGGGTAAACGCTCAAATAATACTGGCATTCATGTCAACCATAATTATTTTATATGTGTATGTATATATATATATATACACATATTTTTGTCCAATGACTCCTCAAACTACTAATTCTGATTGCAGTACAGTTCTAGAACTCAGTATAGTCTGCTGCACCATCCATAATTGAGTTAAAGGAAAATAAAATTATTTTTTACTTTATCAGCTTGACAATAATTGACCTCACTGCAGCAGAATTTCTAATTCTGAAATAAAAAGCGAAAAGTCAGGGATCTTAAATTTTGTGTTAATAGATCTTAATGAATCACCCTGAAATAGCTGGCTCAAACAAGTCAGAACACTGTCAGCCAGCTCAGTTTGCCAAGAATCCATTTCTCTTCTAAGAGATAAATGAGGTTCCTCAGTGTGGAGAATGCAGAGTGCTAGTGTTATGCCCTTTTATTTTAGAGTTGATTTATTCCAGTTGTGATGAAAGGTCACAAATTTCAGTGTTCCTTTTTTGCTTCCTTCAATTCTTACAAATGAAATTTTCCAGAGTGAGGATAGTATGACATCTGAGAGTACACTTCATGTCAGTAAGTTCTCCTACCACTATCTTTGTGATTCAAATGACCATTATTAAGATGTATTTTAATTTTTGTCATTAATAATATCTATATTCTAAAGTCGCATCTAGGGTTTAATGAGTTAATACAAATTTTCTGGATCACTGCAGGATATTTTGAATCAATCCCTATATCACCTATCGCCCCTAATGTTTTTCAACATGCCCCTTGTATGTTGACCTTATCATGTCAATGAATTCCTAGGGAAAAAGAGACTGAGTCAATAAGTGTCTATCTGCCAGCCAGGTGACATTGGCTGGTATGACATTGTATTCTGCAAATGCCAGTTGGTCTTAACTTTGGAACAAAATCAAATTCAAATGCTTGATAATTAAAACTTTCAATGAGTCCTGCTGGAATGCTACATAAGGAAGAACTTATTTGGAATACATAATCAAGTTGTATTCTTTATCCTGAAGAATGAAATTATAGATTGTGATAATGAAGATGATAGGAGATAGGTTATAACACCAGTTTCTGAGCTATGAATGAAAGGAGATCAAAAGGATCATGTAAAATTATTCTACATTATGGTCTTATTTAACTTATAGTGATAAGCAGAGGAAAAAGACTGGGGATAGGAAATCCCAGAAGTGAAGGACTAATAAAATTTCAAAAACCTGTTTATTATAATAAAAAAAAATCTGGACTAAGGCTTAGTGTTAGATAAACCATGTGAGACATAATAGTCCTCAGAACTGTGGGGCAAAAGAAGATGCTGTAGGAAAAAAAGTAAAGTGAAAAATTTCTACTTCCATCTTAAACAAGTGTTAAGGTTTGCCTGAAGTGGAGAATCCACGGATATGGCATTGTCTTCAAGATACCTAAATTCATTCTTATCTGTGATTCTAGATATCCTGAGATGAATTATTTCTTGAGCTGTTTTTTTTTTTTTTTTTTGAAGTCTATAAAAGAGTGATAATGGAAATTGCAATTACAGTGGTTTTAAGCATTTTTTGGTCAAGATATGAGAAGAACGCAATAAAAACTAGCAGCCACAGTGCTGAAACTGTGGCTTTTTCTGCATAGAGTGCAGGTCCAGTGAATAAGGGAAAAGATCAAATGGCGCAGATCTCTTAAGTACAGTGATAGTACTTCAGAGAGTAATTTTCCAAAATTAACTTTGACTACCTTAAATAAACTGTTGCTGGTTTTGCTATGTATATCATTGGAAATACATTCTAAAGCTTCATTTCAGCATTTCTTTGTTCAGTTCAAGATTGTTCTTTCTGTTCAGTTCACTGACTTTACTCAATTCAGTTTTTCCTCAGTTTTACTTAACTTCTGACTTTGAGACTATCTTGTTCCTCCTCAGTTTTTCCTTCTTTAGGCTAAAAAAATGAAAATCACTTTGTTTTTGCATAAGATATACCATTTAGGTATTTGATCATCCTTGATTTTCCTCTTTCAGACTACCACCAATTAGTCTGCCTTTTTGAGTTATGGTACAAAAATCTTATTGCTCCTAGCCAAGGTAGGATTTGTCAATGTGTTTGTTCAATATCAATGTAGTTCGTTACTACACCAAATAAAGGACAAGTAATAAGACAATTTTTCTAAGGTCACTGTTGGTGAAACTTGTGCGACTCTTGCTAAAAATCTTTCCCTTTCTCAACTGTTTCTAATAACCCTAAGGAGTACACATAGCCTCATTAATTTCTTTAAATTTTATGATATTCATAGTTCATTTATGCATTTTCTGAAATAAGACCCAAATTCTAACATTGATTCATCCTCTGTTAGGACAAGAAAACCCTTACAACTTTTTTTGTTCACAATATGCAGAAATCCAAAATCCATTTCATTGAAGTGAAGTCAAAATCCAGCATTTTAACTGGAACTGTGCCCTTTACTATAATATTCATAGCTTTTTATTATTTTTAATAGAATTCCTTCTGTTAGAATTTGGCTTAAAAATGTAAGTTATTTAAAAGATATAATTAGGTTGCTAAGCATTAACAGTTAATTATCATATTAATAAACAGTTATTGCTCTCGTTCTATACTGAACCATGCCAAAGCAGCATTATTATGCATGCATTGCTCTTAGGCAACGTAATTGTCCTTAAAGGAAATCATTACAATTTAAATGAAATTGGGAGCTACTGGTTAGGGAAGGCTGTAGGGCATGCACAATACATACTAAGCAAGGAACTGTAATTTCCCCAAATCACATCTTTTTAGTAATTTCACATCACAGGGTTATCTGTGTTTAGTTAAGAGGAAAACAGTTCATTTTTGCCTTGTAATTTTACAAGGGCATTATTTAACCAAGGAAAGGCCAGTCCCTAAAAGGAAGGCAATGAAGAGTCACTGCATCTAAATTTTTAATATGGGTTACTAAGCTATTACCATGACCACTATGACCATGATTTAAAACTTGCTTTATTTCAGACTATATTCTAAGGAATGGATTTGCTGTGGCACTAGCACATGCTGCCCAAGCAACATGAAGCACAAACTGAAGGCTAGAAGCACCCCAAATAACATCCAATGTAAAATATACCTCTGTACAGAAATAATGGTCTCTTTTTGCTGACTGGAGTTTTCCTTGCTTTTGCATGGTCTTTATGTTTAGCAGATACACTACGGACTTGTTCTCTTCTATGACATTTTTTGTCATATGAAGGTTAATTGTTTGACTTAATCTCTTTGACATCTGTTAAAATACAAGGAATTTGAACATTAATTCCTGCTATTTTCTTAGACTGCTAACTAATTAATGTTTTACACTGCCATAAACATTTCCTTAGTTTAAGTAAATGACTCACATTTACAGAAAGGTTATATCATGTGTGGGTGCTAAGGATTTTTCAGATGAATTAGTCAAAAACTCAAGACTAACTTTATTAATAAGATTATTTGATAAATCTGACACATGGCAAATGATGTGGCTCATAAAGTACTATAATAGAGAACAATTCCTAGCCTGTCAGAAGCAAAACATTAAAACTTTTGGGGTTTTTTTTGCAAAGCAAGTGCCAAAATAATTAAGAAAATTCCTCTAACCCATATTAGAAACAAAAATCTGCCTTATGTTTGATTTTTCATACAGTTTGAACCCTTTTCCTTTCAAATATGTTAGGCTAAATTAAAAATGACTTATCAGTATCCAGTTGAATTGTGTCAATATAAAAACAGAGCAGTGAAAGAGGTCAAGTCCAATACACACAAATTGAAACCAAACATCTCTGAAAAGAAGCATTTTGTCCTGTCTTTAATATGAGCTTTTAAAGGTGAAATTCTTCCTTCTTTGTCCCCAGTTTTTACCAGGAATATTGCTTTGAGTCCTTGACATAAACAAGAACTGAGTCTGACCTTCTTTCTGCAGAGGCTGCTACTACCTGCATCGCAAGAATAAGTTCATGTGACTTTCTGAATCCATACTTACATTGCTTTTAAGGAACATCAACAATAATATTTTACTATTGAGAGCTTCTGTCAGTGGCAGTCATTATTTCCAGCTTTATTGACATTTGAAGCCTATGATTTCCTGCTAGAATCTGAGCGTGTGACCTTGCACAACAGTCTTGCCATTCCTGGGTTTTAACTCATCCAATTGGATTGCCTGTAAAGGAAGGTCATCAAGGCTCTCAGGGAGGGGTTATGGCATTGCCATAGTTGGCATGAGGTAGGGAGCAAAAACTTGTGATTAGACAAGAGCCACTGCCAAAAAAGCCAGCTGAACTGGGTTCAGCTCACTGCTCTGAAACAGACAATAGGCTCCTGGCTGTAAAGTTGCAATCACTCTGATGCTCGTCGTACTACCAAAATACTTTAGGGATTTATGGACAACATGTGCAGCTCACAACACATGTGTTGAGGCATTTTGGGTGATGTCAGGCCCCCATATTCCCATTTAATTACAAAAATCCAGGCTTAGAGATAAATTCCAGAGTTGTTGTTTGCTTAAAATTTGAAGATAAACCAAAGAGCTGGGCGGTAAAATCTGGTCATGTAACTAAATACTGCTAGAGCTACTTGATAGGATTTGATCCTAAGTTTTATTCCAGAAGGAATACCAGATTTTTATCTCATTCCTTAGGAGCATGTGGGACTGATGTGCAACTGTTTACAGTCTCCCACTTGATGTTACAATGTCTTTAGACTGAATGAGATGGTGGTACTATAAGACAATGTTCAGATAAGTTGGGAATGCTTCATTTGAAGCCAGAAGACTCTCTATAGGGAACCTTGACAAATAAGAAGCAATACTTTTTCCTGATCCTCTGGAAGGACAAGCGGTCATCTTGTGCAAAATGCAGGCTATCAATACTGGCCAATAAGCTATGGAAGATACAAGGAAAGACAGGTTATGAATAATGGCTGAAAAAGAAAATATTTTAATAATAATGAGACAATATCTGTTGTCAAAACATCCTGAGGTGGAAATGTTCACAAATAATATTGGTCTATTATTTGCCATAATGAATCAATCTTCCCCCCCCCATTATTTTAACTTCCAGGTCAAATTTTACATTCAGTATTTCCTGTTCTTTCTAAAGAGAGAATTATTACCAAAGAAATAGGATTTATTGCTTATCAGACCTAGCCAGTCAAGATAATTTTCCCCAGTTTTCTAGATAGAGCTTGACTTAGCATTCTCATTTGATTTACAGGAAATACACCTAACTAAATAACCCTACAAGAAGTATTTTATAAGCAACAACCCCTGAAAAAAAAGATAGCATGAGTAGAAAGGAAGTATTTATGTGGAACAGCATACCCTTGTTTTCTTCGGGGGAATGTTGCATGCTTCTTTTTTCCCTGTAATAGTGAATCACAGTAATAATTGGGACAGTATTACCAGTCTTGCGTAGGAGATTGTACATAATCAATCATCCTTTGTTTTGGTATTACTAACATGGAGTTTTTTCTTCTCTACAAAAATTTGAGTTAAAGGATCACCTCAGTAATCAGTAATGACTGTTACCAGACAGTTTCCAAAAATCTGAGTGTGAATATACTTATTAATTGGTTTTAGTGGATATAAGTTTAGGCTAAGCTGTGCCAGTCAACAAACTGTACAGATGTATTTCTTTTAACCCCAAGAGTTACTAGAGAAAAATACTACCAACAATAAAACTAATTAACATTTCATCACGTGAATGCTATGGGACACTGCATGCACAAATCATCATCTGTGGCTTTTCTGAAGAGGTGTAAAAGGTAGCAGTATATTAACTCTGAATCCTAGTGATGATTGACTGCAAATATAATGGATTTTCTTCCTTTAAATGTCATCAGGAACACTTAATTTCTTTGAGAAGTAGACATCCTTAATATAAGTCTAAGCAATAATTCTCTTAAGGCTTCTTTTTTTCTGCATTTGTATTTGCATAATTTTTATAAGACTTTAAAATGATAATATTGATAATATTTCTTTAATACTAATTGAATTTTAAAATTATTTCTTTTGCAATCTAATACTTTCTTTTACATTTAAGAGGTTTTTTTTTCAGGATAATACTATAATACTTTGTAGTTTATTCTGCAACAAAATTTCCATACAAAGCTTGATTTTTCTAGTTCTTTCATTTTAGAATCCTAAAAAGTATTCTTCTTTTTAGATAGTTGAATTTCTGCTGTATGTGAAGGGAGCTAAATAGTGAGTTTTTGTCTCAATCCTAAACATCAAAGCTCTTAGTAGACTTCTAAAAAAAGTCTTTCATTTTTTCCTTCTAAAAGGTGAGAAAGCCGGAAAAGAGGAGAGAGAAACTTTGTATGCCAATGGATGTGAGACCACAGGATCAGAAAGCAGTTGATTGAAATCTAGTTTCAAACTCTACTAGGACTTAATTGTGAGAGACAGAACTATGCACCTGCCGTGAGCAAGGATTGATGGGGCAGGGGGAGGCCTCACACCTGTTACCTGGTAGAAACTGTCCTCAGACAAAAACCTGGTGCCAGTGGGGCTTTTCTGTGGAGAACTGACTACTTATAACAATCATTCATGCTGTAGAACTGATCATATACAATGCTGCAACATATTAACTCTAGTCATTAATATACACCATGTTCTGAATGAAAACGGTGGAATATCTTGAATTTGAAATTTGAATGAACTCGTTTAGTTTATACTTAGGGATGTATTTGTTTGCCAGTGAATACCACACACTTTTAGCTCCTATATTGCTCCTGGTGTTTTGCCGTGCTTGGAGGACCAGGGTGATGTGCTGGTAAAAGCACATGCCATGGAAGCAGTGAAGAATAAGCAAGGAGAATGCCTCAAACGGGAGGAAACAGGATTACAAAAACAGTTTCTGTATGGTACAGAAACTAAGGAAACATGGAAACTAAGACATTAACCTGAGAAACCAGAACAAAAAGGGATATTCCAACACATCCCTGTTTTAAGAAACCTGAGAAAAACCCTTCAAAATTAAATTCTGCATTTATGAAGATTTCCTTCCTTCCTTCCTTCCTTCCTTCCTTCCTTCCTTCCTTCCTTCCTTCCTTCCTTCCTTCCTTCCTTCCTTCCTTCCTTCCTTCCTTCCTTCCTTCCTTCCTTCCTTCCCTCCTTCCCTCCCTCCTTCCCTCCTTCCCTCCTTCCTTCCCTCCCTCCTTCCCTCCTTCCTTCCTTCCTCCCTCCCTCCCTTCCCTTGCAGCTTAGGTTATAAACTTTTCAGAGCAGCTGGAAGAAATCAACCCACTGTATGCTTGAATGACTCTCTGGGCAATACAAATGAGTCATCAATGAGTTTAGTGTGCAGCAGGAGAAAGATGATACTGGAATAAAATGTTCTGGTGTGTATTTGTGTGGTATCAACCATAATGGGTCTCTGCTCCTGACTGAGGCCTCTGGGCATCCCAGTGATGTAAATATTAACTAATAATAATAAAAGGACAAGCACTTTATTTGCATCCATGTTCCCATCTGTTGTGTAGACTGAATCGATATCAAGTACATGTTCAGCTTCATTTACTCTTCTCTAAGCAGTACACTTCATTTGCTGCAAAAAACCTGACAGTTTGAAAAGCTTCTGGTAAATTTTTGGCATTGAAAGACATTGTCACTGTTTTTTAAATCTTCTTGCTAATCAGCAGTAGCTGTCGGCTGGAATTATAAATACATATTGATTTAGAGCAACAAAGATGATTGCGGAAGAGAACATTAGAGGAAAGGCTGAGGAAACAGAGCCTGTTCAGCCTCAAGAAGAGATGACTGAGAGGGGACCTCATCAATGCTGGTATCTGAAAGGAGGGTGTCCAGAGGATGGAGCCAGGCTCTTCTCTCTGTTGCCAAGCAATAGGACAAGAGGCAATAGGCAGAACTGATGCACAGGAAGTTCCACCTGAATACAAGGAAGAATTTTTTTCATTGTGTGGGTGACCACACGCTGGAACAGGTTGTTCAGAGAAATGGTGAAATTTCCCTCACTGGAGATATTTAAGAACCATGTGGGCACAATCCTGTACAATGAGCTCTAGGATGACCCTGCTTGAGCAGGGAGGTTGAACCAGATGATCCACTGTGGTGTCTTCCAATCCGAGCCATTATGTGCTACAGTTGCTGTGTGCTGCAACGAAAAATATAAATAATGATAATTTTCATATATATTCTTTGCATACAAGATGCCAGACTACTTACACAGCAAATAGAAGTATTTTCCATTGATGATGTGTTATAATTAATGTAGATTTTGCTTTCTTATTTTTACAATGTATTAATAAAGTTCAGTATGCAATAATTACTGATATGTTTGGATAGACAGAGGAGGCCATCAAACTGGCTGTGGCTGTTTGCTAAACCACTGCTCTTCTCAAACAAGTGTCCAAAATTGTCTTTACATTTCCTCAGTTACATGACCTGATTTTTTCTCCAAATGCTAAAGGTGCTGATGCCCTGGGGTCAGAGGGCTGTGACAGACTGTGAATATAGCCAATGTGCTGTATGAGAGGCTAGATTTAAACAGTCTTAGCATTAAACTTGGCTCAGAGAATAGATATCTACCCCTGGCCACCTAATGTGCAGATATGATTCATAGAATCATGGAATGGTTTGGGTTGCAAGAGATCTTAAATATCATCTATTTCCAATCCCTCTGCCATGGCTGGACCGCCTTCCACCACACCAGGTTGCTCTGAGCTGTATCCAACCTGGCCTCAAACACTTCCAGAGATAGCGTATCCACAGCTTCCCAGGGAAACCTGTTCTGTATCTCATTACCTTTTTGAGTAAAGAATTTCTTCCTCACATTTAATCTAAGTCTCTCCTCTCTTAGTATAAAACCATTCTCTTTTCCTGTCACTATCTACACACATAAAAAAACTGGCCTCCTTGGTCTTAGATTTTTGCAGCTATCTATTTCACATGACTGTTACAACTTGGATTAAAACATGATTAATGAAGATTGGGAAATGTTAAATAATGGAAAGAATAATATGTTGCTAGGAAGTTGTATGGATGCATCTAAACTTGAAACAAGCAAAGAAACTTGTGTTTTAGTATGCCCAAACATGTGGCCACAGACTGAATAAACTGGAAAATAAGAAATAATAATCCAGGACTATGTGACTGGGGAAATATAAATTCAATTATCAGAGTATTCATCAGCTGTATGTAAACTCCTGTTAAGATATGTGAATTGAAAGAGCTGGTATGAATATTGCAAATACAAGCAGAAAAACAGAGTTATTGTTGGGACCTTGCTCTATATTCAGCAATGCTGGAGCAGTTAGTAAAGTGCTGTCTCTACCAAGTGTTCACATTTCAGAGGAGAGTTGATCAGTGACTGTTTCCTGCTTTATATGATAGCCTGTTCTAAAATATTGTAAAAGCAGAAAGGTCTTAGTAATATTATGTAAATAAAATCACTGCTGACACCAGGTTGTCAGAAAGCTGGAAATGGGTAGAAATGGTTGAATTTTGTGTGCAATCTCCATTATGAATGATATAGCAAAATTAGACATATTAGAAGGAGTTCTATAGCCATGTATATTTTATTTCTTAATGAGAAATTTCTTTTGACTTGTATGTCTAATTTATCTGTTATGGATTTCCCCTCCTATGTGTGGGGTCACAAATTTTTCTCAAATCATTGGCCAAGTAGGTGCTTTCTAGGACAGCTTCTCATTATTTTCTCATTTAAGATAGACTCACGTAAGGGCAGAGTAGATTTATTGTACTGTAGGGGATGAAATAGGTGAATGAATAGACATTTCATATTATTAATTTCTATGGAGGAAGTACAAAAATTATTCATAATCTCCTGTAAATTAGAGCCCTTTCCATTAAACTCTCTTGGAATACTTTTTACTTGTTTTCATTCTGCTAGTGTCTAAAGAAACTGTAAATTGGTGCAATCATTGTCTTCAGAGTCCTTGGTGAGCAAACTCGTGCAAATCAGCTTTCTCCTGCCTACTTTAAAGGAAATTCACAATTGTGTATCTTTAAAAATTATGCTTTTTTTTTTTTTTTTTTTTTTTTTGGTAAAAGGGTTAAACTGGCATAACTTTCTAACATACCATATACAGGAAATTTCAGAGGTTCATACCTCTTAATCATCTTACCAAACTTAGCAGAGGCCATCAGTCTCTTTGAACTAATTTGTGATTCAGATGGAATAGATAATTTAGATTTAATAAATAAATAAAAGATTTAAGTGACAATAATTTTTTGATGATTTTCAGCCCCTTGAACCCTTTCACAATGAAAATGCAATGTTCAGAATTAAATTCTGGCAACACAACTTTCTTCCCTTAGCTAGGTCTCCTGAATTTGCAACTGTCTGTAAACTATGTACTGAAAACTACATAACTGGAATGTAGATTTTAAAAGAAAAAATATACAATTATATTTTAAAATTTCCACAGAGAAAAGAAAGCATAAAACTAAAGCATGGGAAAAATTAATAATTAAAACACTACTGGTTTCCATCCAACATAACTTAAGGACAAATCAGTGAGAGTAGGTATAAGAGAATTTGCTTTATCTTAACATGCCTTTTTAAAGCCTGACCTGTAATTATCATGTAAAATCTCTTGAATTTCTCTGGTAAAGGATGAAAAATAGCTATTGTCATGCTGGAATTTTTTTTCTTTTTTTTTTGTTTTTTTTTTCAGTTCACAGTCAAAACAATTTTAGGATGAATGAAAGAAGGAAAATTAGCTCAAAACTAAAAGGATAGATTTTTGCCTTCTACTGTTCTTTTGCATTGGTATGGGTATGAATCTTACCCACTGGCAACACAAATGATTGCATTTAATTGGAGCATAACTTATTAAATGAATTCTTTTGCCAGAATTTTAAGTGTTCTGGTAAGGTTGTTTTTCTAAACCCAGAGAAAAAGCAGAAGAATTGGAATTATGTTCACATCTCTAGCTCGAGCAGTTAGCACTGAAAAGCACCTAGAGCCCAGACTTGGAATGGGGTATTTTATGTTTGTTTGTTTGTTGCCAAGGTGTCCTATTCTGATGTCACATCTTGACAGCTATCATTTAAGATGGACAAGGGGAAGGAGCATCTGTTCTTTATAAAATACAGGGACTGCAGAAGAGAATGACTTTGGGGCAGCATGAAAAGCAAATATCACTACAGAGATAGCAGAAGGAGAGACCTTGCTTCAGAATAGGTATTCAGCAGGATAATACAGGAGATACTTAAGGAAAAGGCTGCAGAATATGGCTATGAATCAAACAAAACACAAATCCAAAACAAATGCAATACCATGCTGCTAGGAGGGAAACAGACGTGCAGTATTTGCCTTGTGAATAAGAATACGCTATGAAAAAAAAAAAAAAAAAGTGGTTTTGAGAAAGCTCATGCTTTTCTTTCTCATTGTAGCTACCACAGGGTATGTGTAGATTTATGATAAGAAGGAAAAGAGGTTTTCTACCAGGTCAAACTGTTTGTATTTCCCACTTGATTAGTATAGATGCTGGCGATTACAATTTGAATGAAGCTCATTTAAAAAAAAGCTTTCATGAAACTACGATAAATACAGGGTATTACAAGTTTGACTTTCTGGCATGACCTCAAACCTGTCTCATCACTGCATACCTGCTCAGAAATCCCTGGGCTATGCCTGACACTTCTTGCTGTATATGGACCTGATCCTATCCTGGGCTTGCTGATGATTTCTCTTGATTTTGACCTTGGATGTTCCCCATCCCTACAAACTTGTCTGAGGATCTGGGCTCTTGGCTAACCATGATTATCACCTCCAGTTCTACTGGTCTAAAACCAGGCATTTCTAATTTTGGAGAGTTGGAGAGTATGGGTATAATATATTAAAAAAAAAAAAAAAAAAAAAAAAAAAGGTTAAGAATTCTACTGCAGAGATAACCTGCCTGGAAATATCTCAAGAAAAGATATTGAAGTGATAAGGATAACATAAAAGACATGAAAGGGAAGGGGAACCAAGCTTCAGCACTTCAAAATTGTGAGTATATTTACAAAAAGGAAACTGAGCAACAGTTAGAGCCTTTGTCAGCACATCACGTGGCAGCAGCAGTAGCTGCCTTCTGTCTGTACAATGGCTTCCAATGAAAGCCTCAGCTCCTTGCCTTTTTACTAACCTTGTGTCCATCAATTGCACATTCATACTTAGATTTACAGTCAATCTGACACTGAATTTAGAATTTGAGGAAAATAAATTTTGGGTCCTCTTTACAGATACTGTTAAAGAAAAATTATGCCTGAAGCATCAGTGTTAACAATAAAGGAGGGCTATGCATGAGCCATTTCTCCTTTATGGTCAAGCACAGTTGTAACAGTTGGATAAATTCAACCTTGTTTATGCTTGAATGAGTCCACGTGCAAGACAAATGAATGATCAATGGGTTCAGCATGATGCAAAAGAATAATAGGATTGAAAAGTAGTAGATTCTGGTAAACACTGTAACATCTCAATAGTCTTCTATGGAGAGCTTCATCATGGTCATAACATACCGCAGGGAAAGGCTTAATAGCTGTTTCGATTGTTCCTGCTGAAACTACCTTTGGGAGAAAGAATATGCAAAATGCAGTAAAGCACTTCAAAATGAAAGGAGGGAGAGCTTAGGAGAACTCTGCCAAAGGCCTGTCACATTTGCTAGTAAAAATACAGGCCACATTACACCTCTTAAACTACTGCTGCAAGGACTCCTGGCTAAGGGGTGAGGCTGACCTCTATGCTGCTATAGATAGCTTCTTACAAGTAAGGTTGCTCATTGTGTATCTGAGTGTGTTAGAGAAAAACAAGGAAAATAAAGAGACAGCAGAACTAATGCCAGCACATTAGAAACTTTCCAGAGGAAACTGGCTCAAGAAAGAAATTAATATCAGACCTCTTTCTTTTAGTATTGGGTTTTTCGATGTGTAGGGAGAATTAGGTTTAAATTTTTTGTTGATTCAGTTTCCCATCTTAGAAGACTACTTTACCAAACCAAATATAGCTATTAAACATCTTCTAGTTGTACTTACAATACTTGCAGACATTCTAGTGAAAACTTTCTACTAAAAATCTGTTTACTGATTGGACAGCAAATATATGAGAGAGTGAATTATGAATTTTTAATCTAAGGTATTTGAACCAGATACATGACTTCTTTTACATTTATCAGTTCATTGAGTTAAAATTTTGTCAACAAAAATAATACTGCTTTTGAATAAACAGTTCAAATGAAGAATTTAAAATCCATGTAATTGAGAGAAGATATGTGGTGAACAGTCACAGGGAATGAATATAGTTGAAAAAATATTAAGCTACTTGTGAGCATTTGATACATGGTAAAGAGGCTACTTATTATTAAATTGTTCACTGTGAATCATTTGTTCTTCTCTGCTCCCCAAATCACTCTTATTTGATCTGATCATGTGGTGCCAACTACAGTTATTTAATTTTAGTGATAAGCACTGAAATAACTGTAATGTCTCTTACAAACAGGAATGTTATATTGCCTGGGGCATGGCCAGGAAGAGGAGACCATCTCTATTTAGCACTAATATGCAGAGACCATATTGTATTAAAAATAACCAACCAACCAACCAATCAAAAAAAACCCCAAACAAACAAACAAACAAAAAAAAACCCAAAAAACCCACCAAAACCTCAAACAAACAAATAAAGAAACAAACAAAAAAACCCCAAAAAACACCGAGAGGTTTTTTAATTGTGAAGGTAATTTTCTACCTAAATTCTTAAAGAATGGATGGAAAGGAGGTTTGAATATATATTAGCAAGCCAAGGAGAGAAAATAAAGATACAACATCCTAAAACATTAGAAAGTTAAAAAACAAATGCTGAAAGCTCTTTTACATTGGTATAAAACATTGTAAGTGATAATTATCATTATTTTCTTGCCTTCCTATTCCCTTTTAAAGTTTGATACCTTCTCTGACAGGATTAAACTTTACCTCATGTTATCATGGAGAACAAATCACTTAGTATTTAAGTAAGACTGAACCAAGATGAAATGGATGCAGATTGAAAGGATAATAAGCTATTTCCTATTCCAAGTGCATTTTCCCTAGATACACAGGGGAATACACACTCCTAAATTTCTCTTAGCCTGAATGTTTCCTCTCTGCCCACTGTGAGTACATCTCTGTTGTTAATCAGTTTCAGTTCCAAGCTCCCCCTGGTGAACAGGTTCCCTGCCACTGCAGATTGCATGAATGGTAATTCATGCTCAAGCTCACAATGCTTCAAGCAGCTAACCTGCAAACATATACAGAACTTTTCACTTTTTAAAGCTGTGGTAAACAAGAGTGAAACAGGTTTGTTTCCTCCCTTCAATGCTCATACATGCCAACCTCATACATGCCTTAACTGTTCACCTCTGGGCGGGCAATACATGGCTTCACTTTCATGCTGTAAAAAGATTACTTTGTTGAGCTTCAGCAGAGCCCTCTCACTATTCACTTTGCTCCATGGGGAAAGAAAGAAAACAAGGAACCAAAGCAGCAACCATCTTTACACCTTGCCCATGTGATATTCAGTAGTGGTCCATCACTGATTTCTATGTATTTTGGATATAGCCATTTTGCTGTATGTGGTCTGAATAACCCAGGAGAGATTCTCACGTTCATGATGGGTGCATGCCCTTGTGTCACTGGATTCTTCATCCTGTTGTGGATGAAAGATAAGTAAATGGCTAGAGAAACCTTCTGTGCTCTTCATTAGGTCCTCTCTCATGGATAACTGTGGACAAGGACTATAAGGTTTATTGCAGAGTGCACCTATTCTGGAGAGGACTGTTTGTGCAAACCTTTCTGTTATTATTGTCAAGCAACTTTTTCAGTAACTGAAGCCTTTTCAAGATAATCAATTACCAAGTAATGCTGTCTTTCACACAAAAACTTGAAAGAAAATTATTCTGGATTTCATGTATCTCTGTGTTGAACATTATCCCATTTAAGTCATCAAATTTTAATGACTCTTGTTGTCTGTTCTGTGATGAAAGCAAGAATTTCTCGTAACACTATCTGTGGCATTTAGCTCAATGCTGAGCTGAAAGTCAGAAGAAGACATGTAAGGCCCAGGTTCAAAGTAATGCTTGTAACCTGACACTGAATATGAAACATAGCCCATGAATTGTAAACAGGCTGATTCCTTAACATCCTCATATATTTAATATCCATGTAACGCTTTATGCTGGAGCATAAAATATTTTATTTTGAATATCAGCTGTATAAAAATATTCAAGACTCAGGAATGGGTCATCACTTCTGAACATTTTGCATTTTCTGTACACTTGCATATTTTTTTCTTTATGATTCTTACAGAAAGTCTTTAACTAGCTATTCCCTTCTAATAGCTGAAGTTTGTGGTTCAATCTGTCACCTGTTGAAATAGGCAAGTGTGTCTGGGGCAACAACTGGTGTCTCATTAGGGAGATTAAATGAAAAATTAGAAATAACCTTTAAAGAAAGACAGACAAGTTTAACATCTTTCTTTCCCTCTGCTCCCCATGACTATAATTCATACTCATTTCCTTAAGATACCAGTCAGTATTTTATGAGAAGTGCCTTGACGGAGAGAAAGGTATCGTGTATCAGGTCACCTTTGTTTTCTTCCTGTGGCACTTCCTTTGCACCCACTCTCTGCTCTGTAGGGCTCAATTAAAATTTATGAGACTCAGCTGTATCAGGAGAAGGCAAACTGGAAGCAGCTTTCATTTGTAATTTCTGTAAGACATTATGTATCCTGAAAACTGTAAGTGGATGTGTGTGCTGCTGTGAAGGTTTGCCCTCTGTTTAAAGAGTATGACAAGCTTCCTGTCAGAAGCTAAGTCTGACAATCACTGAAATAAACGAGAATGTTATTTTTTATTTAACCAAGTGCATGTTCAGGCTTCAGCAATGAAATGTAGAGCACCACAGTTCTGTGTCTGATTGTAGAAATGCTTTTAAATCAGCACTGATCTCCAGCTACCTTCTCATCCTTCTTCAGACATAGAATTTCACATTGCTCAGTATCACTGTCAGATTCTTTCCTCAGATTCAGCTCCAGTTCAAGCAGTTCATCAAAGCTCCAAACTTTTGATTTTACAGTTTTATTCAGAATTATGGTGCAGTTGCAGTGACAGGACTGAGAACTTGGGCAAAAGTATTTTCTGGGTGTTAGTGATGAAATGTGTAACCTGTATAACCTGCTGTCCTCTGGAGGTCAAATAATAGTAGGGTCATAGGATGGAAAAGGCCTGAAAATAATCTAGTTCAAACCCTATGAGCTGTAGGTAAGTGTCCTTACAGGGTCTACAGAACATCTATTTTAAATGACCTTGTATACCACAGACCACATAACGCTTTCTACCATCCTGTGGCAAACTGAAGATTTATGGCAAAGGATCAAAGCTCAAAACTCTCAGCCATATCTGTGTCCAGGATTCCTGCAGTCAGAGGATTTCTGAGAGACAAAATCTTCACCACGGCCATATACATATACATATACATATACATATACATATACACATATATATGTATATATATGTGTATATATATATATAACCCCACGCTCAGCATTTCTAGTACACAAGTTCGTCAGTTAATACTTGTCTTGAAGTGGCTTGTTATTTAGACAAGGAATGCACTTCTTTGGATAGGGAGAGAAGTTTCCTTCACAGGAAAAATTACTTAATGCCTCCCAAAATTGTAAGAAAAGTGAAAAAGGATAGCTCATTCAAAGCAGGGCTTATGTCTTAGTGAGCTTATTAGTTCTCTGAATGAAGAGCTGTCTGCTCTGCATTTCTTCAGTTTTATGTAATGTACAGACACAGAAACCCCAGCAAACTGAAATGGAACTTATTAAACTTCTCATGCCAAGTAGCATAAAGTGAGGGAATTAATGATATTTTAATGTCTATCAAATATACACTATTTTAAAGAATCACAGTTTCTATTTGTAACATTCAGTGCTACTTGAATGTTTTTGCAGGAGGGGATTTTAAAGGAAAGGTAGGAATATTTTTCTGTGTCAGCTTAAAAAATAAAATCTGTGTATTACAGGTCTCAGTTGTTAAGTGAATCTGTCATTCTAAATTGATTTGAGATGGATTCTTTTTGCTAGTCCTTTGATAAGAGACAGTAATAATGCAGTAATTGTTCGAAGAAATGCAAGTAATATATGTCATATTGATTTAGGAAACCGTTAAAGAAAACAGAAACTTTTTTTCCCAGTGTTTTTCACACTGGTATGTAGGGCAAGCACTTAACTGAAAATATGATTGACAGCTGGTTAACAAGGAATATCACTCTCTTGGTGTTAAAATGACTAAGCTACCAGAGTCAGACAACTTTTTGAATTAGAAAATAATTTTAAATAGGACTTCAAATCTCTACACAAAATTCTTTCATGCTACAAGAAACTTGTAGACTAAATCAGCTGGTTAATACTGATTCTTCCAGTAGTCTCTTAAGTGCAGACAGCTATTAAGCTATTACTATGTTCAAATGTTGATATGTCATCATTTGCACATGAAGAGGAAGAGTAGGTCGGCAAAATTTGCCCAAACACCTCCAACTTCCAAAAATCTGTAATTATAGGTGCATCTCTAGACCTCAAAATGACATCTTCAATTGATTTAAGAGCTCCCTCCTTATGATACATAAAATATACCAGTTTGAGTTAGAATACAACTGTGGGACCAAAAAAGGAATTGACACTAATGCTTCCTCTACTCAATCTTCATATATAATTTATTCATTATACACTGCAATTGCTAAATCATTTAAGAATAAATTTTCATTGTAAGAGGAGCATCACTGTAGTTAGATCATTATGTATTTCCAAGAAAATGTATTACTCTAGAAAGAAGGAAATATTTTTAGCTTTCTTATCTTCAATTTTCTGAGCTATCTTGTTTTCTCTCTCTTGTGTCTAACCTTCATCTTTTAAGCTCTCATTCAGAAAAAGCTTCTAAATTGCTAAGTTTAAGCCCACAGTTAAAGATTATGAGACTGAAAGTTGTGTTTTCTGAACATTGTTAATTATTTCACTGAACAGCAATTATTTTTACAAGTTAAGGACATACAGAGCTCTCTATGCTTGCTGTCCTTGGCATAAAAGTCACTCATTATACCTTTCTTGAATCTCTGTGTCAGTATAAATCTTCTGCAACATAGATGGGCAGACCTGTACTAACTGTTCTCCAGCTAGCATATTTTTTTTTTAAGTCACATGACTAACAAACCCACCTATTAGTTTTCCTGTGTTTTAGTTTCTGCCTCTGGCAATACTCTTACCTAATTTAAATCAGTAAGAAAGTTGTGTATTTAGTTTAAAATTGACAGCTGTGTGGAATTCAATTCCCACAGCATTGGGTCTAGTGACATTTTAAGTATTTTGGTATGACCTGTGGTATGCTCTCAGCAACAGCTCCAAAGGGCTCCCTTCAGTTGTGTCTGCCAAGCCAGTCTTCATGTCTCATGTCCTACAACACTTGAAACAGAGAATCCCTACTTTGAGGATACTGAAGTTTGTCTTGGCGTCTTCAAAAGGGATAAATTGCTTTCTGGAGGTGTTCTCTGCTTTCATGGGATAATTAGAGTTTGGGACTACTACTTTGGAAATGATGACTAAATTTTAGGTGGCTGAAATTAGGTGAAATAATTTTCTTTCAATGCCTTCATGTACACCTGGGTTAATAATCAATCTCTACTCTGGGACGTAATTATATGTTCTATATAATTATATATTCTAATAATAGTGAAAATTGTATGAAATACAGTACACTAAAACCTTCAGTAAGGTATATAAAATATTAATGTGAAGAATTGCAGGTATAATACTATAATCTTTTATTTGAATGCAAGCTGGAGGTAAATTTTACTCTTCAACTGCTAATGGTTATATTTTGTTGCCCAGTTTACAGGGTTATAAATATGGCATTTGCTCTAAACCTGTTTCTCCTCCTCCTTTAAGTAAAATGTGAAAAATTAAAGTATGAAATTTACATTAGAAATTATATCAATTGCCTGTGATAATAATGTAATTTTTATCTACATATGTTCTAAGAACTTTAGAGAGAATATTCCATATGTTAGAAAAAGAAGAATAGAACAACATAAAGTTATAATTTGTTTTTGCTTAAACTCGCAATATCTTTTCCAGAACTTTATGGTACCTATATTTTAACATTATATTTTTGCAGTAATGCAACACTGTGGTTTATTACTTAGTAGGTGATCATGACTTAAAATTCAAGGTCAATACATGGCATTTCAGCTATACCTGAAAGCCACCTGGCCAAGAGTAAGAGAAAGGAATAATGGAGGAGTTGTACTCTACATAAGAATGTTAGTTTCTGATTTTTAGATGTTATTAATTTTATTATAAAATAATACAGTTTCCTGACTTTCAAATTTCTTATTTCTTGCAGAATGTTCTAATAAAATCTTTTCCTAAAATAATGGAGAAACATATCTGAAAATTCATGTTAATGAATTTTAAGAGATTTTCCTTTTTTTTAAAGAGAAAACTTAATCTTATATCTCTGTTCATTCCAAACGCCTTCTTTTAAAATATTCCCAGGCAGATAGATGCTGAGACAGCCTGATTTAATAAGTACCTAGTAAACAAAAGCTGTCACACTAGCCCAAATTCTGAGAACCTTTTAAGCTTTGCTTCTTCCCTAGCATTGGTAGATTTGTCTAATCCTGTAAAAATAATAAACTCCTTAGTCCTCAGTGAAGACAGAAGAATAAACCACATTTGCTTTTTCTACAACATGCTGTTTTGGGGATATGCTGTTCTGAAATACATTAGGATAATGTAAAATGCAGATTACTACTGATTTTCCAGCATTTTCACAAATGCCTTGTCCAATTACCCTCAAACTTTCTAGGGGAAAAAAGAAGGCATCTTCTTTTAGAATACCACACAAGAGAAATTTCTAATAGAACAATCTGAAGTTAAAATTAGATGTTAGAGCCTAATTGAGCTTATAATGGAAGGTATTACTACGTTAGCCATGGAATGACTACCGCAGCTCCATAATACCATCTATTTCAGAAAACCATAAAGCTTTAGAGACAGACTGCCTGACAGATTGTTTGGGAATGGGGGGCAAAAGTACTAGCCAAGAAAGGTCTGTGTTTATCACGACGCTGATATTGCCATATATTGTATATTAGGGAAACAACCCTTATGCTGACTAACTAAACATTGCCCACATTTGTGTTGAAAATCTAGAATGCCAAGTACTTTGGGGACTGTGTTTACTGAAGTCAGATGAGCAATTTTGGGTTTTCAAATATATAACATATGACAAAATGTTATAAGAATAAGCCTTAATTCACACATTAACACAGTAATTTTTCAACTTTTGGCTAAGATGTCACCACTTTTCTCACCTGGGTCAGCTCCATATTAATCATGCTTACAGTTTGTAACACATCTGAATGTCTTGGACAAAAATTTGCCTGTGGGAATAAATTGCTTTCCTCCTACACTTTTATGCCTCAAGTTTGGCCTTAAGAGACCCTTTTTATGCAGTTAATCAGGCCTGCATTAATTTCACTTAAATTTAGATATTTAACTTAAGCGACTAAATTGTGATTGGCACTACTATAGGTCATTTGGGTCTCCACTGACTGTGTGAGAGGCTGACAGGAGTAGTGCTTGGTCCAGTACCTAAAACCGTCTGGAATAAATTTTATTCAGTGTGCTCAGTCCTCCCAAGTCAAGGGACGTACAAATAGGAATAAAGTAGTGTTGACTCCAGTCCTCAATACAGTATCCAAGACACCTCTGCCTACATAGAATTAGCTTTTGCTGCTGGATTAAACCAGTCTGGATTTACTAAATTTATACCACTGACGAGCTGAGTAGCACAAGTGTGTGTCTGAAAGCATCTTTCTCTTAGCACTCTCAGTTATTGACCAATGGACACTGTGTTTCTTTCTTGGTTTTAAACTAAATCTTTAGTCATGGGCAATTTTGGTTTTGTTTTCCACATTTTTAAGAAGAGTGGAACTGGCGACAGAGGCAGTCTGTGGAATTTTTGGAACTTGTGGAGTAGCAATCAGCAGATGTACTTCCAAGCGCACACCAGTGACAAATATGTTCCTCAGGGGTCAATGGTATGGACAGTGGGATTGAGTGCATCCTCACCAAGTTTAATGATGACACCAAACTGTGTGGTGCAGGTAACATGGTGGAGGGAGGGGATAACATCCACAGGGACCTGGACAGGCTAGGATTATGCAAGCTTCATAGGAAGTTCAATAAGACCAAGTATAAAGCCATTAACCTGAGTACCAGCAATCCCAAGGACAAAGACACGTTGAGTGGAAAATGCATCAAAAGCAGCATGGCCAGAACGGTGAGGGACATGATTCTTGTCCTCTACTGCACTCTCGTTAGAGGGACATGTCTCCTCATTGGACAAATGGCTTTAACCTGAAAAAGGGTAGACTTAGCTTAGTTATAAGGAAGAAATTCTTTATTCTGAGGGTAGTGATATGCTGGAACAGGTTGCCCAGAGAAGTTGCGGATGTCCCATCCTTGGAGGTGTTCAAGGCTAGGTTGGATAGGGCTCTGGGAAACCTGGTCCAGTGGAAGATTGGTCTCCCTCCATGGCAGGGAGCTGGAACTAAGTCATCCTTAAGGTCTCTTCCAATGGAAACCATTCAATTTTTCTAAGATATGTTGGAAGCTATGCATTTTGCTCTTTAAATATCTACACAGTGTCACCTGTGATGGTGTGTTTGTTGTAGCTGAGCGTTGCTAGTGGGTGCATATATTACTTGTGAACAACTGAATAAAATGAGACTTTCAATTAGTTATTCTATTTTATTGAGGCACCATATTCTTCCTAGAGTAGTACAGATTTAGTGGTCCTTGTTTTCATTAATTTTCTGGTTTATATTTCTATACTTTTTTGTTTTCTTAAGTGCTGGGGTTTTCATCTTATTTTCACACTCTTAATGGCATTGATATATCAACTTTCAGCCTATAAAATTGTAGCTATTTCTGTTTTCTTTAATGCCAACAGAAATCCTTCCTCTTCAAAAATACAGTAGATTCCCAGTTACTGTAAGACATTATAGATCTTTAGGTCATGGAAATAATTTTTGAGTTAATTTCTGTCTACACAGACATCATCTCTGAAGTTGCATCGAATTTGAGGTGGTGACAGAGACAGATGTGTAAAAAAATGTTTTTTTCTTAAATATAGTGCATTTGTTGTTTATAAGTGGACTTCTCTTCTTGTAGAGATTCAAAGCACATATCTATTGCAGTTAATGGAACAAAAACATGTTAGAATTTGAGATAACTTTAATTATAAAAAAGGTATTTAAACTTGCCAGAAAATTTAAAAAAAAAAAAAACAAAAAACAAAAAACAAAAAAAAAACCCCACCAGAGTTTGGGAATTTTAGGATGCCATTTTGCGAACAGAAAATTTGGGATCTTTTTGGCTGGAAGTACAGTAATTATTTTTGTTATGCTCATTATATTGTACATCTATCCATGCCAAGGCACTATCAGCATGAGTCTTTTCTCAGCCTTGTTGTTCTGCTCTTAGGTAATTCATTCTTTCTTTAATTTTGCTGACTCTCATTTCTGAACCCATCAGACTAATTTATCTCTGGATATGGCGCTACATGTTTTGTTATGACAAAAAAAAAAGACAAATTACTGATGCTCACAGCTGGTAGTTTTCTGTTGCAGGAAGATTGCAAGACTAATTCAAATCTAGAAGCAGTAAATACAGCTTTGAAATGTATTGAAGGCTATGGACCTGTACTAAATAAACAACAGTACACACATTACTGATGCCTTTTCCATTTAGAACATAATATTAAAGAGTTAAAATTAAGGCAAATCTATGTAGTGTTCCATTAAGCTTTACTGTATTTTTTATATATAAAAACTATCTGTGAGGATAGATTTTTAAGTTATTTTTACTTCTCCCTGGTTCTCTCATATATGTTATTTCAGTTTTATTCTATACTACATAGACCACCACCATCAAGTGATGCCTTTGAGAATGTCAGACCTTGACTATGTGAGTAATCTGAGCGAAAATAATATTTTGTTTCTGAGGCTTGCAATTTAGGATCAATGAAAAGTGGTATGAGTTGCCAAAATGTTGACATTTTAATCATTTGTTTCAAGATTATGGTACTTTAATGCAAAATAATAATTATTGTACAATCTATATGATACATATCTTTATATACGCTTATATGACTACATCATGCTGCCCTGTAGGAAGTATTCAAAGGCATTATGACACTGAACTGTGGATTAGCTACAATCATCCTGAGTAAGAAGGGAGGTAAGACTGGATTTTGCTGGTATCTGTAGCATCCACCTTTTCTCTCCATCAGCTAGGCTTAGCTAGAATTACTCAGAATAGCTCAACAACCTATTCGGATAATTTACCTGCACTCTGACACACTTAAGTGAGACATGCAATTGTCAGTAATTTACCTGCCATGGTAATTAGTTTGCTGTATTAGCTATAAATGTGGCTCACAGTGTATTCACTGTAGCACATTGTGCATTTAACTCTTCCATGCACATGTGCATTTAACTCAGCCATTCTTATGGTCCTGACCTGAAGTTAACAATACTGCTGATCTTAAACACCTGTCTTACAATAGATGCCTGTTTCTCTCTATTAACCAGATGCCTGGTTATAGTGTTCAGAATATATTTCAAGTTACTTCCTCTCCCACTGGCTTAAGATTTAAGACTTTCAGGTTGTAGTAGGCTGCAGTGATTCTTAATGATGTGTTAAAAAAATAAAAATACACAGTATAATAGATAGCAAGTGTGCTGTGATAATACTTTACTCTTCTTCATCTGTTTTTTATAACTGGTCTTCTAAGGTACTGTTAAAACTCTTGTCTGCACCAGAATCATGCCTGGAAACTTTCTATTCCCTCCATCCCTCCATCTAAAACACAATCTTTCTTCTCCCAGCTTCTGCCACAGCCAAAATGCACGGTGCCTATCTACTTCCATGAAAAGATGTCAATGGAGGAGCACCAGTGAACCAACCTGGTCAGACCTGCAGAATGCCAGGAAGTAACACCTGAAGGAACTTGCCCAGGAATTTGAACTCTGAACACAGGTTCTCATGTTTGTTGCCTGCAATGAGCCATTCTCTCTATATGGATGTGCTTATACACACACATATAAATCTCAGACCAGTGACAAATGAACTAAGGAGCTCCTATAATTTTAATAATTAAATCTCCAAAATTATAGTATCATAAAGAAATAAAAGTTGGTGTTTTTTTTTTCCTTTTGCCCCTCTTATATCAGTGAAGAACCTTTTCAATATATGCTAAAGAATGACATTTCAGTTTTCAAAATTTGGATCTTCGTTAGCATTGTGATTATTTAATGATTTATACTCAGTATGCATTCAGTCACAGACATGAGAAAGAAAACATCTTTTAGAAAGTCTTGAGTATTTACCACAATAATTGTATCATCAAGGACTTTGAAGGACAGACAAAATACATGAAACAGAGGAACATTCACTATTCATTGAAGCAACACAAAGGAAAAGCAAGCTCAGTAAGGTCAAAACAGGCAGAAGGTAGAGGGAATTTTCTGTCAAGTCTGGTGTGCAGAAAAAGGGAATTGTTTTCCTAAAATGCTAGTTGTTATTTCTAAAAAAATTAGTTTATTTTACAGATGTATTTTGCAGAATGCTGGTAGTTAATAAACAGATGGCTACATAACAGGTTTCAGCAGGAGAGTACCCATCTAGGGACAGAAGAATGGAGATGTGACCTTGTGTTTTGAGATAGGAGTGGGAGGAAAAAAGTGTGCATCTATTCTAAGTAGCTATCTGGAAGCCTGAAAAGTCAGCTTGATTCAGTGAGCTTTAGAGAAGCAAGAAGTGAGTGAATCAAGGAGTCACCAGGTGACTAAATATAGAATGTACTTTAATATAAAACAAGAAACTCCCATCTTGAATGTAATTTTTGCCATTTTTTAAAATTCTAAAATAAATAAGCAAGGCTCTTTGCTTCATTTTTTGCAACAGTCTGGGTTGTTATATTTCATAGCTGTGCTGAGATTGACAGTAATATCACAGGAAAATGAGCATGGGTTTGATTTGGGAATGCAGATACTTAAATCTCTGTAATTAGGCTTCATAAAGGAAAATAGTGGTAGCCATTTACAACAATGATGTGCCAAGGGTTATGCCTTTCTGAATCAAAGGGGTCAGAAGAAAAAAAAATTATTACTTTTAAAATGCTGATTTAAGAGTCCATCAGCATCTTGAAACACTTTTAGGTACATATCTTCCATTATGAAGACAGCATTCACTGAAAGAATATGAGAAAATATTTTTTATTCAATATAAGTGGTAGCAAGAACAACTCACTAATATAATCCTTATAGAATAATACTATATATTACATTAGTAGAAAATAATTTACTGTATAAAACATTCGTCTACATTCTAACAACAAAGAGGAAGTTCTATTCTCCATTCAGTGTTTCAGAAAGCCTTGTGTTTTTGTCTCATGAGAACATAGAAACATGGCATTTTAAAAGGTGAAAATGTTGACACTTGGTCAGATACAGAAAGATTTCTCTTCAACAGCAATAGTTTTCATGGTTTTCAAGGCTTTTCCTAAGGAACATCCAATGTGTACCATAATCAAGTAGAAATTTAAACAATTAAATCTTCAGTGTTCATCATCTTTCTGAAGGCACACTGAAAATTTACTACTTTTTTTCCCAGCTTAAGAGTTACAAGGAAAAAAAAAAGGTTTTGTAGTGATGGTTTAGGTATTGATGATGAAAAAAGGCTGATTTAAGCTATTAAAGCAGGAGTGTTTGCCATCTGGAAGAGCTATATACTATATAACATCTGTTGATTCCGGTCTCCAGAACACGACTAACATATTTACAATTAAGAAAAGCAATGACTATGTATAAACGTAGGTGACCATTACTGGAAGAAACACTCTACATCAGATGTAATTCTGATACCATGTAATTCAACAATGCTCCATGCAATATTAATGGCTCTTCGTAACTTATTCTAATTTTAAAATTCATTACTAAATTATTCAGCAATCTATAAAACAGATGTGTGGCACTGCAGCACCCAAGTTGCTGTATCTGTTATGAATTTATGTTTTTACAGTCTACCTGCAATTTGTCCTTTAAGTCTCACACAGAATCAACAGATCTTTCCAGGTGATATGACTCACCTTCAGTTTCCTTATTCCACTGAAAGGTTTCACTTGTGTTTCCTGATTTTCTGTTTCAACATTAAATGTCAAGCCTTTGTGGTTAGTTTAATTGGTACTGTTGCTCAAAGCTTGATAGGCATATATTATGGGAAAACAGAACAGAGAGAAAATGTTTTATTTTTCTTGCAATACCTATTTGCACTTGTTGGAGGCTAGAAGTGACTTCTTTGTCCAAGCCACCTTTTCTCTCAGAAAAGATATGAACAAGGAACAAATCTTACGGTTTTGAAAGGCTAATTCAGATTTCTCCTATAGGTGACAACACAGTCTTGGATGCTTTTTCCACCTTCATCTCCCATGAAGGTTGTGGAAAATGTTTTGGAGGAAATTATATGATCTGGTTTATAATTCTGTATGACAGTTTTGGTAGCAGTAGAGAAGGAGAGGTGTTTTTTCCCCTCTGTTGTGTGTCAATTGATGACAGGATAACATGACAGAGAGTTTGGTTGAGCTGTTTGTCTTAATACATGGAATAACAAAAGGTGGAGAGATATTTGCCCAATTATACTAGCTGAAACATGAACGCTGATGAGGTAAAAGAGGCAAAGCATAAGGCCACAGGATAAGGCTGTCAAAAGTACAATGCGATATACCAGGAAAGAAGGAAAAAGAGACTTGGTTTGAAATTATACATCCATGTAACTTCCTTTAAAGTCCAAGCTATGCATCACATCTAAATGCAAAAAAAACTCCAAACAGACAACACGAATATATACATATATATATATATGTATATGTGTATATGTATACGTATATATGTATAAATGGGCCCAAATACGATCAGGTTGCAACTTTACTTAATTTGTTCCTAAACATGTATTCATGTGTAGGTTTGGTCTATTCTGTTTCAAAGTCTGTGGAAAAGGAGATCAGGCTCCAAATATGCCTAATGAAATCACAACAGAGATGTAAATCAATTTTCTTTTGAAGTACTTAGGTTTGATGTCTAGATTGGCTGCTAAGATGTCAGGCAATCTCACTGGGCTAGTCTCGTGTAGTTACCCTGTTGTGGGTGTTATCAGTAGAGAATTCCAAGTTAACTGCTTTCGACTGGGTCTGGTTTAAACTGCTTTGCATAGTTTAAAGGCAGTATAGGCATACTTTTTAAAATTGTGTTAGAATGCTTTTATGTGATCAAGTAAGCATTTCCACTGCTATGCTCTAGACTTGAAGCAAGACTTCTGCAGCATGGTAGTCAGCTAGAGTGCATTGTGATACACAGAAGCTGTGCACTAACTATGCCACAGCACAGGTTTGACCCAGTTGGCAGTCTGCACCTAGAGGAAAAGTATGCCTGATGCAGGATTCATTCTGTATAATTTCAGAGAACCATAGGTTCTGTGTCCAAAGCTGAATGAATTATCTCATCTCTCCCCATTGTCATTAGACAGAAATTGGAACTCTCAAGAGGCCTTTTTGTTCTGATTTATCTCAGATGTCATTGGGTGAGATGAATTTCCCCTTAGAGCTGTTTGCAAAGAAGTTAAGGATGGCTAGGACAGACATAGAGTGAAGATGCCTAAGTCTGTGCTAATAAATTTTATTCCTAATTTTGAAATGCCTTGAGAAATGTTACCTTGCTTTTCTAAATTGTTACTATTCTTATAGGAACCCTGTGGTCCCTGTGAGTGGCATAGCATTAAAAATAACAACATCAAATAACTTATTTACTTTTTTTTTCCTCACCTAGTACTTTAGGAGTGAAAGATTTCTCTGTATGGGGAAAGAACCTCTCCAAAATCAAAATGTTGAAAGGTGAGAAAAATATTAAATACCAGCTTCAGAATCTGCCTTTTTCCTCGAATAGGCAATATAGAGAAAATTGCTCAGCTATAGAGTTAAATAGGAGTAATCCCAAGTGGTGGGAAGGGCACTTCATAGTCACATAATCAACTGAAAGAGCATTTAAAAAGAACAGACAGCTGGCCCAGTCCAAACATCAGCAGCCAAGTGGGAGAGTTTGTCATTCTGTAAACGGCAAAATAACAAACACCTGACCTGAAGATAATAGGTTAATTGCTTTAATATTACATTTTGCATTGATGTTTGTTTTAACGTTGTGATGGATGAAAAGAGGTCATTTTTTAAAAAATTCAGGCCTTCCAGAACTGCAAATGCCTGCCCAGTGACCTGAGGAAAAAAAATTTCTTACGTGACAAAATGAGTTGCATGCAAATGACAAGTAGGCTGAATGTGCCCTGAAAGCATTTGGCTTGGAGTGACCTGTGATCATAAATTACTGGCATGCTGCATCAGATCCTAGACTTGTAATTTCATCAAGACCAACAAGATGCAATCTTGAATACTGTTTGCATGATGTGAGGACGAATTGATGCCCTTGTCCTTCCAGACTGCTGGATCTGATGCTCAGGAGCCTGACTACTTTGTGTCTCTAAGTAGCAGTTAAAGGGCCATTGTAAATAATTAAGTAGAAATTTGTTACCCTTTTGTCAAATGTATTTCTGATGTTACTCTTCATTCGACTCCATTAAGAAATCCCTTGATTAAATTTTAAAATCTTAAACAATTTAAAGGGCTGAGAGCACAGGACACAAACTATAATCTGAATGTTTTGCACAGGAAAGTCATATTCTCTCTGGGAGAAAAGAAAATAATGTCAAGTATTTAATAGGCAATCCCACAATTCTCTTTCAAGACTTTCAGGATTTGATTACCAACTCATTGGCTGGTGCTTGTAGGTCATTTATTTTCTCACTAGTTTCCTTTTAGAGATGCAGAATTTCCTTCTCAATATACTTACAAATGTTTCTATACAAATAGAATGTATGGCTGAGAACTTAATCCCATGCAGTTGTAGCAAAAGAATGCATATAGAGTAGTCTATAAAAATGTGGATTCTTCAGAAAAGGTGTTGCTGTTCTTAACTTAAAACCCTGAATTCTATGAATAAACATATACTAAGTTTACTGAAAAGTTTAAGATACAGTATTTTTAATAACAAACAGTAAAGTTAATTACCTTTGTCCTGTTTTCTCCATCTGGAGAAGTTATTGGTGATCCTTTTTAATGATGTACCTCTTCAAATATATATATGCATTTATGAAACACATTATCATACATGTCTTGAAGTAGACATATAACATTAATAGTGGCAAACATCACTTACTGTGCCCTGAATAATAACACAATCTATACTCCAGGAACAAAAAACTTTATCAGAGATTAGCAGGTATTCCCATGGCAGAAAGTTTAATTTTGGAACAGAGGACACATCATTGACGTTGACCTAATGACCAAAAAATATTGCTGTGCAGACCTAACTGTTCTTACATAAAACTAATTGTTTAGAGAGGGTGATTAAGAGAGATAAAATGATTAAATGGGATGGATTGTCCCTAATATGAGGAAAGGCTAAGAGAATTGTGATTGTTCAGTCTGGAGAAGACTTTGGGGTCACCAAAATGGGGCCTTCCTGAAGGGAGCCTACGGGAAAGAGGGAGAGAGTTTACAAGGGCGTGTAGTGATAGGACAAGGGTGAATAGCTTCAGATAGAAAAAGAGTAGGTTTAGATTAGGTATTAGGAAGAAATTTGTTACTAAGAGCATGGTGAAGCACTGGAAGAGGTTGCTCAGAGAAGCTGTACGTGCCCCATGGCTGGAGGAATTCAGGGCCAGGTTGGATGGGGCTCTGAGCAAACCAGTCTAGTAAAAAGTGTTCCTTGGCAGGGAGTTGAATCTAGATAATCTAAGGTCCCTTCCAAGACAAACCACTCCATTAGTTTATGGTTCTATGAAATAGATAATTGGGTTTTTTGTTTCTGATTTCCTTAAGTTTATACACTCATTACAAACAATGTCATCCCTTAAAGGTACATATGATTTTTTTACCTTAGTCCAATGAAGCAGTAAAAATTAAAAGCATTCTAGTACAGCATAACATTTAAAAAATACTCCCGTGAATAGCAGCTCCTCAATCATTATATCACATTTGCACTCCCCAACTAAAATGCTGTGAAAAATTCCAACTCCCTTTTACAGAATTGTTTACTCCCCCAGTAATATCTGAATATCCATTTAGAAGATTTGTGCCATTAATATATATTGCAGACAATGTATGGACTCCTTAGACCTTATATTTGAAGTACATGTGCACTAAGTATTCGCATACAGGAAATGATTACTCATCCAGTTTTTACATCAAACAGATCTAATTACATCTCACAGAGTCATTTTCCTAATTACATGCTCTCATTTCAATATTTTATGATGTTGAGTTAGATACTTTCCCCCAGTTAAACTTTATAAAACCCTTCGTAAGACAAGTTTCTCTGCCTTTCCTCTACCAACATCTCATTTTTTCCTAAGCTTGATCCACACTGTCCCTCCAGCTAAGTGCATAGAGTTTATTCTGAAATAGATAGGCTGTTTCTAAGAAAGCCTCAAGAAAACTACATATGTAACACTCTAGGTATATCTACAGCTTCTAAATAAATGAGCTGACTCCACAGACAACATTTTCAATGTCTGTCAGAGAGCAAGCCAAGCTTCTATACTGAGCTTCAAAAGCATGTTCAGCAACTGTTAGTGGCTGCAGGCTGTGTAATGACTACCACAGAGAACATTATATACCACAAGCTGAGCAAAGCTACAGGCACGATGGACTACATTATGTTGTCCAAAGCATGGTAGACATAATAGCGCAGTAACGGAAAAAAAACTTCTTGAATGTACTTGTCAGAGTTGTGCTCCAGCAGCAGATTTTACTTTTTTAGTGCCTCCACTGGGAAGTCTACAGTTCTTCAGAGCTGAAACTGCAGAAAAATATTGGGTTTTGAAAACATTCCAACACATGATATCGGAGGTCTAGTTTCTACTCTGGACACTGCTGATCTAAATTTGGTGAGCTTCTTTGAAGTCAGTGATCATTTCCGACAGAAAAGTGGGACTGTGTTATGCAATAGTTCACTCGCTGTCCAAAGAACTTAAAAAAAAAATCAAGGGAGTGATGCCTCTTGAATGGGATGACATAGGAAAATGAATTATTTTAGGGCATTTGGTATTCTCTTTGTTTAGAATCTTTAACTCACTTACAGTAATTTATATTATAACATTGAAGGTAACGACAAACATTTCCCAGAAGAACTTTTAAAATAACCTTTTTGATCCACTTTCATAAAATTTTAATGTACATATCTTCAAGTTGCTCTGCAATTTCAGTATTGGAGTAGCCTATAAAGTACCCACAAAAATTACAAGCAGAAACCATAATCCCAGTACAGGTCTGTGAATTGTAAGTTTGCCTGTTTGTTGCCACAGAGATCTATACCACTGTCACATAACTGGAGTGTGGCTGAGCCAAATTCCAGGTCAAGTAACTGCTTTCTGCCCCCTGAAGTACATCTGCTAATTTTACCTGAATAAAGTATTAATCTTCCTTTTCTCTCCAGACAGCTGGTTTGCTAAGTGCTTTCAATTACACCCTAGGATCCTTGTCAAAGGTGTCTGGGCCTTGCTTGTTTTGATTTGTTTATGCAAGTATTGTTCTACCATGGCTAATTATTTCCAGTGTAATACTGCCTCTGACTTTGTTTAGCCTCTGCTGTTATTCACTTATTTATAAAGCAAAGCCTTTACTATTTGCCAGTTATTAGCAAGCTGTGGTATGTGCACTACTGAGAGATAAGAAGGAAACCTTGATGTCATAGGCACTGATTACTGGCAAAATGTGACATAATTGATCACTGGTCTACCTGTGTTGCCTAGTTACTGAAATAGAAGTCCTTTTGGGCAGAATGTGCTGTCCAGTGCTCATTTAAAAAAGGAAGAACAAAATAAAACAAATGTGTGAACATGATTTGTTGGCATATACTGTTGGGAAATATCCTTTGTTAAGTGTATAGAGTCACAGGAGAATATGAATGTGAATACACACACATATACACACACACACACATATTTTTCATACATACATATATATCTGTGTGTACATACACGAGAAATGTGTATGTAATCACAAGCACATTAGCCTGTGACTGTGCCACTGGTTCTTGATAGCTTCTCAGTAACTTCTATTACCTCTCTTGGTGGAACCATTCATTGAGGGTGATATTGAGAATATTTTAGATGAGTTTGTTCCAGCAGCCCAACTTCAGCTGATGCTATGCTGTGAAAGCTTTCTCACTGTGCACTCAATCCCTGTTTCGGGGATAGTTTCTCACACTCTTGCATAGGCATTCTCTGCTTACAAGCATTTTTTTGTATAAGTAATTATTTTCTTCACTGTTTCTGGATGGCCACAACACTTGCATATGCATTATCGGAAATCTCTGCATGTATATAAAACAAGGAGAAGAAAGGTTCTACTGGGGACTCAGCTCCTTTAGAATCTGAGCAAGGGTGTGTCTCAATGACATTCACAATGTTTAGATCACTAGGTTGTATATTTTTTTCTTATTTATAATTATACCTTTGTTAAAACCTTGTTGTTTTTAAAAACACTGTATATGTACTTTTAAAAGTGTTTAAATACTTGGTTTAATCTCAGAATGCACCCATTAATTTACATACCCTAGTTTGGAGTACTATTTCCAATCTGAATGCAAGAGCTTTTTTTGCCTTTAGAAAAGCAAAACCAGAAAAGAATGTTTAGAAAGGTAGAATAAAATAAGATCGTCTTATTGTTTGGTAGGAGATTTAACATTTGAGCCTCTGTTATTTGCATATCAAAATAAGACATAAAAGCAACTTGAAAACAACAACTGCAAAGCAGTAACAAGAAGCTGTGTACCAAAACTCACATATAACTCAGACTGATCTATTGTATATATTTATGTTATTTTTGGAAACACAGGAAAAAAACCTCGTGTATGGAAACACCTGAGATTGCAGCTCATTGTAACTGCATTTGCTCATTACTGAAATTCTTTTTGCATAGAATTTTCTGCTCTTGAGCTTTAGCTCCTCTAGTTTCCTGGTCTCTTCTCTGCAACATTTTTTTCCTTTTCACTTGCCTTTTTAACTCAGTCGAAAACTGCTCTTCCTTCTCCTGGGGATGTGACTGCCCTTTCTAGGTATTGTTTGGAAATGCAACTATTTTAACAAATATAAAGGCAACATTAGGCTGTATGTTTTGCTTCTACACTAAAACAACATATGCAGCTAACTCTAATTTGCTATCGTTAAAGAAGAATCAAGTAAGTGGAACAAAGAACTCTGTATACAAATCATATAAATTCACTTTCACCTAGACATGTAGTCACATAGACCAGCTGGTATAAATTGACATTTCCTTCAATAGACCTCTACCAGGTGACACCAGCTGAGCATCTGGCATCTATTCAGAGTTTAAAATATGAAATCCATTAGCTGTTTCAATATACATCTATGCTTTCAATGGATAGAGGGGTTGTTTGAGTGGGAATATCAATCTTCATGTTATTAGTCGATAGATTAAAGCTAATCTGAGAAGCACTGTTGATTACATACAAATTTGGATTTTAACAGGTTCATGGTTTTGCAAAACTGTGATTAATTATATGCCTGGGTGGGTGAAATGGGATTAAATAAGTCAATAATTTATTATGGGAATTTTCATCGATTTGGTGTGCAAATCATCAGTAATAGCACACTCTGTGCCAAAGAGTGAGTCAAGCTGAGCTCATTGAAAAGCCTCATATAAAACTCGACTCTTTAGAATAGTTCAGACACATGATTGACAACATTTGAGATTCATACAGCTCATCGTTTCACTCTGCCCCAGTAAGAGATTGGCCTTTTTGCTATGAAGTCAGAGAATTATTACCCACACATTTTCTCAGAGATGACTTCTCTGTTCCATACTTACACTTGAGATATTCTTTCAAACTCTGCTCCTTTCATTTCCTGTGTTAGATTTTTGAGCCTTAAATGCTGGGAAAGAATAATTTACATTCTTTTAACTCACAACAAAAGCGGTGATGTTTTGGGGTTATGTCGTTGTCAATGTATAATTCCCATTTGTGTTTTGTGAATAGGCTGTTGTGTTTTACACTTCATTTTGAAGGTAACATTAAGTGCAGCTTAAAGCATTCATTTTAAAGCAGGAAGTTGGCACGTAGAGGAGAGACTGTAGCTGGGAAGCTTTGACAGAGCAATCAAGGGCCATCAACACTTAATGGCTCTACACCAGTGGATCAATGTGCTTGCTAGCAGCAGGGCTATTGACTTTGAACAACTCTGCCCAGAAGCGGAAAGGGTGCATGTTCATGTCAGAGCTGGAAAATTTGCAGTATAAGAGCAGGGGGTTGAAAGAGTCGCAGACTGTTTTAAAAGAGGAAACCTTATGTTCCAAACAGGGAAGTTTCTCCTTCAGTAGCCAGGTCCATAGTTCAGCCAGGCCAGAGAGTTGTGGGTCTCGAAGACACAGCCTAAATCTCGAGTTGACTCTTTTGCAAAAGGAACAGGAATGGTAAATGCTCTCTGGGATGTTGAATTTTAGGTACATTTGTGCTTTAATACTGTAATATGAAAGTGTATATGCATATTTGAGAAATTGCATAGCTGAGTCAGTGGTTCTTCCTTTCCCTGTGCATTATGCCTGAATGTTACCGTGAGGAAATCCGACTACGCTGCGCAACATAGAAAATTTTTTCAAAAATTTCCAAGTCAAATTTTTCTAGCCAGCTGTGTCTCAAGGAGGCTTATGCACAGGTTTTACAGTGTTATCAGAAGCACCATATGGTGTTCCATTACATAAAGAGGATCTGACTTGATTGTGCACTAAAAAAGTTTATCCAAGAAAGTTGCCTGGAATTTATGATCTGCCATTAGCTAGTGTTAGTAGATGTAGAAACGTATGGGATCCAGATTCAATGCAGACCTGACAGAGGGCAAATGAAATCTTGACAAGTCTGTGGATCAGAAGACGGCCATTTGGGTTTTATATTTACATGACAAAAAAGAAAAAAAAAAAAAAGAAAAAAGGGTTGTGTACAGGTGCATGCATTTTCTTCTGACTAGCAAAATTCAGTGGTGTGACAGTTGCTTAGGTAATTGAATATTTTATTTAAGAGCTGAAGAAACACCTGGTAAATGGACTGTGAGGATGAAATTCACTACTTTGTGTGAAATGCCTGTGAAATTTGGTGTCTGAAGGCATGTAATGGGTAAAAGGTACACTAGATCTGCAGACAGAACATGCTTGGGAAGAAAGGTTGTTAATGGAATGTGGTCATTAGAGTGGGACTGTTTCGGGGATAAGTATGTTTTCAACAGTGGATTTCAAATGATATATCACAGAGAAGTACAGAGATTGACTGGTTTTAAAAAAAGGAACATTTATATAATACAGTCAAACCCTACAGCTTGTGGGTACTGATATCCCATCAACACATCACAAGCTTTTTATTTAATTGAGTGTGATTTAGGAAAAAGCATTTAGAACACAGTCTGCTCCATCACATCGAATCAATTTAAATTAACAGACCAATGTTTCAGCTGTAAACTGATGCTAATTGAGGACAAGATGCTAGAAGTTACAAGGCACCTCTTGCAAGCTTTAAAGAACTTTGATTTCTGTTTACTACATAGAGAGCAGAGCCATATTCCACATCTTTCACAAAAAATTGGGATCTTAGTAGGATTTTTCAGGTCTTATGGAGTTATTCTCACTGTAAGGTCTGTGTTTGCTGCAATTGTAAGTAAATGTTTAACCAACTCTTAGGTAACAATCTGAAAAGGTGTTGATTAGGCATGTGATGAAATCAAGTGTGTTCTTCAATGGATGGTAATTTTTGGTGTTGTTATCCAGTGGCATTATTTAAAGGATTTTTTTTTTTTTGCCTTTGAGATTGAGACAATTAAATATAGCTCCAGCAGAAGCAGTTATTATTGAAATCCTTTTGTAATATTCAATTTTCTGATGCTAGTTGAATAATTAACAATACAACGAGAAGGAAATTCCCAAAGGATGAGTTAATCTCATTTCCTTATTTTTCTTTTTTTCTGTTTTTTTTTCCTTCCCTCCAACTAAAATCTAGAGGAACAAGCTGTTTGTTGGGTCAGATTTAACAAATGGATGTGCAGTCCCTGTTACCAGGGTTACAAATTATGGCCATCTTCTCTCAAAATCGTAGAAACAAGACTACAACAAACATAAATTACCTATAATTTTCTTATTCCAATAATTCAAATTCACATTTCCATTACTGGAGATGAGTAAAGGAAAGTATGATTCATGTTGCAGCGAAAAGCTATTAAGGTCTAAGATTACTTAGGCTTTGAGTGAAAGGTGCCTGTTACTATAAATGTGGAAAGCTAAAATAAAATACTTGGCTAGATTAGAAGACGTGTTGAAGATCTTTGCAGCTATTGGACTGGTAATGTGTGTTACTATTTGACATTTTACTGCCCCTCTAAATTTTCTAGTTTGTTACTTGAATATTGAAATCAGTCTCGCTTTCAACCATGTCTAAATATTATGGGTGATATCCTCCCCCATCAAAAAAAAAAAAAAAAAAATCTTATACCCTTCCTAGTAGTGAGCTGGAAATTACCTTAAGCATGAGCAAAGCTGTTCACAAATTAGGGTGTTCTTTTTCGAGGATTTGTATTCTTTCCATGGAGAAATAAGAGCCAGGCTTTTCTATCCTGGTCTACCTTGAAGCAGAGGGAAGCAGTGTATAAAAGACATACTTTGTACAGCTGTGTACTTTAGTGCATGGTGTGTCTGTAGCCAGCTCTAAAAATCTGGGAGTTTAGCCTCACTTTGATATTTTAGAAAATAGAAATCTGTCTGTCTTCAGAGTTTCACGATATTCAAGGCAAGGTATTTCCTGCTGTGCTGTGCTGCTTCATCCCTTCACACATGGGTCATGAGTGTGAGGGTCGTTGCCCCTTCTAATGGGGTAACAGAGGCCCATGGCTTTGGTACAACATTGCTCATTTTGATGTCTTGAATAAAGGAAGGTGTATTGAGTTATGATTCCTCTGACCCAGGAAAATTCATCTTTAATATCTGTACATCTGCATCTGAAATATCAGCGGACTACAGGCAAAGAAACATAAAATTTAATTTCTTATGTAGAAATCACATCACCTGGACTGACATGAATCACAGTCTGAAGTTTTTGGGGATTTTTTTTTTGTTGATTACGAAAAGAATCTGGAGCAGCCAACTCAAACCAAGAATCTGGGTTTCATCTGACAGAGCCAGTTGAGAAGACATCTCACTGTGTGATGGCACCCTCCATCGAGTTGCTGGAAAAATCCTAGTCTTGGGTCAGGCCCAGAGTGAAGACTAGCTCCTTGCAAAATTCTATTTAATATTTTTCAAACAAATCTGGCCTAAATATTTTAAATTGAATGGTCTTAAGTTTAAATGCATTATGAATATAAAATATTTCATAATGCCTAATCACTAGTGAAAAAACAGTGAAACCAGTAAATTAAGAGTATGTTAATATAAATTTATATACTTAAAAGTATTTACTGGTATGTGCATTTATAAAGGCAAGAAATAGCATTTTAAAAAATCAAAGTACTTGAAACACTGTTTTTATGGTCTGGAGTATTTTGACCGTTAATTTCGAACATTTGTATTTCTATTTCGGTTAGATTTACCTCTTTTATTTTCAGTGAAATGCTAGAATATGCTGAGGAAGGAAGGAAGAAAGCAAATCAGTTTCTAAACAGTCCTAAATACTTGTTTTCCAGTACTATTCTACTGTTTCTTTGTCAAACACATCAGATGAATTAGTTAAAATGTTTAAGTAAACAGAATGGAGTTTTTTTATTTCTCCCACCATCAATTAAACCATAAATGTGAGAATTCGTGACTTTTATTCTAAAGAATTAAGTAGTTTGGGATGATGAGCATTAATCACTTCAAGACACTAAATAAAGGGAAGAGATATACTTCAGTGGTGGTTGTAATTTCATCAAGTTAGGCCCCTTCCAGATGCTCGAGACATGAAAGAACAACAGAATATTTGTAGCTTTGTGTCCTCATTCTGATTTGAAATCTATTAAACATATATTTATACATTTAGAAAAGTTCTAACTGCTTTTCCAGTAAGACAGTCTACAAATAGTAGACACAGAGATTTAATTTCATAAATAAGTTTAAAAAAAATTTGTCATATATAGGCTTTTTATTAAAGCATTCTCCATCATAAGTAAATTAAAAATAAAATGTGCCATTGGATAAATCTTTTCAGCTCCTGAATGCTGATGAAAAGAACTGCAATTAGCTGAAGTGTAAGAATCTGGTTTGCAACATGAAATCCAGCTTCATTATAGTCGATGAAAAGCTGTGCTATTGATTTCTGTACCACCCAGATTTTTCCTTAGCACTGTGTTCTTATAGGCACTTCCATAACCAAGGGAATGTTTGCTGCCATCAGCAGAGCAAGCAGAGCAGCAGCCTTGTCACTTGGGTGGGTGGAAGGAGCCTGAAATATGGTTAAAGCTGAAAAGGGCCCAGGCACTTCATGTGCACCTACTGAATGCAGCAAGATGAAGTAAACTGAGGTTTGGATTTTCGTTCTCTCTCTGACAATCACTATTTGACAACTCAGACTCTCGGAAACCACTGTTGAAAGGTGCATACCTTGTGCTGACCTTGGCTTTCAAAGCACTGAGCTTCTGTGTTCATGTATATTTTTGTATCAGGTACTATAAAGCAGTGTCTTGCAGCACCTAACCTGTGGCTTTATTATTATTTCCCTGCAACTCTGAGTGGAGGAATTGAAAATCTTTTGCTTTCTTAGCTTGCATTACACATTTAAAGAATAAATACAAGCAGAAGTAGCTCCAGCTGCAATTGTGCATAGCTTACAAAGCAAATCTATGCTCTGTTTTGTTTAAAGCAGCTTATGTCTCCCCTTTTGGAAAGTAAAAGCTTTTCTATAATGGGATAAAGGAGAAGACCTTGTTAATTACTCATTTTATTTTTCAATTTTTTTTTTTTTTCAAAAGACCAGAGCAAGAACAACCCACATTTACAAAAGAAACAAAAGATATTTATTTTTAGCTTCAATTAACTGTAGCATGGACACCTTTTAAAAGTCCTCTCTTTGGTTACAAACAAACCTTTTAGACTGTCTTAAGTCTAAAGGGAAGTGAGAAAACTTGAGTTACAGATAAAACTTGGTGTTACTAAAGACTTCAGGATCACAGTTCATTCCTAGTTTGGAAAACATTTCTACAAATACTTAACTTTAGTGGAAGTCTTTGGGTTTTCTCAAGATACTGGCAGGTTTCCATTCATAATTTCATCTTTGATGATACAGGAATCACCGTGTTGCCAGTATTTTTCTCTGCTTTGTCTTTTGCTCTATTATGCTGATGGAATTCATGTCCAGTGCAAGCCCTACAGTTTTATTAGCAAACTCTCTAGCTGGGCCTGATCAAAGCTACTTTGTGCCCTCTGTGTGCCTGAGTTTCCTCAGATGCAATCAAGAAAATGAGAAAGTGGAGAAATTAAAAAATTATTGACCTCCTCTGAGTTTGTGCAAAGAGGCATTGGTTCAGAGGGCTTCTCCCAAGTCCTTCACTTAAGGCAGCTATTGATGCTGTTTCAATAAATGAATAAGCTTGAGACCTTTAGCAGGAAATGACAGTTCTGTGCCATATATTAAAAATATGCAAAACTTTGATTGAAACATAACTTAGATTTTATTTTTCTGACTAGCTACTCAGGTAGTTGAACTGAAATGATGAAGTAATTAAAAGAGCTGATCAATGTAGTAGCTTCAGAAATCTGCATCCAAGGTCTTAAATTTACTAAATACAAGTGTAATAACAACTACATTGCAGCCACAGTGATATTTTCCTAATTACTCAAGACACCTTTATGAACATTAAAAATACAAGAACTATATTTTCATCAATACAACAAATATCTTGAAATGTTATACCACTCTAGTAGCTACTTTTAAATATTTGGGAGAATGTCTGAGGCTTCATGAACTCCAAGATACATGAGATATGTTATCTTTTTTCTTTCTGTAAAAGCTTGGAGTAGTTATTTACAAGTCATCCAATTTCTAGCTGCTTCTTTAATACTAAAACTAAAATTATTTTGTGGGGTAAAAGTCTTCAAAAGATATCTATCTATATATATGTATATGTATTTAAATTTCAAATAAGTTCAGTTAGACTTCAAAGATATATGGAAAGAAAAGTATTACTTTCAAATAAATAACTTATTGAATAACTAGTCACCAGATTTATAGCACTTACACAAATTTTGAACAGTTTAAGAAGTTTAATAGCATCAAAGTTATTTCAGAGTATCACTTTAGAGACTGAATTCTAAACTCAATAATGGCCAGCTAGTTTATGTTAATAAGAATTTTCAAAATCTTTTACTTTCCCCCTCCTCTATACAGACTATCTGGGGGAAAATAAAACAGTCTGAATGTTAAGAAACTTTGACTTGTGTCAGTATGATGGTTTCAGAGCTTTCTTATGCTGAAAAAGTATAAAAGAAAGACAAAGAATTGAAGCTGATATGGGCAAAAATCCAGAATTTTAAAGCAAACGGTCTCCTAATCAATCTGAAAGTGAAATATTGGGCAATTAACACTGAAAACCTATTTAATTAGGGTGAAACACGTAAAAGGAAATATTGGATAGTCTTATTTATACAATCATTATATTTACCATTTCACTACAGTTGTAATTCATAATACACAAGTAGTAAAGTTGTCTTATTTTCCATAAACATTATAAGTTGTTCTGCTAGTTAATTCTCAGTTCAATATGAGCAGTGTTTGTTAGTTAATAAGAGTCTAAATGCAGAACTTACGATAAAAAACCATTATATACAATAAGGTACATACACAAAACCGATGCAAAAAGCTAATACCTAGGGTATCCTAATGTGAAAAAATAATTGAAAACATTTTTTGTTATCATACAACCACACTACAACCACTTAGTAACCAAATTCTTAGAGATCTATAGTATATTTTCTTAAGAGACTAAAATATTAGCAAGTATTGTTAGAAATTTTGATAGAAAATGAAAAATCTGTTCATATTTTATTAATTCATATTTAATAAAGCAAAATGTATCTATACAGAATATACAGTCTTTAGAAGACACTTTCTCCAATATACCATAGATGGTATGACTTTGCCAGTGTATGTCTCTTGAGAGCTGATCAGCAGCTGACATGGAAAAGTCTGCTGGAGATTCTAATTTTTAACCATTCTACCTTTCTTTGCTTGAAGGTGAGCAAATATCAACTGACTGTTTTCATAATCCATGGTGACCAGGTGTATGTGCTACCTAAGGAGAATATTCATAATATTTTATACATATTATTACATATTATTGTGCATATGCATATATTGCACATGCACAATAGCAAGAGACACAAGTTTTAGCTTTGGTTACTATGCCTGTATTTTAGAATTGCATAAAAAGCATACAAAAATTTGAAAAAGAGTATTTGGAAAGCAAATAAAAATTTTAAAAAATTAAAAAATAAATACAGAGTTTCACTATGTAATGCTGTTTGCGAACTGCAGCTGTCATTTCAGGGCAAGCAGTGAGCAGGCTTGTGGCAGACCCATGCAGAGTTTGGACTTTGCAGATGGGGACAAGGATTTTTCCTCTGCTGCAGAACTATATTATCCACCATAAAGAGAAGTGTGCTGGTGTGAGATATCCTCATTAGCCTGCCCTGCTTAGCAGGTGTGCTGCTGCCAGCTGTGCCAGCTGCAACTTCGTGGTGGCCCTCAGAGTCAAGTGCACACACAGTCAAGGTAAAGCACAGCAGCAATCAGCTCTTTTGTGATAGGACCACAGACTTTCAGATAATCCCCTGTAAAGTTTACTGTATGTAAATTTTGTGATTTTTTTTTTTTAACTGCTATGCAATGCCCCCCAAAAAACCCCAGAAATGTAGCTGGAAACAGTAATTCCATAAGAAGTTTTAAGTGCTCACAAAAATTCCAGAAAAATTGTGCTGGATAATTAGCAGCAAAAGACAGCATATAGCATCACTAGCTGTCAAAGATGTAGAAATTGTACCTCAGAAGTTTTTGTGCTGCCAAAAACGTGTAGCTGAAGAAATGAAACTGCAGTTGATCTAAAATCACATTTGCAAGAACTGGAGAGGGAATCTTCTTAGTGGCTTATTGCTATTTATGTTGTTCCATCAGTCACTTTACATTATTCCTCATGTCAAGGTGTTAGTGTCAAAAATTGCCTTTTACTCATGCATCCTTTTAGAAGGTAAGAAAGCTGATTAACTTATTTGGGAGGTAATTACCTATACAGGAATTAAGAGTTAGACTGTCGCTGGATCGTTCACACAAGCTCGAATGGAGAGGAAAAAAATATGAACAGCCATTCTCGTTCAGTTGCTTCTTTATAGAAACATATCCTTGTTTCTTCTATTAAAACCCAACATTTCTTCCACAAAATGTGCAATCCGAATATCAGCAAACATCATCCACAACCGTATTCTTAGAACAACAGACATAAAACTTCTGCAAGTAGCAGTAGTGCCTAAAACTTCCCTTCCCTTCCCTTCCCTTCCCTTCCCTTCCCTTCCCTTCCCTTCCCTTCCCTTCCCTTCCCTTCCCTTCCCTTCCCTTCCCTTCCCTTCCCTTCCCTTCCCTTCCCTTCCCTTCCCTTCCCTTCCCTTCCCTGTTTTTTTCCCTCTTTCACTTTTAAAGTGGCCACTTTTCTGGACCCATTGTTTTTTCTCGGTTTTGTCATACTGATCCTCTCCCAGTGCCACTGAGGGGAGGTTGAATGACAGACAGTGTATGGTCTTGGTTGCTGGGCAGGGTTGACTCCCCACATTTACTTACTGGTTTATGTTATGTTGCCAAGCACAGCATAAATGGGGAATGCAAAGTATTAAACCTAAGTGGACCACAGCCCATGGAATTGAGTACTGGTGGCTATCTAAGGCTTATATTTCTGAATCAAATGAAGTTCTGCATTTTCTGTGAGACACAAAACTCTGATAGAAACTCAAAGACACTAGAGGATACAGAAGATACTAGAAGACTGCAGGCTGAGAAGTTCAGCTGCATTTGGGATTTCTCAGAACCCAGGGAGTTTGAGAACTGGTGCACTGATGACTAGATGAAATAAGTGCTCTCGATGTCTAAATCCGGAGGGTAAAAGTACTCATTGCACAATGGGTACAGTGATATACAACCAGATACGGAAGTAATATTGATTTCCTTAGGCAGCATTGTAGCTCCTATGGAACTTATTAGGACATGTCTTGTTTACTTTGTCTCTGATGATTCTGTATTGAATAATCAGAGCAGAGAATCAAGCTGACTTCAATGAGACTTGGAACGGGTCCTGAAAGACTGAATAAAAAAGTACACAATGAATCCTTCTTCCTGAAATCATTAGTTATTCTTTACACCACACCTGCTTCTCTAACAAAGATTGTCCTTGGTACATAGTTAAAATGAGGAGAAAACAACAAACAAGCCACATCTTCATTCTTGGCATAGAAAGATGCTGTTTTGGGAGGTAAAAATAGCACAAAAGAGAATAGTGCTGCCTTTCTTACTGCTTACATTTATATTCACAGAAATACATAAGTAAAATGTTCAGTTTACTGGAATCTTTTTTAATGCAATGTAATCCATGTTTTGTGTGAAATGTAATATCTCTTCAGATACATGTTAACTAAATTTGGTGTAGGGAATAGGAGCTTAAAATCAATTTTTTTCCTCCCCTTAAATCATATTGACAAAATTTTGTGGATATAGCTTTATGTTGTCACCTGTCTGCTGACACTTTCATCTGGGGAGAACCACGAAGAGGCAACCAATTAAAAAAAAAAAAAAAAAAAAAAAAAAAAAAAAAGGCTGTCTAATTTTATCATGGTCTCCTCTTTTTTTGCGGTGAGATAGTCACCTGTATGTAATTGCCCCACGATGGAATGAAACCTGAAATGAATAGTTCTGTTGCAATCTGTCTCACATCTTCGTTCCTTCAGCAGAACCTGGTGTAAAGATAAATGGTTAATTTAATTTTCAAGGACATAAAATTAATTTTGAGGTCCGACTCAATGATAGCATACAAGTTTTGTATGTGGAACATCCATGTGTCAATATGATTTTTTATGTAATTATGGGTATGTTGAGCAGCCCAAATCTTAAGAAACATTCAAATATGTAACTCTTATTAAAATCAGTAGAAGTCTTAGGTCTAGATTTTAGCAATGATCTAGGTCTCAGTCTCCCTGACTAAGATATAATTCATGCTTCATGAGTCAGTTTTGTCTTTGAGATAGAATGGCTGAGAGAACATTTCTTTACCCCACTGAGACACTCTTAAATATCTTGCACTGATTATTAGCTTCTGTTTTTCTTACTGTTCACTGCTGGGTAGGTAAACAACAGACACCATACCAGATTCACTGCTTTACTAAGAAATAAATAATTAAGACTTTCACAGAAAATGTTCAGTACTTTTTAACACAGCACTAACAGTTATACAGAATATTTTCTTTCAGCAGAAGGAAAACCAGTATGAGGCATAATCCATGACAGGGCACAATGTTTTGGGTTTTTTTCATAATCTTGTCAAGCTTGAGAGTTAAACTTTTTAAAGATAAAAGTCTAAACATTGTTGAGGAATTCCTTATTCCTTGTGTCTTTTAGGACCTTGCTAAGCTACTTATCAATCACACTGATATCAATTATGGGCTATGTCTGTCTGAGAACAATCTAGGTCATGTAAGACAAGGTGAGCTTATGCCTGGTATGCACTCTAACCATCAATACCTGGAGCTGCTCAAGCCTTTTTACCCTTGGAGACATCTAAATTCACTTTTTCAACTTGAAGGGTGCAAAAGTTCATCAGATCATTGGATCTCTCTGCCTTCATTATAAATACCACAGAGACTTCTGGAAACCTCTGTCAAAGACAGGAAGTATTCTTTATTTCGCTGGAAAGTTATCTATAAAGTTACTAGACACTATATAGGGATCAGACACTAAAACTACAGCATACTGCTCATGTACTTTGTTGTGTGTGTGGTTAACCCAGTGAATATCCCATGTTGTGAAAGGCTCAGAGTGCAGTGAGGTTCAGTGGGAGCCATAGGTGGGTGATCAATATTTATTGAACTCTTGGGGCTCTTAGCAAAGGTTTGGGTGCACGTGTAACCAGCAGTCTGTGCTCAGTCCTTCCCCAAGGCAAAGGTTCACAAGCATTTCTTTTTCTGTGATGGCAAAAAAGGGCCACTCTATCCTTTGGTGAAGTCACTGATACCTCCCCATTTCTTCTAGTTAATGATATTTTTAGTCTTATTCTAACACATTTCAGAAAAAAACAAATCACTCTAGTCCACTTACAATACCAGAACCTATTATATCTGCTAACTAATTAAGAAAGTTAACAAAATTTGGAGGGCAGAGAAACTCCTTAGTTGAATACTCGTATCAGTGGGTATGATTTGTTTCTGCATTTTGTCTTCTGAATTCTGTTTAGTTCTGAATAGAAGTCTATCCTGGGTTCTGGATTCCAGAAGCAGTATGAAAATTCTGTTTTAATCCTAAGTAGGGTGCCTAGCAGTTGGAGAGAATTAGATCAGATGTATACTTTGATATGTTTTCTCAGCCTCTGTCTCCACCAGCCTCATGAAGCAGATCATTAGGATTGCCTTTACAACTCTAATAATTCTTTGGACCCAATGTCCCTTCAGCAAGGAACACGATTCCGGAATACGTGTTTTGAAACTATAAGCTTTATAGTCCCAAATATGAAAATCAATAGAGTTTTATCTGGCTAGATGCATTTTTAGCCCAACAACATTCTTTTTTTGTTGTGTTTTGTTTGTTTGCTTGATTTTTTCCTAAGCTTATAAAAGCTTTCCTAATTTTTATCTTCTTCATATATAAATTCAGTGGTAATAAGAACACCATTGGAAGTCAGGAATTTTTACATTTTACTTTTCATTATTTATATTTTATTGTTAATTTTGCTTCAGCTATAACTGTAGTCATGCACCTTTGTTTCATTTTAAATAAGGAAATGTTACAGTTGCCTTAGTGTGATAGTTCGCTTATATTCAATTTTCCACTGCTTGAACAAAAAATTCATCTGTACTAGGGGTGCTTGCAGTTGTTCTTTTATCTTCATAGGGCTCACTGTAGCTGCCTGCAAACAGATCCAATTGACTGTTTTAATTTTTACTTTTTTTTTAATGCAAATTTTCTTAACCTGTACAAATTTGGATAAAATTGATATACTGCTGGTATTCCTGAGCTCTGAACTCTGCATTCAGTTGATATTGAGTGCTTTTTCTTATATTGCATTAGGATTTTCAGTCAGAGTATTTCTGTACTTTCTATACATTGAGGTATTGATCGTAATATAATTCTGCCTGAATAATTTCTAGGTGCTTTGTTAAGGGCTAATTTTAATTCAAGAATCTCTCAGACCTTTTTCTAGTACTTAATCAATTCTTATAACTTTTCAGAGATAAATGCTTTCTTTCATCTCTCAAGAGTTATGACATCAAAAATTTTGTTGCACTGTTTTTTATTTCACAGTTTGAAACTCTGTCTCCCACGTGCTTAATTATATGGAGAATGCCAGAGTTCTAAAATTTCTTGCTTATTAAAGAAACCCTTATCTAATTTAATGAGAAAAAAAGAAAACAGGCAACAAATTCAATGGGGCCTGTGATGCTAAGACATAAAATTTCTTTTTTTGTGTCCTGCACTGGTGCTTTTTGCTCAGAGAACTGGGGTGAAGCACTAATTCACCTGGGTATTTTCTCCATTTTCATGGATTTTTCAGCACAGAGAGTTTTTAACCTCTCATTTCTCTACTTCAGACCACTTTGAAGTTGGTGATTTATTAGAAATTCTCATTTCTTCTTCAATTTTTACCCCATTCAACCAAAAATATTTAAAGGAACAGTTTTCAATGCTACAAAATGATAAATATCTTTTAGAATTGATAATCTAGATTTATACAATAGAGGAAATCGTGGGAAAGAAATCAAGTTTAGAATATTCACCAAAATACAGGCTTCTTTGGGAATGGACTTTTTAATGAAGCCTGTAATAGAACATGGGATAACATTTTTAAACTAATAGGGGGCAAATTAAGAATAGATATAAGGAAGAATTTCTTATTCTGGAAAAAGATAGTTACAAGCAACGCTGAATGTATATATGTGTGTTTCATCAAAAGTAGCAATGAGGTACATTTTCCTCCTTAATTACATGCAAAGTAACAGCACTAAACCCCTTCAGTTATTATGGTATCTAAGTAGTTGGTAGCAGAAGCAGAAAAGATGAAACTTCAGCTGGAACTGGACCAAAGCCTTCCATGTTGCTCAACTCATACTGCACAACTCGTACGCATAGATAAAAGCAGAAAACTCTGTCTGCAGTTATAGTTCCTGGGGCCCCAAAATAATAAAAGCAAATAAGTCAGCTATCCACAGACTACTCTATATTTAAATGCTAACAACAGTGTTTTTCCTCTTTCCTGCTTCTTATGCTCGTGTCATTTTCACAGAGAATCACTTTTGAGGCCAAGTTGTAAAACAGTTCTTGCCTCCAGCTGTCACAGGTAAGGAAAAGTCCATTCTTTGATGGATTCTTATTACTTATTAAATATTTAATAAGCTCTGAGACTAGTTCAAGGCTGTATTTCACTCTTGCCCAGTAGTTTTGGTGCTGCTTGTCAAGGCAATAATGCAGGCTGAATGAAGGGCACACAGCACTAGTTAGCAGTTTGCATACATGTCAGTAACAATAACTTACCCATGTATAATCAGGTGAGGTTTTTTCCATTTTAGCTCACAACAAGTTGCATTTTAAAGTATTACCCTGAGGGAAAAAAAGTAAAAATGTTGAGAATAGATGCAGGAAACAAAATCCAATAACATCCAACCACTGTGCTGAAAAATTGAATTTTAAAGGACTTTTTTTCCTCTATTTTTCTGTGATTGGCACAATTTTAGCATATTAAGAGCAGCAAATAAGGTCACTAGGCTGAACAAACAACATCCTGTTGTTTCCCTTATCTTTATTTTCTTGATTTTCCTCTCTTTTCTGTCAGGTCTTTGCTTAATAAGCATTGACTTTCTTATTTCAGAGTCTCTCTAATATTCTGAACCATGGATTGTAATCTTGAAGATTTTCTTTATCACCATGGCAAAGTGATTAAAGAAAAGCTCTGAAAGTGCATCTATTTTTGAAAGCATAGTGTAGAGCTGTTGAAATAATATTATAGGTGATTTAGAAAATATGAAGGATTATTTTATCTTGAAACTTTTTAAATTAACCTCAGTTTACACAACAAGTATCATTCTACAGTGCCCCTCTGGTGCTCAAAATCATTGTCCAACCACAGCAGGGAGTGTGACCACTTTAATTAATTCAGTTGGAATCATCATAGTTAGACTAAAGTACTTTTGTGTCTTGAAGAGTAATCGTGTTCAATAAAAGGACATTAACATAAAGATAATATAAAACAAAAGTATTGAATAAAACATACAGTATTTGTTGTTTCACTGCTGATTTTGAGGTTTAATAAATAAAATTTGTATTTTAAAATTCACACCTATTTAAACATGGACAATAAATGTGAAATTAAGTCTAACAAAGAAAAAGGATTTATAACAACCGTAATAGATCTTAGAAACTTTCAGTAAATCCATTTATCATAGGATTTTTACACTTTCGAGGAACTAAAACAAATAATAAAAAATATTATTATCAGGAAATAGAATATAGCATTCAGTTTTGGAAGGTTTATTTAACAATCTATTGGATATCATTGGCAAAAGTTCTTTTAATTCTCCATTAACAGGTTAAAATTTCCCACTAAAAAATATTGGGCTATCAGAGTGAACTAGAGGAAAAAAAGTTGAAATTGGGAGTGTCAATATATTATTTAATCACTATCAAAACAGTTCCATATTTCTCTTTTAGACAAAGTATTGTATTATTTCTGTGAGAAAGTACATTTTGGCTCAGTGTGAAATTGGATCAGAAATTCCTGTATCACAAATCTGTTGCATTGTAACCAAGTAAGAACATTATTGCTGTTGCCTGTGAAAGGCTGCAAACCTAGAACAGGAATGCGAATGGAGACTCAGGGTGATCACAGGGGTCTGGAAAATGCAGGCAGCAGGTGACAGCAGACCCCAGCATCCTTAAGCCACTCACCAGCATTCAGCTACTGGTCCTCAAAGGAGCACAGCCTTGGGAGATGGTGAACAAAAACATTTATAGGGGTGACAAAAGAAAGAGTCAGTATCCACTACATATAAATTACAGTATATAAATATACAGTAAATTCAGATGTACAGTGCACTTGAGGGTAAAAGGAAGATGTGGAATGTGACAATATATGTATAAAAAACAAACCTAGGTGAATCCTAGAGTGAGGAGGAAGAAACCATTAATACCCAGCACCATATGTCTTTCATCACTGGTATACTGATGGTTTAATGCCTAAAACACCCCAACTGATGCCATTGACAACAGGATGCAGAGGAGCAGTAGAAGGCTGAGCATAGCACCAAAGAAGGAGTAGATCCAATAGAGCTTGTGTATACATCCTTCTACCTGAGCCTGATTTGGCCTAGAAATGGTAAAATCAATGCAACTGGAGTAACAGTTCTTTGATTACACTGTTAGGAGTTTTTAATGAGATTGACAATCAATTCTCAGCTTTGCATACATGATGAATTATTTTTGTCCATTCTATTATTGGTGACAATTCAAGTATTCCATAACCTAAATGTAACAAATTCATAAGTGAAACATGTAACCAGAATTAAGTCTTTTGTTGTTTTATTTTGGTTTGTTTGTTTAAGTTTTTTAAATTTATCAAATTTATCAAATACTTAAAAATATTCAGGCTGGAATACTTTATTTTTCAAGTATTTGTTACCATAATTATTATTTTTTAAAAAGAAAAGAGTTTGAGACTTGTGCTTCTCTTCTCAAAGCTATTACTTCTGTCATCTTTTTCTCAGCTTCATAAATTTCAGTAAACTGAGATAAATTTCGAAAATGGACTCTGTTCTCTGCAGGTACACTTGGTACTCAGTGAGTCTGCCACCTCATTATATACCGATAATTAGGCTGAATATGAAAAACAAAATAGCTTTTCCTCTATATTTCTTCCCATCATCCATGACTCTCTGTGGGTTTGCATGTAGGAGCCTCTTTGCTGAAACAGACTTCAGTGAACAACGATTGTGTTGTGCTATATCCATCATTAGCCTCAAAATTCTATAATTTGTGTAAAGGGAAATTGGGAAAGTATAAAAAAAAGGAAATTTCAATGTAATGTACTGTTAATGAACTCTGGTTTACCAGCACAAAATACCCTGATCACAGTGGCCTAACCACATCTCCTGAAATAAATGGACAGCACTGTTTCTTTGAAGCTTTTCACATATCTTCAATTTCATGCATTATTTCTAGAAATATATCCATGAAAATATGTAATTATGTGGTTGCAATGGGGCACATCTGATTTGTTTCTTCAAAAAGCATGGGGCAAGCCTACAGAAAGTAATGTTCCTGCACTGTGCATCACATGGAAGCGTTTGGGGAATCTGGTGCTTTCTCCTTGCTCCCAGTCCATTTAGGCACCTGCCCAGCAGGGTGAGGCACCTGCAGCTAGGGACAGGGTGGCAGAGGCCAAAAAAGAGACAAGTGACAGCTCCTGAAGTAAGAGTGCAGTTCTTCTAAACAATAGATATCTCAGAAAAGCAGGGAACAGATGCATTACTGCTTCTTGAGGTGAGGGAAAGAACTGTTTTTCCTAGGGATTCAGAGGACATGATGCAGATCTTGCCATAACTCAGGAGCCTTCGACTGGTTTCAAGATTGACAGCAAGACAGAGTGACATTGTTCAGGTCTTAGATTGATGGACAAATTTCTGAAAATTTCTTGGTCTTTGATTTGAAGCTTTAGTTGTCCTTCACTTTCTACAGATTGGGATTTAAAAGCATTCTGCTCTTTATGTGTGTCTATACTCGAGACATCTTTTTTTGCTGTCCCTGAATAAATGTTAAGCATAAGTTGTTAGTCTATTTGAATTAATATTTGTAAATATTGGGAAGGGATCCAATGAAAATCAAAATTAAGGCTGCAAGACAGCTTTGTCAGGTAATTGCTTTGCAGGATCAAAGGTAACCCAAATGTATCACCAGTAACTGTAGTGGTGCATTTTTCAGTTGATCAGTTCCATATGGGCATTTGCTCCAAGCCTTTAGTTGGTTGATGGGTTCCTGTCCTTTTTAATGGGTGATGGGTGGTTTCATACTGTGTTTTTATATTTACCCCATTGTGTTTCCCTAACTCTATAGAGTACACTCAACCACCCCCGCCAAGTTCCTTTGTATCACTGACACCTGGGCCTTTCCATCATTTGCAGCCTATGCCCTGATGCATAGAGAGTTCCGGGAAATCTATTGATTAGTCCATAGATTCTATATCCCCCTCCCCCATTTATTCATTAGATTGTATTTCAGGTACCCCTCTTGTTTTTTGGGTCACTCCCCTATGCTCCCAATTGGTTCCAAGTGTGTACCTTCCCTTTTCTCCACCCCGCTTGATAAGGTGATGTTGAGCCCAGGAAAATCACTTCCACATGAGCACCTGGGGTGAATAAACCAGCTTCAACCACCACAGAAGTCCTCCTTTCTTTCACTCGTCATCACCACGTGTTTGTCTGAGATTCAGACCCAACAAGAAGGATACATGGATTGTATCACTGTAAGCAAGGTTGGTACCAAAAGCTAGCTGGAGGTAAACTGCACCCCGACATAAATAACTTTGATTTTTTTGCTTCTAATATTATCTCTTTTTACATGAGACATTGAAAGCTGTGAGATGTTGTAGGCTAGTATAGTTTGGAGGAGAACATGTTGAGAGGATGCAATGCTTTCTTTGGGTAGTGTTCATGTTTCCAAAAACCCATGCAAAATGTGGGCTTGATGAATAGTATAAAGAATGAAATTACAAGAGAAAATTTCCTATCTTACTGAAACATGTTTTCTTCACTCATCATGCTCCAAAATCTTTGTAGATGTTTCTCAGAATCACATTTAATCTGATGGTTAAATTGCTTCTTTCCTTTTCCTCCCTCCATTTTTTTCCTGTTTTCTTGGCTTTTCATCCTTCCCAATTCTTTATGACACCTGCAATTTTAACATTATATCCCAGGGATTTCCTGTCCAAAAAACTCAGGTGGCTAGTGACTGTAATTATTTTTCTTCCCTAATAAGTTTAATAATTTCTGCTGGGTTTGTTAAAAAATTGCAATTTATCCTACTGAACAGGAGAAGTTTAATCAATTACCTCTACAATGTTCTTGCAGACTTTGTTTTTTAAAAAATTTCTTTCTGCAATAATTGTATGCGTATAAATAGAACAATAATCTGTGGCCTGTGTTATTAAGCATTCTGCAGGGTGGGGTTTTTTTGTTTTATTTTTTTAAGCAGACTGGGCAATGTCAGCCATGTTTAAATTATTAAAATGCCTCAGGTTTGTGTGCAATAACATAAGCACAGGCTCTGGATCTAAGTGAGCTAATTTTCATATTCTGTATATTGCTGTTCCTTTAACTTTAAGAGCATTGAGGACATTGATCATGTGGAAATTCTGAGCTGAAAGCATCTGCTCCATGATTAAAAGAAATCCAAATGAATATACTCTAAAATAATTTCTAAGAAAAGATACATAAAGTAATTAACCTCAGTAGAATTGCAGATATTCTGTCTGAGAACCTGTAATATACCCCTTGCATAAAGAGCTAGTATTGTAAGGCAGAGAGATTTACCCAGAGGCATTTGAGAAATGCAGGGGAATAGTGCAGTTTTGGCTGATAATTAATTAAAAAGACCATATACAATAGCAAAAAAGAAAAAGTACACTAAATTGTTAAGTTTGTTTTCACAGGCAAGGACTGACAAGCAACCAGTAGTATTGAAAACTGATAGAATGAAAAGCAAAGAATGCAGAATTTTTCATCATATACAGTGGAAATATTATTTGGTGAATGAACATCACCATGACATGATGTTATTTGGATGAAAACAATGACCATTTGAATAAACATGCAGAAAAGGTAGAATTAAAAAATAAAATGTTTACATATTCACACTTTAATCAAAATCATAAGCATCTGATAAGGAGAACAATTGATGGTGTTCAAGATGAGTGAAAGTGCTGAATGCACTTTGACAAGAAAAAAATGGGAGAGAAAGGCAGTACTTACTCTTTTTTCTACCTCAGATTCTGGTCCAAGAAGTATCTGAGAATTTTACACATTCAAAACCTTCACCAAATCTCATGGGCACAGTTCATCTTCACTTTACACACATTTGTTGTACAAAGGGTCTGTGCACACAATTAACATAAAGCTTCACACCTACGTTGGATTACTATGCCTGTGTTCTACACTAGCAGTAAATGAGCACCAGGTGAAGGTGGCAGGTGCTGATTTTCAGGGGCTGCAGGGCTGTGAGGAGTACAGGTGGTTCCAGCCAGCTCCCAAAATGACCCACTGCCAGGCACAGCTGAGCCCCACAGCCAAGGTGGTGGTACATTGGGGAAAACATGTTTTAGAAAGGGCAGAGCATAAAGGGGAATTCAGAAAAACTGAGATGAGTGATCTGCAGGCACCAAAATGAGAGAAGGTGGGGGAGGTGCTCCGGGTGCTGGAGAAGCGATTCCCCCACAGGCTGTGATGAAGAAAGACCATGGTGTGAGAGACTCCCCATCTTGCAGCCCCTGTTTGTGACTATGGAGTAGTTTACAGGATGCTTTGCCTGCTGGTAACAGATAGGGTAAACCTTTGTCAGAGGGGCAAAAGGATCTTTGCACAGGAGTTAGTAGGATTCATGGAAAACCTTGAAGCCACTGTACAGTGCATAAATGACAATACAGTAGCCATCAATGAAACATGGTGGGACAACTTGCACAACAGGAGTGTTATAATGAATGGCTAAAAACTCTTCAGATTGAATAAGCAAGGAAGGAGAGGTGATGGGGCAGCCCTATGTGTTCAGGAGTATTTTGACCGTCTAGAGCTTGATGATGGTGACAAATAGCATTGAGTGTTTATGGGGAAGAATCAGGGAGGAGGCCAACAAGGCCAATATCATGGTGGAATTCTGTTGTAGACCACACAACCGGGTAAAAGATGCAGAAGGAATATTCTACAGAACCTAACCTGGCTACTGCTGTAAGATATAATAAAAATCTTCATATTTATACATATATATATTAGTTGCAAAAGGAGAGCTTAGGAAAATCTCTATATTTTGTTGGGTGCATGGTAAAATATCGTATCATAGATGAGGAAAAGGTTGAAGTACTTAATGATTTCTTTGACTCAATCTTTAATACTAAAACTCAGCTTTTCTCTGGATACCCAGACATCTGAACTAGAAGATAGAGATGGGGAGCAGAATGAAGCCCCATAATCCAGGAAAGAATGTTCAGAGACCTGCTGCATGCACAGGTCTGTGAGACTGGATGGATACAAAAGCTCTGTAGAGGGGAGTGAACAGGGTGGATTGATGCATGAATCCCAATTTTATGAGGGTCTGCACCTTGGTCACAACATCACACAGCACTATGATCTTGGGGCACAGTGCCTGGAAAGCTGCCTAGTGCAAAAAGACACAGAGATGGCTGAACATGAGCCGATGTGTGCCCAGGCAGCCAAGAATGGCATCCTGGCCTGTATCAGCAATAGTGTGGCCAGCAGGACCAAGGCAGGGATTGTCTCCCTGTACCCAGCACTGGTGAAGCTGCACTTTGAACCTTGTGTGCAGTTCCGGGCCCCTCACTACAGAAAGTCATCGAGGTCCTGGATCCTGTCCAGAGACAGACAAAAAAGGTCATGAAGGGCCTTATGAAAAGCAGCTGAGGAAGCTGGGGTTGTTTAGCAAAGAAAAGAAGAGACTCAGGAGAGATCTTAGTGGTCTCTAACACTATGTGAAGGAGAGTGTAATGAGGTGGGGGTTGGTCTGTTCTCACAAGTATCAAGCAGTAGGAAAAGAGGAAATGGTCTTCAGTTGCACCATGAAAGGTTTAAATTGGGTTTTAGAAAAGATTTCTTCACTGAAAGGGTTGTCAAGCAGTGGAATGGTCTGCCCAGGTGAGTGGTTGAGTCATAATCCCTGAAGGTATATAAAGGATGTGAGGATGAGCTGTTCAAGGACATGGTTTAGTGGTGGACTTCAGTGTCTGGTTTATGGTTGAACTCAATGATCTTAAAAGTCCAGCCTGTTCTATTCTGTTCTGTTCTATTTGTAACAGCTAATTTCAGGAAAGTAATGGAGGTAAGTCCTGCTGGTGGAAAGGAAGTTTTCAGGAGTGTTGCAGGACAAAAAGGTATTAGGGACATTCTGTATACAGAGCACATATGAGCTATAGAACAAATTTTTAAGCTAAAACTCCTCTTTGATTAGTGCTTAAGCATATAAATATTAGATCAGAATTTTTTTTTTTTTCCTCAGAACTAGGTACTGACAAATGAAATAAATGAATTCTAAATCTCTTTAAAATAGGTCTGGTTTTATTTACATTTATACACTTAGATTTGTCAAGTTAGTAGTTATATTGAAACAATTCACAAAAGTGAGAAACTCAGAACTGTTTTACTTCTATAGAACAATTATAAACAACTTTAAAGGGCTGTACACTTTGACATCACTTTTTTTCCTGTGCCATAAACTAAAAAAAATTATCCAGGTCACTGAAGGATATTCTCACAGAGAGAATTCTGTGATGTAATGTACACTTATCTCCCTCCCCCCACAGCAGAGCACATGGGACACCATTAGTGGCCCTGTGAACGAAAACACATTGCTCAGGAGAATGTGAGCAGGAAAGCCAGTATTTTAAGCACATACAGCTTAAAACAACTTTTTTAAATAACAGCTTTTCATAGAGGTAGTGTGGTGTTCAGCCAAAACCTGAGCCTTTCCAATGTATTTACTGTCACCCGTGTGTGCAGTAGTGGGTCTGTGCCACTTAAATCATCCCTGAGAACTGGTGTCTTTGCTTCTTGAAGAGGATGCACCCCAAAGACTCCCATACCCTCTGGTGTGGGTTGTGCCATGCCCCTCTCTGTTCATTCTGTCATCTTTACATTTACAGGCAGCTAGTTAGGTGCTGTTACTTACCTCACACATTTGGCAAAGGTTAACACTTTAAGATGTGAAAACTGACCTACATTAACCACTGTAAGTTTTGGGTTTTTTCACGACACAATCACTAGTCTATTTTCTAGCTAGCTCTTTTTACTTTTCTGTGTCTTAATCTGGATCTCTGAAGCTTGTAGTTTTAAGCTGAGGCCTGTCATGTAAAACTTGATCAAAGGCTTGCTACAAATCCAAATAAAATATATTATATGCACAGTTATTATCAACCTTGCCTGTAAAATGAAGATATAGGTACAAAAATCTTAGACTGTAGCAATGTATTTGCAAGCATTACAATGTGATCTGCTACAGAGGGCTATTCTTTTGATGTTTCATTTGTGGTATATATTGTTCCACAAATAAGGTAATCCTTAATAATTTTTACTCTGCAAAGTACAAAAAGAATGCCAGAGTAAGTCTAACATAAAGACATACAGTTTCTCTTAAAAAACAGTAGAGTTTTTTGGTTTGGGTTTTATTATTATTGTTTTAGGAGATTTTGTTTATTTGCTTGATTCTGTGTATTTAAGGTAAATATTTGTTTTTATTATTTGTTGGCAAATATGGCAGTTAGAACTCTTGTGTACACTTGTGTGTATTTTAAATTGTCTTATCACTGAAGACAGTTAAAATTTTGGTTAGAGGACAATACCATTGTTCTGTGTATCAGGAGGCTCGTGTTCTTACTGGTGAGAGGGATTTCTTTGGTACCTAAGACAGTTGGAGTCTTTGCACAATTTTGAAATTATCTGTGTATTTTTAAAATACGTGAGTCATGTCAAGGAGACGTGAAAAGAGTCAAAGAATAGCACAAGAAGCAGCTCACTTCCTCACAAGCTTCTTATTGCTGCTGATCTCCTAGGTCCATTGTTCAGCAAACTGTCTCAAGACAGAGCTTTTTGTCCAGGACTGAAAAGTGGCATTTTGGCATTTGCTGTTCAGCACGGCAGGGACAAGTGTACTATTTGAGGTGGTACTAGAAAGGAAATCACCATTAGCACATTTCAGTTCTCCTACAGGTACAACTTTAGAGTTCCTTTAAAATGCCTTCTCCTTCAGGAAGGGCTTTTTTCACTTTATTCCTGTCAGGAAAGCACTGCACCATTCCAGAAGTGGCAGGCTGGATCTCTGAACTGAGCCGATATTTCCTAATCGTATTAAAACCACTGGCATAACAGATCTTGACATTTGTGAACTCCTTCACATTGATGTTAGTGGTTGATGGTGAATGGCAAAAACTCCACCCTGAAAAAGTAAATCCTGTTCACTGGTTCACCAAAGATTCATGGAATATAAAAGAAAGGAAGAAGAAGGAAAAAACCCCAGCATTTAACATCTATGAAAACTATTTTTCCCCATAATTTCTAAACTTTTCCAATTCCAATTAACCCCAAAATTATATAGAAACAGTAATGCTAGTTTTGTGCTCTGTATGTCTCTTTCCCAACATGTACTACAACTTACTGGCCTTCTTATTGGGTCAGCTGCTGCAAGTGTCTGGAGCTTTGGTTCCTGATTGGGAAGAATAACTTTGGCTAATTTGTGAGATATTCCCCATCAAAAACTGCAGATTATTGCCTCATAATAACCCTGGCTTTCTTCTCTTGTTAGTATTCTACATGACAGCACTGAAACACATCATCATTATATTCTATTCAAGGTTTTGGTTTTGGTGTTTTGTTTGTTTGTTTTTGGTTTTTTTGTTTGTTTGGGTTTTTTTAACTAATAGTAAAATTTGATTAGTTCAGTATATGCAGTTCTGGTTTTTATCAAAATTACTGCAAAAAAATTCCTGAATTTTCATGTAATGTAAGCTGATATGCCTTGTGGGAAGAAACTAGGAATTTTGTTGTCTACAAATAAAAGAGTATGTATCAGCAATATTTTTGAGTGTTAGAAGGAAAATCTGAAAAACTGAAAAGGCATTTGTGGGCACAGAATAGAGCATGTCCTGATCCTGGAACTTGTTATTGATTCTTCACCAGGGTCCCAAATTAATATACAAATATTTCCCTAACTCTGCAAATATTAATGAAGAATTTAAATTATTAAAGATACCAAAAGATCTTAGATCAGCATCAATATTATAAAACCTATATTATCAGCTTATATTTTTATATAGTAAAAAAATTTAAACCTAATTTTGTTTACTTGTTGTTATTGTCTTTTTGTAATCATATATTCATAGATAAATTTTAATACTTGGTGAACCTATGTCCTGGAACTTATGTTTGCAATAATGCTAATAGCTGACAATAATAATCATAGTCAGTTTAGAAATAATGTAGTCAATTAATTTGTAAATATGAGTTTCCTTTACATAGACAAGTTACAATTTATAAGACAAAGAAATGGAGTAATGAAGTGACCTTAACATTCTGTGTGTGATAACAGCCAGCTTGTCATACAGCCTTTCTCTCCTGACTCAAAACCCAGTGCTTCGTGCAGTGTATCATACTCCGTGATATACTTAGAACTCTTGGTTCATTATTGTTAAAAACAATTATTTAAAGAAATACCTAACTTACTACATGCCTCAATTGTTAGCAGACTGGGTGTACCAAAAAATATGATGAGTACAAGTTAATTTATCTGTAAATTTAGGACTCCTGGGTTCTGGACTCTGTCTTGAAAAATTATCGCAGAAATGTCTTACAGTTATCTCTCAAGAGGTAGAGTTCAGGGCACATCTAGAAGATACAGAAATTAGATATTTCTAAATCATATTGAATTGAATGTAATCTATTTCACGTTCAATAACAAAAAAAAAAAAAAAAACAAAAAAACCACAAAACAAAACAAAACAAAAAAAAAGAGTTTCTAAGTTGTAGATTTCGTACTTTATAAAATTCCAGAAATTGAAGTTCTATGTGATGGGATTTGAAAGATCAAACTCGAAAGCCTCTAGATTTGGAGCTCCCAGATTGTGAGCCTGTATAAGGCAATGTAGAATCATTATAGTTATATAGTTTCTTCTGTGCAGAAGGACAACATAATAAACTGTCATCTTTTCTGAACTGTGTAAAAATTTGCAATGAAGCTTACAGAACTGAGCAGTGATGAGCCAGGTGAAGCTAGAAATGAATTGGTTTCAGATATATTGCTAATAAAAGGTGATTTGTTCTTATTTAGCCATTCTCATTTTTCAGAATTTCCTCAAAAGGATTTAATCTGATAATAAGGTATAATATGACCAGTCTCATCCATATTATCAAATGCTCTTTCCTTATGTTGGTTTCTTTACATCTAATTTTCAAATGGTGTGACATACAAAAAAAAAGTGTTGAATCTTAGTGGTAGCTTAACTTAAATGAGTTTAGTATTCATTTGAGAACATAAAAAATTCATAAGGTCTATTTTTTGGGGGGGAAAAACCTTGCTGATTTATTTATAATTTTCAAAACCAATTAAAACTTCCCTTTATTATTAAGAATTCTTTAGCTTCTCTTAGGGAATAATAATAATAATAATAAAATATAAATAAATAACAACAGAGAAATTGAATATAAAGAACAACCATACTAAATACAAGATATTATTAGGAAAAAAAAATTCTGGGAAATTTACCCACAATTTTGATGCCTTCAGGTTGCTAGAATTGTCTGTATTTTCTGCTTGGAAATACAAAGGAATGGAAAAAAATGGTTATGAATTTTTTCCCAAATAATACAAACTAGAGAATCTGGGAGAGAAAAAAAAAAGCCTACTTTCTAGTTTATATTTATCTAAACTTTGTAAGAAGTACCACCTACACTGTAGCTACAGTACAGCATAGTTTAGAACTGTTATGTAAGAGTCAAATGAAAAACGAGTAGTTAAAAACTGGTTTTTGTAATCTCTGCAATGTAATTATCCTCCCTGGATTATTAAAGTCTGGCAATATTTTCATGTATTCCTTTGGAATCAATTTATTAATTAAAAAATTAGGCCAGTTCCACTGACCTAATTAACTCCAATAAAACTAACTAGGTTGCAATTAAGATTCTTCTTTCACATAGGTATTTTCTGTCTCTTTAGTGCCATTTGTAATTTAAGTCTGGAGGGGTAGTATGATTAATTCTTTCATACTCTTTGTCTATTACTGTGTCACCTGGGCTGCTTACGTGAAATAACGAGTCCCACAGCTAACAAAAACCAGGGGCAAAATATTTGAAATGCCAAATCTAGCATCTGTATTATTTGTGGCATTTGTTGTCTCTGTGGGAGAAAAAAATCTTTGCTAAATAATGTGAAGAATCTTATAATCCTCATTATACTGTCACTGCATTTTCCAGGGAAACAGAAGGTTTACTGGTTAACAAAAACTGAGCTTCCAGAATTTGTCAGCTGTCAGGTTGGGAAGAGTGGATTATACCTGTGTTACTGGGTGGGTTTGCTGACTGAACAGAGTCACATTAAAAACAACAACAACAAAAACCAAAAAAAAAAAACCCCAAAAACCTCACAAACCCTGTGTGCACAACAGAAAACAAATATCATGTTACTTTCTGATGAAATTAAAGCAGTATCTCTATCCAAGCATAAAGAGTTCTAGAACAAGACCAGATTAATCTTTTGGTTTAGGTCTATACTTACAAAATCTTAGACCAGGATGCTGAGGTGTACAAACAGCACTCCACATAAAACTCCAGGGTGTTTACAGTAAGCTGTATTTGTCTTGGCTCCCACTGCAGTTGGTTAATGGTGGGAAGATGGGCCACGTAGGTGATCTGTTATCCAAATTAGACATCTACTTTAAGAGGGGATAAGTCTCTTTGTTTATATGTTTATTTACCTTTGCTTTCTGAGAGACCTAAAGTAGACTAGATGAGAAGTCTAATCTTCCAGATAGTTATTATAAGATAAAAACACTATAGGAAGTTAATCATTACAGTAAATTAATCATGCTTGTTACAATCTGACCTTTCCTTGGATGGTCAGGATAAATAAAATAACATAATAACCTTGAAAAAACTCCTGAAAAGAGCGACCTAAGGGAAAACAGGCAATTCAGAAAGACAGAGCCAGAAAACCTTAGTTGTAGAAGGAAATTTTGAGAGAAAGAATCCTTTAGGTTCCAGAGGTCCTGTCAAAAATCTTTCTGTCAAGGAGTTAGATGACTCAAGTAATTCCAAATAGCAAAACAGTGATCATCTGGCAACAATATCTGGTATGACAGGAAAAATACTAGCTGAAATATGATCTCATAGGACATTTTACATAGGCCCTAAATGTTGCTGTTTCCAAAAGTTTTACTAGAAGAAAATGAAAAGGCATAGGAGTCGATTACACTGAAAAGCCACTGTTGGTACCAATGTCACAGAATTCCTCACTTGGCCAAATATGACTGCAGCACTATGGCAGTCATTATCACCTTTTTATACTATGTACTTTGTAAACTATTTTCCCCTTCTAGCATTCACAAAGAGGATTATGGTGTAAATGCTATATTTTGTTTCTTCTAAGGACACTTCATATAACTAAAACCTTCAATGTATGAATTGAACTGGTTCTAGCCGACTATTTCCAATTGTTCTACATTCTTTTTTTTAATTTACATTTTTAATTATTTCAGAAACGGGTATAATTAAGTTCAAGATAGTGAATGACTTTATTAACCGCACTAATTCACCACATAGTAAATAATTATGAACACAATTGGGAAAAACAATAGAAAAGGAACCTTCTTTTATATAAATCTAATAAAATATCGCAAATCAATAAATTTATAATGAATTTAACTTCTTTGAAGAGTACTTTACATGGTTTTCTTATCTTTTTCTGCCTCATAAAGGATAGGTAAAGAATGATCACTACTACTTAGATGGAAATTTCTGTTTCATATATGTGTATATCCTCTGACTCCTTCTATTTGGCCATCATTACCTTACTACGTTACAATTAGCAATGTCACAGATACAACAAGTTACAAGTGATTGCCCATAAATCATAATAAAATATGTCACATAACATCTAGGTTTTAGTGTAGTATCTGAGATGCCTGGTGAGACAATCTGGACATTTGAATTATATGTGGTTTTTCCATTATCTAGATAGAAACCACGTTCTCTAGATAGCTATTGGGATATGTGTACAAAATTAAAAATCATTACACAAGAAAGTTTTCTCTTTGTAAAATTGTAAAATTCCTTATTTCTTCATGAGAAATGGATGAAGAGTGTTTTCTGAGCATAATGCTTTTTAAAGAGTAGAAAAACACTCTAATTATCTTATGTTGTAACAACACATGATTTATTAGCTACACATATCTATATGTTTGTTTCTAAAAATATTATTCTTGTTACTATGGAATTTAAATGACTCTTATTTCAATGCTTCTGTAGATGATCTTCACTGTGTGAAATGAAGACTTTTTATGGTGGAGCAAGTCCAATATATATTTACTAAATGCACCTAACAGCAAACAAAATAAAGCAATATATCAAGAGATGTTCTAAAGCTTAGTGGAATTTTAGACAATAATCTGAATTTTTGTATTTTTTCTTTACTATCTTTATGTTTTATTGGTTTCCTGTGTAACAGGAGAAACTTCTTTATTCTTACGTTTCATAATAAAAGTGAAATTTGTATTTTACTTGGAGAAAGAACAAAACTTTTTCACAAAACCAGCCAGTACCGAGTGACACTGGATTTTAGGTGTTAATTTAACCAAACTATTAGGAATCAGGTCAGCAGTTCTCCACAATCCACTTAAGATCTTGAAAAAAAATTAGAAAATCTAGGCTGATCAAAGCTGCTTCTGTGGACAGAGAATGAAATAACCCATTCCTCACTTCAGGGGTAAAAAAAAAAAAACCCAGCATGTCTTGGAAATTTGATCAGTCTATAAATATCCCAGAAATTTTGCTTTTAATATGATGGATACACTTGCAAGTCTTTATATGCTAAAAAACCTCTAAGATTCTGGGTGGTTAACTCTTTTAGAGAAAAACTGCAGTGATGAGTAATTGCATATCAGGATGACTAAGAAGTACCTTAATTAAGCCATAAGGAGCTAGATGTTTCCAGAATTTGTCATTTATGTTGATAAAAAGTGACTTTGAAACATGCTCATTATTCAGTGCATGGGAACGCTAACTGTAGCACAGAAATCATGATAACTGTGGCAACGTTTTGTCAGTGTCACGCGGATTTAAAATGCAAGGATTGTCTCTGCTGAAGAAGGGCTGTCTACTCATTACAAACAAAGACCCATAAACTTGTCCCTCACTCATGATGTGTTTATGGCTTTTAACATAACAGTTCACGGCAGGTTGAACGTGAGTCAGCAGTGCCCTGGCAGCCAGGAGGGACAACCCTGTCCTGGGGATGAGGGAGGGGATTGCCCCACTCTGCTCTGTCCTGAGGTGGCCTCACCAACCCAAGTTCAAGAAGGGTTTGGACAATGGTCTCAGGCACATGGTGTGATTTTTGAGGTTGTTCTGTGCACAGCCAGGAGCTGGATTCGATGGTCCCTGTGGATCCCTTCCAACTCAGTTTATTGTATGTATTTATTGTATGATCTCCAAGAAAAAAAATTATTTAAAAACTGATGAGAAGTGTCAATCCTTTAGAATTATCCTGTTGTATCAGATCAACAGAACCATTAATTATCAAATAGAACATTCTGCTATTCCTGCTGCTTCTGATGTACAGAGTTTAAACAGTAATTTTTTTTCTCAAATAAGAACGATTAATATAATAGCTGAATATTGTAGTTAAATGAATTACTCTAGTATATCTAAGGAATTAAATCTTACTAGAACCTTATATCTAGCATTTTCTGAATCCTTCAACTTACCTTTACTAGACACTACTCTGAGTTTGTGATCTGAGCAAGAACATTTGGGACTGGTGATTTAACTGGAGAATTTTTTTTTATTATTTTTTTTCTCATTTCACACTGACTGAGACTACATAACACACCATTTTGCTTCTGGAGTAGATGCCATTAATTTCAGCTCTCCAGATGTTAAAAGAAACACTTTTTCATTTTGTATTAAAGACTTCCTGTTCCTCAGGAGACTGCCACAGTGGGAATTATATCTGACAAAGTGAGTGTATGCTCCTTTTACAGTCAGTGAAGAGGAATAAGCAATTGAAGAACATGGATATAGCATCCTGGCATATACAATCAGCAGAGATCAGATTGACTATTACAAGGTTGTTCTTCATTGCCTGTGTCATTTTTTAATATTTTGAAATAACAAATGTGTGACACAAAGAATTGCTGAGGAGGTTCAAGGCAGAAGGAAGAGCAATCCAAATGTATTGCATTAGGCAAGGGATTTACTTTTCTCTTACAAAGTGTATATTCTAATTGTTTGTGATTTTTTTTTTGTTAAAAGTCATATCCAGTTCCTAAGAAACTATAAACCTGAAATATGTTTCTATGCAGACAGTGGCTCTCAAAGTTTTTAAAATTAAATCCATCTTTGCAGCATCACATGCCTTTGTGTGCTACCTTCTGCATATAAATTCAAACTAATCACTTTTTCTTTCAAGACCTTGCTTTTTATTAACCAGTCACTTAAATTTAAAATTAGTAATTTTATTTCTGGGAAAGACCTTGCATTCACTTTTTCCACTTATATATAAAAGACTCAATAACTGCCACCATTTTACCATTTCTCAGATGAGATGACAGCAGATAGGTTCCTGCAGATGAGTGAAGAAGACAGTGCACTGCATAAGAACATAAAATAAGAACCATTTAATGATAAAGAGCCATAGGAAGTAAGTTAAGCACCATGCAGTTTAATACTTCCTTGATAGCAGATAATAGCTGCTATCAGGAAGAGTGTTGGAACACAAAGCTGTAGTGTAGGAAGCGCAAAATATCACTTCCTCTAACAGATCTTGCAATTCATGCCTGTTTTTCTTTTTTGAACTTATCTGATGACTTTTGTATTTCATGTAAGATTTTGCCATCTGCTACATTCTATAAAAATCGGTTCCACAGTTTAACAATGCATGGAGTGATAAGAATGTCCTTCTCCTTTGTTGTGTTGATGACTTGTCTGCAATATGTTGAAGAGATGACTTAAGTTGCTCACAAAGGCATTTATGTCTGGGAAGGGGAGAGAACACTGCTCACCTTTTTGAAGCTGTTGGAAGAAAAAAAGTAGTAGATCTACAAAACATTCTTGTTATAATTTTAGAGGTTTCTCCATAAATAGAAAATATTACAATAGACACTGGAAAGTAGGCGTATTTGCATAACATTTCCTTGAAAACAAATGCCTTTTTTTTTAAAGATCATATATTTTTAAAACTCAAGAAAACAAAACCTTCTTAAAAATTAAAGAGGTCTTATTAAGTTTGTTCTCATGCACAGATAATAGAAAATGTTATGGGTAGCCGATGGAGTAAAATGTAGAGTGAGACTGATGAAACAAAATGCAGAAAATGCAGAAAATACAGTACTTTCTTATGATGAATACATTTAGAAATCACAGCCACTGTAATCTGAAATCACCAAGGTAAATGTGTAGAAATAAATAATGCTGTTCAAGACAATGGAAGGAATTTTTAATGTATGCAGTATATAAAGAATAGAGCTTTCTTGTACCATTCCATCACTAATATTCTTTTTATATAAAAAATTTTCATTTCAAGAATAATGTAAAAATATGTGTAATTTAATAGTTGTGGTATTCAGTGCCACAAAAGGAGAAACCAAAGGTTGTTATTTAACAATGTGTATGTATGGTGTGTTGTCACTTTGGCTGAAGCATTGGCAATAAAGCTTTGCTCTAGCATTTGCTTTTAATAAATTACTGGCATTATTATAGTGAAGTGAAAACAATGTTCATGCTTTTGCCCCTGTTCATCCACTTTACAATACAGAAGATGTAATTTTTTTTTCACTCTTGTGTTGGGGCAGTTTTCCAAGTAGAAGAACTCTAAATCTTTGCTGTCCCATAAATATATGAACATAAACAGTGATTTATTGCAATTTAGTTCCTGTTTTGGTGGAGGAGGTTTATGGTGCTGAGAAAACTCATTAATCTAATTCACAGCTCATAGTATAAACATAACCTTTACAATATATAAGAGCAGGAATTATGTGTGGTTATGATTTACTGTTTGTGTTTTTGAAGGAGAAATAAGTATAAACTTGCTTTGCCACTTCCAGTTTTAATACTTGTTGATGAAGTTGAAGAATGAATATGAAACTGCTATAAATAACAATTTATGTGCATTTAGTTTTTGCTGGTTTCAATTTTAATATAAATACTAAAATTTAGAGGCTGTGAGAACAGTTTACTGGGAATCAAACAAGCAACTTTAAAAAGTGTATCACAGACAGAATTGCTATTAACCTGTTCATTTTTTACAGCACTAAATCTGCTTAAGACAGATTTCTGAAGTTCTTTCCTGAACATTTACAAAACACAAGAAAAGGTAAAAGATTAAGTAACTATTGTAGTAGTGCTAAATCACTCTTTATGTCTTACATAGTTAGGTATGCACATTTTATTAGGATTCATACACTCACTGAAGTGGAAAACCTCAATTTTGAATCTTGAGGGGCTGTTAATATAATAATTGTAAAATATTCATATCATGTAATGCTATTATGAGTTTACCTATGCTTCCACTGAATTTTAAGAGAAACTTGTGATGCTTGTAAAAAATCAGCATATTTTTTGTTAAATGTTCAAAAGAACTATCATATTTTGTTGTTTCTATTTTCACTCACTATGCAGAAAATCATGAATAGAGATCACACCTATAATTATGAAATTGCAACATTTTTATATATAGCTTCTGGGATGTTGTCAATAAGTTTCTTGTACTTTAACTTATAATATTGTTGAGAATATTTTGCAAAATGTGTATGTGACATCATTGGAATGTGGCATGGTTAGATATATTTAGCTGAAGTCTTTTGAACATGTTACAATTTGGATAAAGATAAAAATATGTTATCAAAAACTCTTAACCAATCAAAGGATACTTCTTTTAAGGAGACATCTCTGTATAAGGCAGTATTTGTGAAGCTTATATAATATATATGTTTTCATTAGTAATTCTGATATACTGATATATTATTGCTGCTAATACTCTTAAAATAATGTATTTTACTATTCAGAAACTATGAGAAAGCTAGGAATCATTACAGTGATAAAATATTGTGCAAAGTCTGATTTTCATATGGTAAATGAAGCTTCAATTTAAATTCACTAAAGTTACAATAGAAATTCTTGTTGGAAAGATTTTATCATTGAAATATTATATGAATTAAAAGTAATTCATAAACCTTATAATTTCTTCAAACTGTAATCAAGTATTGCTGACTAGAACCTATTTTATAAAGAATGTTGATTACTTATAGTTCATCTTTCAACTGAGCTTCTTGGTGATCTCCTTGTGACCAGAATTTATTTCTAAGACACATCTTTGCATTTATAAGATGTATGGAAAGAAATTGCATTTCTTTACATACTGGTTCACAGTTTTTCCCAATTCCTTTCTTTTATATGGTGACAGTTTCTGTATAACACAAGAAACTGAAGTGTCTGCTAGTGTAGTACATATTGAAACCATGTATCTGTAATGTGCTATTTTATTTCAAATATGTAAATTAATTTCTAACTTAGCTTTTATTGATTACTCAACTTTCCTTCCAAGCTGTGAAAAGAAGAGAAAAATTAGAGCTATCCCTTCAATAGTTGTTAGGAAGAAAATACTGTGGTGTCTCTAGTCACATCAAAAGAAAAGTGATATTCTTCAAGAAAGTATTACTAAGAAAGGGGAAAAATTAAGGACAAGGACGCATTTTTATAAATGATTTTGTGACTTATATATTTAAGATACTATTTTTTTATGTGCCTACATATTCATGTCTTTTAAAGTACTGAATAATATATTATTCCAAAAGTTAAGCAGTCAATGTTTGGATGACCCTGGGTAAAATTTCTACGCAATATGAAGATGTCAATGACACATAATTCTTACAAAATTAGAGTAACAAGATAATTTAACCTGAAAATCAGTAGATTTGTTCGGGTACTTTCTCTAGAAACTATTTTAATTTTCCTTATTAAAGCTGCATGTTGGAATACATAAACTCTTTTACTTGTATTAGAATATTTTTGTACAATATATTTAACTATCATGAGATGATGATCAAAGGAGGCTTTGAGAATATCGTTACAGACATTCTACAATCTATCTCTTGGGTTAAAATTTTTCATTTCTTCAAGCAATGGCAGAAGAGTCCATTGCCAATTCTGGATAAAAATATATTGATTTTTGATGGACTCAGGTAATTGAGAACAGTTGATCATATTGCAGAAATGTGAATCATAACAGTGAAATGCTTGGCAATGTATTTTAAAGATTTAAAACACAAGAGTCTTATACTGCCTCTAAATTATATAATCAATAATAATGTATGAACAATGATGTAGTAATGCTGAGAATTCTGCTAAGGAATTGCAACACCCTTATTGAAGCAGTCTAGCTAATAAGAAAATATTTTCTTGAATGCTAAATCTACTGAGTGAACAATCAAAACTGAACACTGGCACACTTCAAATAAATGTTTTATATAAAGCAGACCTGCCTAAATCTAGCAACTCATTGAAGTATTCTAATATTATAATATCCATGAATCCATAAATCAACTCATATAGTGATATACAAATCTGCAAGTAGGTTTCCCCAGTACATGAAAATCGAAAGAACACAATTCACTTCCAGCTTTGGTAAATCAGGCCCAGGCCTAATCATTCACACCTGAAGATAAATTATTATGTCCAGTAAAAGACATTTGTATGACAGGCAAGTACCATTTAATGTAATCCTACTCAAACCTATTCCCATCATTCACTAATTCATTAATGAAAATACTCAAGCTGTATAAAATATAGAGCATATATGCCAAAAATATGTTTCCATGCTACACATATATGCATCAATGTCTCACATGTATTGTCTCTCACAGTGTCCTTCAGACAAAATGTCCAGCATCCAGGTAGGCAAATCCATCATACATTGTGTCAGCATTTGACTGATGGGTTGGGCTCAAAGCATTGTAGTAAATGTGGTAATGTGGGGCTGGCACCCCATCATCAGTGGAGTCCCCCAGCACCCAATTTCGGGGCCAATGCTCTTTAATTTTTTCATAAATGATCTGGTGAAAGAATCATATGTATATTGAGTAAGTTTGCTGATGATAGTAAACTAGAAGGAGTTCAAAGGTGGAGAAGCCTTACAGAGAGATCTGGATGGACTAGAGAGCTGGGCAATTGTCAAATGTATGAAATTCGACAAGAGCAAGTGCTGGATTCTCTACCGTATGTACAAACTGGGAGACAAGAGGCTGGAGAATAGCCTTGCAGAAAGAGATTTGGGCAAATCTCTTGGGTTGTTGGGAAGTTGAATATGTGTCAACAGCTGTCTGAGCAGAAAAAAAGGCCCAGTTGTGTCCTGGGGTGCATTAATGACAGAATAGCTGGCTGATCAAAGGAGACAGCTGTTCTTCTCTACTCTGCATTCTTGCATTCCCACCTCCAGTACATTGTGTGGTTTTGACTACCTCAAGACCTCTGAGAAGCTATTGAGGGAGCTGGGGTTGTTAAGCCTGGAGAGAAGAAGACTCAGGAGTGACTTTATCACTCTCTACAACTACCCGAAAGGAGGTCGTAGCCCGGTGGAGATTGGCCTCTTCTGCCAGGTAATAAGTGACAGGATGAGAGGAAATGGCTGCAAGTTGCAGCATGGAAGGTTTGAAATAAAATATTATGAAATATTTTTATTGAGAGAGTGACCAGGCATTGGAAGAGACTCCCCAGAGAAGTGGTTTAAAAGATATTTATATATGGCACTTAGAATATGGTTTAGTCGTGGACTTTGCACAGTTAGGTTTTACCGTTGGACTTGATGATCTCAGAGGTCTTTTCCAACCAATATATTTTGATTAATATATGACAAGCTTCAAGTAGGTGGGACAGTTTGCAAAGACAGGGTTTTTTTAGGGCTAAAGAATACCTGAAATCAGTCTACTAGTTAATTTTTAATACAAATGTCTCTGATGGTATAAGAATCAGAAGTAATAAAATGAAGACTGTTTAGGGTAACAGAATGAAAACCAAACTTCTAAGAAATAATAATACAACAATACAATACAATAATAATACTAATCTTTATAAAGGGACCACATTTTGAGAACATTCCTTTATGAATAAAGCCCATTCACTTTCCATAGATGATAATTTATTCTTTTGTTCCCTTTTTATTAAGTGAGTCCTGATAACTCTTTCCAAAGAACTGCTGAAATAGGTTTTTCCTCTAGGTTATTTTCCTATGAGCGAACAACAGTACAATGAACACTCAGTCTGTCTAAAGTATGCTGATTTTACTTTACTCTTTAACATTACACTGATTGTCACATATAAATATTTTCTATTAAAAGAAATATGGGCGTGTGACACTTATGCTACATCCACCCCTTACAAAAATTAAAATACTTGACAGCAATTTTTGATGGACTCAAAATTTCCATCAAAGAAACATATCACCAGCATTCTTTTTTGGATCATGATATTCATATATCCTAAGAAAGGCATACTGTGGGTTTAATTGAACAGCATTTAAGAATAATTCTAAGGGATCACCAACTGTGTCTTCACAACTCTAGTTCTAGGTGGGAACATCATGTAGGAGTATAGATTTATTTTTTAAAGGTGCCTAAGTTGCTTCACTAAATAAAGAGCCCAGATCTCTCTAGCTCTGAATATTCACTAGAAACTGCTATACTTGCAGTGTTACGTCACTCCTTTTATGCCAACATGGACTGACAAAAGGATATTCAGATTATTTGGTTCAGAAAACTCTTTGAAATATTGAGATAGTAATCAGTGCTGGGTTTGTTTGGTTCAATTTCTGTCCTTTCAGTATCTGAAGGCCACATTTTGTGCATTTTTCTTCTCCTAGAGTTTAATTCTTATATTATCTTTCAGCAATTTGCTTGGAGGGAGATTAAGTTCACTCCTATACAGGTGAACATTGGTTTAAGCTACTTGTATAAACATTCTCAAGAGAAAGATAAAAGGACCATTCATTCTAACTGAATGTAGATATATAAGCAGATGACTAGTTTTATTTCTGCATCTCTGGAGCAAAATCTTGAGTTATTTAATTCTGTTTCAGTGAGCAGCTTCTATATACTTCAAATTAAATACTTCAGATCTCCTGACCTCCCATATTACTTTCTCCTGCTCTTTTAGATCTTTTCTAAGACACAGTTTTATCCTCCTAGATTTTTTCAAGAAAAATTGGAAAGAAGGAGCAGAAAAATGAAGCTTAATTGTTTCTGTCTTGGTTTTGTTTGTTTGGATTTGGTTTTGTTTGTTTATTATTATAACTATTAAAGCAAGCTGACAGCTTCTCCTTCTTTTGCTAATCAGAGATGCACAGGTATTTCAGGCTGAGCTTAATTTTCTCTTCTCCCTCCTGCCAGTAACTGCAGTAGAAGATTCTGCAATGGATACACTCTGCTTGAGGTAGGCCCCTCTTCTATGCCATGTACCCATGCTGAGAAGGGATAAATCCACCTGACTACATTATACCTTGGAGAAAGGCTATGGAAGGGACATTTTTGTCCCACTAATAACAGATCAGGAATTGATAAGGCTCCAGTGACTCTCAGTTGCTCTTCCACAATATGATAGGAAAGACCTTTTCTGAAAGACTTCTGTATGTATTTCTACACAATATGAACAGAGTAAGCCTATCTGCAAGGCTGGGGAAGGATAATTCCATATAAAGGTGCTCCTCCTCGAAGACGGAATCTTCTTTACCTTCTCATCCTGGGCCCAAAAGCAGATACAGCCTCGATCTAGGCTGTACGGCAATAGGAACGGCAACTTCATCTCATGATGCATCACCTCTGTGTCTGTAATTTGATAGGGGTGGTGATAATGAGGCATATAAACTTGGGTTGTGTCTGCTCCTTTAAATTCTTGGATACAAAGTACTCTTTTTCATAGAGGACAAGTGCTGTTTTCTTGCAAAGAGTCTGCTACCTACAGGAACAGTTTCCAGACTGCTCAGCTCCATCTCTAGACTGTAAGAATAGCTTTGCCAGTTGACTCTTGCTGCTGTTTCTTGATTAAGGTTACAGTGTATCAGTACTTTTTTTGTTGGAGACCAAGAAGCTATAATGGACAATTGTCTACCTATCTTCAATATCCCTGCTGTTGTCCTTGAAGCGAAAGTTTGACTTCAGAAATAAATTCCTAGTGCTCTCAAAATAATTTTCCATTTCAGAAGAAATGTTGGTAGCGTTACTGGGACACGTGTAGCTATTTGTTTACTCTTGACATTGCAGTCCTATGTACTGTTAATGGTAAAAAGCTGTGTATTGTAGGTCAGGTGATTACTTCACCTGTCTACTTTGTTTTCTTTCTCATCCATTACCTTTGTTTCTCCTCTTGCCACCCTTGGATATTTGATCTCCACGAAGAGAGCAGCCCATAGAGCTCATTATTTCACATTTTCCTCCTCACAGATGGTAACCCCACCTGCAGATCTGCCCTTTTATGCCATTACTAACTTCATGCTCTGTTTAAACTCTGTTATGTTTGCAACCAGGTCACCTGCTGAGGGAATGGCTACTTCTGACAAGACCCAATCTCCTGTTGAGCAAATGAGCTACAGACACAGAGGCCCAATTATTATTAAGAGTTAGCATAATTGTAATTATAAGTAGAGTGTTTCATTATAATACAGCTGTTGAGTCTTTAATGCATCCCTGTAATGTGCTTTATTAATAAGCTGTATAGAACTGCTGACTTTACAATTTTCTGGATCACATTTATGATAACAAAAGAGGATATGAAAATGAATTCACTACAGGAGACCTACTGTGTTAGTTACTATGATTCACAAGTTTATTATGGTAATAAAGCAACATGAGACAATAATGTTTGGAACTGAAATACACTAATGATGCTTCATATTGTTCCAAAAACATTATGCAATAGTGGTAAAAAAGCATTATGGCTTGCAGATAGTCAAATGCAGCAGATGTCGCACTGCTGAATAAAAGTGAGAAGGACAGTAATGTTAGCCCCTGAATCGTTTGCTGCTTCCTTCCAAGTCTTTCAAAGTTAAGAGAATGTTTAAGTTGGTTGGCTGATTGATTGGCTGCTTGGCAGAAGAGGATTTTTATTAACTTACACCAATTTCTAAATCAATATTTGAATGACAGTCTATGTGATATTGTCTTCAGTAGAGGTTTTTGCATTACATATGTTAATTTTAGTGCTATGGAGCTGTATACAGTGTACAGAGGAGTAGTTGTAAATAAGTCTTGCAGCAAAGCTGTGCTGTGAGTTGTAAAATATGTCATATCAGTGAAGATGAAGAGCACAATATGCATTAAGTGTGCTGAAGCATGACAAGCATGATGAGAATCGTGGAAAAATCATAATTTAGATTTAAAAAAATATAAACAGACACTATCTCAGAACACAAGATTATATACACAGGTCTATATGATGATAAAAATGTATCTTATGCAAAAATTATGAAAAAATACTTTATCATAAACTGTATTGAACAGATTGTTGTAGGAAATTTGCAGTCAAGAAAAGAAATTTAAATGGAATATTTACATGCAAATAATGGTAGACATAGAATCTAATGTTCCTATATGCCACTTAAAAAATGAGAAACATAGTTCAAGTGTTTTGGGGAACTGCTAAAAACAGTAAGTTCTATCATTCATTGAACATCTTCTCAATTACCTAGTTTTCATTATTCTGAAAATGTCTTATGTACTTAATTTTGTTTGCCAACAACAAAATCTTTTGTTTGAGATGAGTTGTTTTTTTCTGAGATGGGCAATTTTCCTCTAATTGTAAAATTTAATATCCAACTACAGTTATATGGCTCTTAAAAAAGAAAAGTTGTTCTGCAAACCCTTTGTTCTCCAAACAAATTTGGAACTATCAGTCCTGCATAATTAGGACTCAGCTGTTTGTACCGTTAATCAGGTTGGTCTTAAAAGTGGACTTAAGACCACTCTGGACTTAACAGTGGCCAGATGTTAACTAGAAAGTAGAACAAAACTCCATGCAATTGTAGTTGCAACCCATTTTTGACTTTAAGGAAATTACTAAGTCTAGTCACAAGAGCCTCTACGAATGAATGCATAATGTAGTAGATTATTAATCAAAAAAGTGCTTTTCTCCACTCTTGTATTGAAGAGGATTATATGGACTGAGTTCCAAGAAGCTTGAGATGGAAATTTCCAGTAATTTTCTGTAGTACAAATAGCTAGATAGTTGATCTAATTAACTGAGTTTCCTTTCAAAAAAATATCATTTGAAGATTGTAATAGTGGTTTAACCTCAGTTGGCAGCTCAGCCCCACACATTCACCTACTAGCAGGACTGGGGAGAGATTCAGAAGACTAGAAGTGAGAAAAATCTTGGGTTTAGATAAAGATAGCTTTATAGGTAAAATGCAAGTCATGTGCTCAAGCAAAGCAAAACAAGAAATTAATTCACTCCTTCCCAAGGCCAGGCAGGTGTTCAGCCATCTCCAGCAAAACAGGGCTCTGAAGATTCTTCTATTTCTTCTTCTTTCCTCATCTTTATCTGCTGAGCATGATGCCGTATGGTCTGGAATATCCCTTTGGTCAATTGAGGTCTATGTCTTCTCCACACTTCATGTGTACCTCCAGCCTCCTCACTGGTGGGGTGGTACAAGAAGAAGGCCTTGGCTCTGTGCAAGCCCTACTCAGCAATAACAACAACATCTATTATTAACACTCTTTTCAGCACAAATCCAAATCACAGCCCCATAACAACTACTCTGGAGAAAATTAACTACTCTTCTCCAGCCAAAATTGACACACATATTAAATGTAAAAAGACCTTATCTGGATGGACTGTATGGCTGTCTGCTTGTCTTCAAAGGAATTTCTCCTTTGACTCAGAAAAGAACTCCATGTTAGATAAGCTGAATTACTTCCATGGGGTCAATTACCTAAAATCTTGGTGAGGTAGTTGTCTAACAACATGCCTAAACTAGGATGACATAGAAGAGTATTTAGTCTCATAGTAGTTGGGTTGGAAGGAACCTTAAAAAGATTCCTGCAATAAACGGGGAAATATTAAACTAGAACATGTTTTTCAAAGCCCCACGCAAACTGATCTTAAATGTTTCCAGGAATGGTGCAACTCTAATGTCTATGGATAACCTGTTCTCGAATTTGACAACTGTCATTGTAAAAAATAATGTCTTCCTTACATCTTGTCTAAATTTTCCCTCTTTTAGTTTAAAACCATTACCTCTTATTCTAGTGTGACCCATTTAATCACTGAAAACCTGCATAGGTCCCTCCAAAGCCTTGTCCACTGCTGTGGTCACTCCACCATAAAAGGCCGCTGGGTTGGTCAGGCAGAATTTGTCCTTGGTAGAAACACCCTGGCTGTCTCAGATCACAACCTCCCAGGCACAGAGGTGAGCCTGTCAGGATGCTATTTCCCAAGCTCCTCCTTTCCACTTTTATTAAACATGCATGCAATCTTGAATTTATTGTCCAATGAATGTTATGAGATGCAATGGCCCATCCTTCACGGTGCTGATCAGTTCGAAATCTGGTGAGTCTCAAAGTACCCTTTCATTCTTAGACACTTCTTTCTTCATTGATTATAGAGCAATTCACAGCATCAAAACAAAGATGAAATAAGAACTGGAAGATTATAGTCTTGGAAAATTTCATTAGACTCAAAAGTATCTGGAAATGTAGAAGATTTAAAGTTCACTTGTAATGTGTAACAAATGGGTGGCAGCAGAAAAGAAGACATTTAGAGGCAGTCATATTTCTAAAGCAGCTATTTCTGAAGCATTACCTGATTTTAATAGTGTTCAGTTAATTCAAGCAGAGGAGGCTAACTCCATAACTATTAAAGATATAAGAGGTACTTAGCTTCATGTAAAATAGATGGAAAGGTGCTTTTAATAGAGTTTATTAAAAGAAAAGCATAGAGAAATTTTTAATACATGTGTGAATGAGATCTCTTCTTGCAATATGGGGGGGTAATTGGAATTCCCTATTATGAAACAGAAATAGAAGGAAAAATTAAAAATAAGACAAATAAACATTAAAAGAACCTGACTGAAAATAAATTTGAGATAATGAAATAAGAAGAATTTGCTAAGCAAAGGAAATCACCTGAAAAAAACTGAATATGATGGAACACAGATAGGATTTTTGAAGTGTTGGAGAATGTACTATGAAGAACGATATTAAAATAGAAAGATATGGGAAATTAAAAACTGGAGTCCATTCAGAACCATGCACAGCAGAGGACAAACCCAACCCATCACATTTTGGAAAAAACCAAGAAATTATTATGACCATAAGAGAATATTATGACCATAGGACAATAAGAGATTGGCAGTATCAAAATAGAACGTGCCTTATTTACAAAGAGGATAAACTATCATTGATTTAGAAGACCTATTCCTAAATTATTATAGCAGTGAAAGAACAGATAAAAGCTATATAGGAACTGTACTAATTTCAGTGATACAAAAGGCATTGTGATACTTGAAATAATTAAATTAGTAGTGTTAAAGAGATCCATGAATAATAAAAATGAGACATGATAATTATTTGACTTTTAATCAGATTTTTTTTCCACAAACCTAATTATATGTTTGTATAAATATATGTGACACTATACGGCAAAAAATAAATTCTTTCTTTCATTTTTACAAGGACTATATCACTAATAGTTAGGCTACACTTGGTCACTCTTTTGACTGCAACATAAATGACAAAATTATTAGTGAATATGAAGATAATACAGAGGAAAATTCCAAAAAGGTCACCGTACTCTAAAGTAGAGTTTAAAGAGGATGTTTTGTTTTAATCTTGATATCAGAGATTGAAGAGGAAATGTATAATAACTTGATATAGTTTATTATTGTTGAGCCATAGAAAAAATGCAAAATTGGGGGGAAATGACTAAGAAAGCTAGATACTTATGCTTATAGATATGATTTAAAAAAACCCCAAAAACTTAGAAACTAGCTTTTTAATTTAACTGCAGTGGGAAACAGTTTTTGAGAGTTGGCTGAAGTCAGGTAATTTGACTTACTATCCCAGTTCTGGCATATGACAATATAAAACTGTATGTGCTCATATTCGTGCACACTGTATGGCTTCTTGGAAAGTGCCATTTCCTCTGACTGCTGTCTGATGTTCAGCTCTTGTTGCATATCACTGGGAAATGCAGCAGATTTATTTTATTGCAGACACACAGATAATTTTTGCTCAGATGATATTTTGTTCTGAAAAGTATCAGTGAAGAAATGTGGCCAGGAACTCCAGCCAGTCTTGGAGAAAACAATATCTTCTTGACTTAACCTAAGCCAAAAAAAAAAATAAAAGGGAAAAAAGGACCAGCTAACAAAACCAAACAAAAAAACCCCAAAAAACCAAAACCACAACAACAACAACAAACAAACAAAAAACAAACAAAAAACAAATCAAAAACAAACAAAAATAAACAAACAAACAAACACTAACCAAAAAACCCAAACAAACCCACCAAAAAAAAAACACACAAAAAAAAAAAAAAAAGGAAAAAATTCAGCTTTTTTATTGGCAATATACCTGAGAAGAAATTAATATATAAAAGAAGACGACAATTAAAGTGTTTTGATCATTGGCATGCGTGCCTTAGGAGAGAAGAAAGGATAACCCCAGAGTGCTACAGTACAAATTTTTCCAATAAAGATGAAATACAAATTCTAACAAAGAAATTACAGGAATAAAATTTATTTATTTATTTATTTATTTATTTATTATCTATAAAATTTTATGTATTTATATTTTATTTTATTTATTTATACTATTTCATAGCATTACATAATTGTTAAAAATTAACTTTAGCCATTTAGAACTGTTCTGATACACAGAAAACTGATATGTGTCTGCCACATTCTAGTAAATGTATCTTTGCTACTTTTCTGGTGGCAGGTTAGTTGCCTGGGAATTTTTTTAAATACTGAATGAATTTCTGCTTTGACTGCACTGCTTTATTCATAGCAATGCATGCATGGTAAAAAACTTGTGTTTAAGGATGGCTGCTCTAAATGCCATGGATTATTTAAACAACTACATTCTATTGTGCTCATATAAATAAGATAAATCTGTTCTTAGTGTTAGGTATGAAAATCTTTAATTCTAGGCAGAAATTGGTAGCTCAAATTGACTGTGAGCCATTTACTGACCCTTTCTGTGATTCATTCCTGAATTTATTGTTGCGTTGACAAATATCTTCCACTACAGATGTACAAAGTTCTACCCTAAATGTATGGATCAGACAGATTCTGTACTTCTAGATCCAATTTCTGAAACAGTATTTAACTATTTTTTAAAAAAGCATGACAACCTAATCTTTCTGAAGCACTGAAAAAATTCCTTGTACAGTGCTTGTTTTTCTTTCAGAATTTTTGGTCACAGACACACAAAAATACAGTAAGGTTCCATTTAAAATATCAATTTTTAATCTTTGCCTTAACTTTCAGGTAAATGCATATTTTTCAGGGTGTTTTTCAGACCGCGTTTATATATCTGAAAAGGTTATATATTGCAACCCAAGACATTCATGTTGGGTACCAACAACCAAAGCTCATATACTAAGTGAAACAGTCTGCAGAGAAACTTAGCTTCTAGTGATTTGTAAACAAAAATTCATCATTTTCAAGGCCAAATAAATGCAATTATGAAGTATAAAAGGTTTGTTTTTAAAGATATTTAGGATTCAGTCTTGAATTACAAAGCTCATGACCAAATAATTTCTTCCTGTGAAACCAGGAGACCAGGATGTTTAAGAAAGCTTAGCAAAATCATTTTATGTCAGTGCTTAAACAGCTGCATTGAAGTAAGAAGCTAGTTACATGTAGGCTATGAGTAAAATGTCTTCTTCTGCCTGAGAAAAAAGAAGAATTTTTGAGACTTGTCAGAGTTTTTGTTATAACAAAAGGTGCAATGGTAAACCAGAACTCTATTATACTGGCAATTAGTGAACAAATTTGTTGGAATCGAATTGCCTAGGAAAACAAAATAAATTTTCTAAAAAAACCCTTTCCATGCCCCATGTTCTTCTTGAAGAGCAATTGTGGTATTTGATTCTTGCTTTGCATATCAGATCCCTGACTTATGAGTCATGCAAGGGTGTCACAATATCCTAGCATATGTTGAGATATGTTAGAACTATGAGTGTGAATGATCAAGCATTCACTTGAGATGACTATAGAAGACGTGTTATAGTGGCAATATCTGTCAACTTGCTTCTCATTTCTGTCTGTAAAATTAAAAAAAACCAAAAACCAAAAACCAAACTTTGACATTTTTAAAGGAAAGATACCAAAGTAGTGCTGGGTTTCGAGGTTTTTTTGGATTTTTTTTTTTTTTTTTAATTTTTTTTTTCCTTGGTTGTAAAAGAAAGTGAAAAATCACTGAAAAGTTGAAGAGAAGAATTCAGGTTTTTGAATTTTTAAATGCCATGACATGATTATTCTAGTTGCAGGAATTATCTATAAATTTCAAATTACAGAAAATACCCTTATGCTTCATACATAAAAAGTCAAAACATTTACTTTCAATTTAGATGGGTTTTATATTTGATTAAGAAAAACAAAAATTCCCTTTCTAAGACCTTTCAGCTGGAATTTTGTCAGAAAATTCTTGTCAGAAAATCTCTTCAGTGGAACTATTTAATGGTATTGCCTCAAAAGAAATAGCCAAACTGAATTCCCAATTTGTTGTATCAAATCTATAGCTAATATTTCTCTCATTTGAAGAAAATAGAATATATTAGTATATGAAAATATTATACCATAACAGACAATAACAGAATTTAAGTAAAAATATTTTTAAAATTGTTGTCCTATATTACTTTTTTAATTCAAAATAAAAAACACTTTCATTTTACAAACACTTTTCTGTAGCAGGTGATTTCCCAGGTAGTAAAAACACACATAAATTTAATTTCTGATCTCCAAAATGAGCAACTGTTATTATATGGATATTTCTGCATAAACATAATGATTCAGGATGAAGAGTGTCTTACTCTAACACTCATTTCTATACAGGATAAAATTGCACACAATGACAGTAGTTGGGATGAAATTACTGCTTAATTATGAACATTCTTTCTGTGTTATAATTTAAACATGAAAGTTAATAAGGTTGAGTACAGCAGCACTGTGACCAGTATGAGAAAATCCCCAAAACTTTTTTTTATTTAAATAAAGTACTAAAAGGGACTAGGTAGTGATCTTGGGATTCAGCTAATTTGAAGCATCTCAAAACCATTGATCTTCTGAGATTTCTGAGAACCACATTTATTGGCTTTGTTTTGTTACACCGACACTTTTTTGAGCACTAGTCAGGTTCCAGAAGTACAGTTTTAAACCTTATAGACCTGTGATTTTATTCATCACCTCAGTTGGTGATATTGAAATTTCATACTGAGAAGAGTCTGGTCAATAATTACTGCATTTCTCTCAGGATGTCTGTTAAATGTCCCAATCAAAACCATAAATAGATGGATTAACTGCTTGTCTAGTTGCTCTCATCTGTGCAACCATATGGTTTAGAGAAGACAGTGATATAATACCTGGAATATTTGATCCTCAAAAGACAACCTCTTCAAGCCCAGACCCTCAATTATTTATGGTTTACATACTAAGCATTTTCAGTGGTTTAATTTAAGATTGCTTTTCAGCTGGATGAAGAAGTGTGAAAAGAGAATAAAGAGTTGTCTCTCTCTCTTTTTTTTTTTTTTTCCTCTTGTTTTGTCACAAGGCTTTTTCCTATTACGTTTCTATCAGTTGTCGCAGAGTTCGAGGAGAGGCAAGGGTTCATTATTACACCTTTACTGCTCAGTTGTAGAGCACTCAGAACTTGTCTGTAAAATACAGGTGTATAAAAAAAAAAAGATATACGTCTCCCTTTGGTGTATCACACTCTTTTTGCCTTAATTTCTTCTAAAATAGCCTGATTTAGAAAGTAATAGACCTATCTTTAAAATGTATTTCCATGTAAATGGCAATATGGAAATATAAATTTCTGTGAGAATCAAGGAGAATCAGATTCAACTCATTAATCAAAAATAACAATACACATGTAATTTTATTTCTTCCATTAAATGTTCATTGGATTGAAACAGTTTATTGCTACTACTTAGCCAAATTAAATTCAAATGAATGGCCAAGAGGCCATTGCCTTCAAAACCCATAATAATCCTTTCAGGCATTCATTCCCATAGGAGCACTTAAAAGTGAGCTTTAGTTTATTATTTTGATGAGATAATTTAAAGTTTTAGACTGCTAACACGTGAAAGCATCTGTAATAACCTCCTGGCATGTTTAGACATGAGTTAAGAATATTCTACAGTGGAGTACTGAAGATTTTTTATATGATTTAGCATAAAATTGAAAATCTGTTGAATATCTGGTTCTGAGACAAAATATTTTCAATTTTCTGCTCTTTACTTTGTAGCTTTTTATTTGTCTAAACCACCACCATATTTCTTGTTTTTATTCAGCTTTAACTTCTATATTTTAAAAGTAATGTCTTTGTTATTAGTACAAGGGCAAGTATACTGCAGCTTTCATTTTGGTCAAGGACTCAAACTATGTAAAAGAAAGGTTGAAAAATGGATATTTTCTGTCTCTACCAATATAATGAATAAACTGACTGTCCCCTGAATGACACTTTTTTTTTCCTCTTTTTTTTTAGAATTTTTTTTTTCTTTTGTAAGAATGAGCTAAGAGAGCAATCATATCCTAATGAGAAGAATATGAAATCAGAGCACTGTGAATTTGTGAGTGACTGCTCTATTGACCCATAACATATTCACTAACATTAACTAGGCCAAGTATCATACAAAGGGAAGTATCAAGCTTTCTGGATTCCACGCTCCTTTTTCACTAGTTAACCACCTCTGAGGCTCAGAGCTCCCTTTGGAGGAGAGTGCTCGACTGTTGGAAGTATCCTCCTCATGGATCAGAAGCCATTCAAGATGTGGATGTTTAATATTCTGAGCTCATCTCAAGCTGCCTCAACTGGTCTCAGGGGGACTGTTAGTGTTTAAGATATCAGTGTCATAATGCCAAACTTGATCTAGGGAGGCACAGTGAGGTCAGAACACGAGAGCAGTGGCATGAGTCATTACTGAAATGATGCCTACACGGCTGCTATGGTTAAATATCCCACTTTTTGTGGGTGTACAATGACTATCAACAGTGCAAAATCCTACTTACACAGAAGAACATAATTATTTAATAAGCAGCGCTGCTGCTAATTTTTAAATAAATGATTTAGGAGTACTAGGTTAGAAGAAGAAGTTGTTTTCTCAACACCCTTGAGAACATAATGGAGATAAAACTCTAATATGGAAAATGAGGTTATGGAGATGTACTGAGGGCTAGAAATGAAATATGAGATCTTAACTTGGTCTACAGTTTATGCTGTGTAGGTGGTTTTGTCACAGATGTCTTGTGTCTGAATTTTTCAAGTATTATGGAGTTTCTCTCTCGCGCTCCAGCAGTAGAAATATTCATGAACACTATATTATATCTAGAAAAACATTCAAAGTTCAATATAGTTCTGTTAGAGAAAACAAAGATGTTATCTGCATCTTGTACTTAGAGGAGACACGGGAATTTTTTTCAGTTCCTGGGAGAGTTGGAGCCTCTGAAGCCATTGAAGCCTTCAGATGGAGTCTGTCAAGACATTCAGCGTTCGGTAGAGTGACAAATTTTCTCATAAAGTTCTCGAAGTAACTGAAACTTCTTGAGACCCATTAGATTTCTCATTCTAATTTGGTCACTGACTTTGCTTATATTGGTGTCTTAAACATTGTTCTAAACTCCAAGTTAGCCTATATGGCATGATGACAAGTATTAAAAAATTAGTGTGTTCATACAGTCAGTTTCTTTCCTAGTTTTTCTCCAGGGCATTGATCCATTGACTGTACAAATTACACTCATGCTGTCTTACTCCTGGGCTTTCTGTGTTCTGAGAGCCAGCTGTCTCTGGAGTAAAATTTAAGCATGTTTTAAGTGACAGCTTTCAATTGTGACTCATAGACATCATCTGTGTACTTGACAAATGTTAGATATGTAGGTACCATGTTCTTCTTTTTGGCCTGGAAGAACCTCTACAACTATTCAAAAAACTCTGTCTACACATCCACTAGCTCTTCAATTTACATCGTACCTGAGGTGAAAACAAGATTCTTTACCCCAGCTTTGTGTTTTCAGATAGAGTAAAAAGAGAAAATTGAAAGTTAATATTATTAATTTTATATTGTTGTGCATGAGATGAGATGAGATGAGATGAGATGAGATGAGATGAGATGAGATGAGATAAGATGAGATGAGATGAGATGGATTGTAAAGAATACTGAAATGCATACCATTGAAACCAAGAAGACAGTGGAACGAGTGTTTTGGCTGTATGAGCAGCCATTCAAGTATGGTGTACTCCAGCAAGCACTTTAAATACTGCATTCAAAAACCTTATTATGGATTTACAGCATTTGAAAGATGAAACTTGATCCATTCAAATAAAAATAAAAATATGTATGAATAGCACTTTGGCAATTCAAGACATTTGGGAGGCGAAAAAATTTATCTGGATTTGATAGAGTTTTTCTTTTCCCCTACTTCTACTATGGGTTATTTGTAAGAGAAAAGAGCAGAAAAGATAAATTTCATACTGAATTTTTTTCAAGACCATTTATTCTGTTATAATGTGACCCCATGCTGCTGTCATGGCCAGTGAGACCTATTATCACATGCTGAATATTATTTGTAAAAGTTACAACTACCTGGGGGCAGCATTAATTATAGCAAGCAGTTTAACCTCAGAAAAGATAAAAATCAATTGACAAAGCCTGAATGGAAGCCACATGGCTGCTCTTTAATTCATATTAGAAAAACAGAATTTGTCTTCCTAGAACTGGGTACTAACTGTATGCTCTTAAAAGATAACTATATGCTTTTAAAAGCTCTTTCTCTATTTCTGAAATACTAAACAATGACCAGAATCATTTATGAAGTGTTATGCACAAAAAGAAGCCCTACCTTTGTAATCCCCATCCTGAGGGATGAGACAAGCCTTTGTAAGATATCTAACTACAATTCAGAGCTAACTGTACTGCAACTGTTACTGTAGTTCCACTTCAATAATAGACTATTTGATTCTTTAACTGATTTAGGGAGTTAAACTAAGGAGTGAAAGATAAGAAATAAATTGTTTTGCATTGGAATATAGTCTGTGTGCACATGTTGAAAGACTAATCATTTGAAAGGATGCAGAAGCATTTGTGGATAACTACAACAAGGATGGTTGATGCACTCTGAAGGTATGCAGAGTTTTTAGTAGGGGTCTTCAGTTATCAGAGAGCCTAGGCAATCTTGTAATTATAATAAAAAACTCTTTAACAAAGAGCAAGGATCATTTGAAATATGGACCATTGCATCATTTCCCCCAGGTTTTAGAAGCTGCTATATCTGTATTGACTATATAGAGCTGGGAAGAGGTGCAAACTTACCAACACTTGTTATTCATTTAGAGCAGTTTTTTGAACTAAATGAGTATTATTCAAGTGAAGGTTAAAGCATAAGTAAAATATAAACATACATTTTCAGGTGAAATGAAGTAATTTGTTTATTGTTAGCTTGTACATTTGCACCTGAACTCTAACATATCTCATATAGGTTGAAATTAATATTTATATAATTTTGTGCCATGAAATACTAAAATCTGCTTCAAAGGAGCAAGCCAACATATGTTGTCTCCCAGCTGGTTTAGAATTGCAGAGCTTAAAAAAAACCTAATCTATACTATAGCATGACTTAGAATTTAATAAAAATTACACAAAAATAACTTTGGGATTTAGGAAACTACTAAAGAGGAGTAGAAAAAAATCTATGCAATATATATTTCTTCTAAGTATATTTTAATATTTTTAAGTGATTGACCTAATTCTAACTTTACATTGTTTTTAAATTGCTCTAAATGTAATGATCTTGATCAAGTAATTTTTAATTTACACAGATGTAATTGAGATTTGAATAAGATCCAGATGTGCACCCATGATTGCTGCTGTATTTGGCAGTAAGTTTTTTTGTTATTTCTTGGCCAAGTTTAAGCAATGAAGCCATCTGATTTTGAGACTGTGAAACATCTTTTGTGTTAGAGTTTCTTCTAGCAGCTGTAGCAATACCATATGACCTGCCCTAATTGAGCAGATTAGAATTTTCCCGAAATATTGCACTTTTTCATTGTCGTAATTGTTAGCTCTGGTAGAAAATCTTTCTTCAGTTCATGAGCTCTGTTATAATCAGGATCAAGGATCAGACAGCTAGAGTTAAATTATCTTGTTCTCCTTTATATAAAGATTACAAAAATATGAAGAATGGAGACAAATAATAGAACAATATTACTTTGTTCCTCTTTGTATATTCATTCAGCGCTTGGAAGCAGTCATTTCAAGCTGAGATATATTCCTGTGAAAATGCCTTCCTATTAGTTTGGCTAACATTTCAGATGTTTTGAAATAAATCTGAAAATAACATTAAAAAATCACCCATTCTCTCATCTTGATACCCATAAATACCCACATCTAACTACGAAGAGTGAAAGCATTGGAAGCTATCTGCTTACAGTGAAGAGATACCTAACATAAAATCTGTTTTAGATGGTGATGACAAAGGTTATTCAAACTGCTGTTTGTTGATGGGTTAAAGTCCAATCATTGTGTGGAAATAGGCATTGACACTACTAAACAAAGGTTTTAATAAAGGTGGAAAGAGATTTCTTCAAATCCTTCAAAATAGTTTTATTTCTAAGTGTAAAAAGTCCCAGATAATTCTGATTTAGAAATAGCCTAGGATGTTCAATCTTCCCTTATTGCAATAGGTGGTAAATCAATACTGTCTTCAAAGGTATCATGCTTTCAGATTGTTGATACCCTAATTCATGTTAACTGACTAAAGATACCAGTAGACTGTATGTTCTAGGCTTTCATAAAATATAATGATTATTATTCCATATTGATATAATGTTGTGAAAAAAAGAATCTGTAGAATTCTTTGCCATTTCCAAGATTAAAAATGTTTGTTTTCAGTGAGCTATGACTTTATTTTGCTATGTACTCCTGCAGTTGGTAAGGAATGACATCAGAGTTCTCTAATGTCTTTCATGTAGTTCCTGTTATATTAAGCTTCAGAGGGATAACATATCACGTATCACAATTAACTGATTATTCCCATATATTACCTCCTTTCTCTAGAGGGGTTACTGTAATTATTTCAAGAGTAAGACACATAGCAATTTGTCTTCCTGGTTGAAATGAAACATTACTTCACAGATACCTATTTCCAACAGCAATGAACTTTCCTTCAATTAGTCTAGACTGAATGGTCTCTGATAACCCTACTGTGAAATTACTGAAAAAACAGACAGATATCCAGCTTGATTTTGAACCTCATCTCTTCTAGTTGCAGAGAAATCCAAACAGCATGCCATTTATCATATCCTAAATTAAACAGCCAGAGAGCTGCTATAATTTTTCAGTGGACTGTGTTGTCATTTGCAAGGTTACTCAGAAACCCTTTGGTAAATGAACCACAAGTGTATGTGCTGCCACTTTGTTTCCCTACAAAAGCACATGTTGTCCAAATTCTTCTTCCTAGCTGATCCAGCAGTTTTGTATTGTATCACAAAATGAAGCACAGGAGGTTCCCTCCAGTGTCATCAAACAGTTTTTAACTGAAGGTGTGTCCTAGTTCTGGGCAGGACAGAGCTCATTTTTTCACACTAGCTGTGAGGGGGGCAGAGCCTGGAAGCCTGTGGGCATTTCCAGACTGTTGTTCTGTACCACCTCCCACACCTGCCATAGGGTGCAATAAGGGACTCACTTCTAACAAGGACAGGGGTGTTGATAATGGTCAGGAAGAGAAAGGTGGCCCACAAAGGGCCTGCTGACATTTAATCCTTGAGTGTTGCGTGGCACCGGGTTTGTCTGTGAGCATCTTTGTGTGTAAGCACCCTAGTTTTGGAGATTTTTGTTATTAATAATGATGCCGTTATTGTTTCTTTTCTTCTCTCACTGCTGTTTGACATGCATTGTTCTTACCTCTGTCTTTTGCTCTCTCTCACCAGAGGGAGTGGGGGGAAAGGAGCAGTTTGTGGTTTTTATTTTAGTGGAAACTTCAATTAAAATGAGCTGGAATTATCAGTAAGAAAGACAGAGCTGACAAGAGAGTAATTATGTGAGAAGTGAAGGGACTGGGTCCATAAAGTATACAGCCTGTATATTCATTACAGTTTAGAAACAGCTGAAAACTTCTGATTTGCAGTCAGCTGTATTCTAGAAAAGTTTAACTCTTTATGCAAGTGTAAGTTAGTGTCGATATTTAGTGTCCTAATGAGGAGTATACCAATATATGAAATCCAGATTCCATTAAAGTCATTTAAATCTGTGCTCCCCTGAAGCAGGTTTGAGCAGACTTGAATTTAATGGCAAGATGTTTAATAAGAATGTAAAAAAAATTAAATGTGACTTTGTTAGGCTTGGGTGGTTGAAACATTGAAATAATATAAATATTTGATATTTCAGGAACAGTTTGCAATAGACAAGAGCAAAATCTTTCATATATGTTAGTGAAGATAATGTAAAACATCCACACGCTCAAAGACATAATTGTGTCAAATAATACAAGAAAACAAACATAGTAAATATAACCAATGTAACATAATGTACTGTTTCTAGAACTCAAGTATTCATTTGTTTTTCAATCAATATAATCAGTGAAAACTGAATAATAATCAGTGAAAATGACCAGTCAAGGCATCAACTTTCTAATGTTCACATGATAAATCTTTTATATGTATAATAAAGTCTTTGTGGGGTTTTGGAATATTTAGAATTGGAAATAATTAGTTTATATTCTGTAATTTTTTTCAGTAAACTGGGGGTATATTTAGATTTGCTTGTATTTGGTTCAGCTATACCAGTAATAACTTTTGTTCACACACCCCCTTTGATCACAGATTTAAGTGGTGTCTGTGCTGATTCATATTGCAGATGAATGGAGGATAAACAGCTTGCTATTCTGTTTTCATAGGAGGTATCCAAAGTCCTGTTCACCCTCCCTTGACACTCAAGATTTTGTGCCAGTGAGTCTGAAAGATGCCTTTTTGCACTACTGCCATTTTGAAATCCAGAAAAGAGTAGCCTCTATGTGATTATGACGTTAATCCACATTTCTGGGGTATTTTTTATTTTCTCCTATTTACTCCATCTTTCTTGGGAGTCTGCTTCCAACTCAGAGCTACAGTGTTTCTTTAGTCATAGACACAAACAACCCCAAAAATTTATTAATTTTATTTTCTGTTAATCCAGTTGCTAGAGGATCAAAGATGGCTCTTTATCCTGGATCTATCTGCAATCTACCAGTATTTCAGACCATCCTCTCCTTTGATTGATGTGCAAATTATTGTTCTTTAAGATGGAAACTTTCAACTTCACCATGCTAGTCTTTCAGTTAGGAAGTCTGTATTCTGAAAATGTCTTTCTTATTGTTTGTGGAAGTGTCTTATCCTTACAATTTTTTCTATTTTAGGCAAGAACACTGAACATCAAAAATTTTGTAATTATAGGTGTTGTACCGGAGAGACATTTCATAGCTGCTATGCCAGAAAAATTGGAAAGATAAACATTATATTTCAGAGGCTTAATTTAGTAAAAAAAAAAAAAAAAAAAAATTGAAATTTTTTTTTTAATAATTGCCTTAGATAAAAGTAATTTTCCTGTCCTACTAAAGAACCTTGTCAGAAGTCTATCAGAGTTTCTTTCTCATTTATATTCTGTTGCATCCCCTTATTTACAGTTCCATTATTTTAATTCACCTTTCAAGCAGAAGTTCAGTTGCAAATATGTGTTCCAAATGCATCTTGTTGACCTTTCCAAGACTCATGAATAGATGGTGCTGTCAGTCAGATATACTTTAATGATAAAGCTAGCCAGTTGGTCCTAGAAAACCCTACCAGGACAGGGGATCTTGATCATTATGGAGCAGCACGATGCAAAATCTTACTAGGGAGTTTTTGGGTCTTGCTGTTAGAAATGGGAATTTCAGTGTAGAAGTAATGCATCTGTAAGAACACATCATAGGACCCAAAATAGTGGGAGTTTGTTTGTTTGTGGTGTTTTTTTTTTTTTAATTAGTGTTTTGTTGAGGCCTAGTTACAAATAACTTGCATAATAATTAGTTCTGAAATATAACTTTTTATTTAGTCATCAGCCTCAGTACCAGATGGATATTGACCCTTTTTAACTCTCATATCCTTGTTAACACCAAACTAGAGAACAATAGTCGAGGAGTATCTTTTCCCCTAGCACGACAACTTACATTTGAATGAGAGTTTGCAACAAAGAGTTCTCTTGTAATGTCTAAACCTATCAAAATAAATTAATGAAGAGGTTTCTGAGCTTGCAAAGACTATTCTTTAGGAAACTACACAGTATTTAGACAAGATTTATTGAAACTTTGGTTGAAATGACAGCTCAACATCCGCTTCAAAGTAAGTTCAATTAAATTAGCATTCCATCACAGGATATTAGTTTCATGGTGCAGAGAGAAATTATAGGCTGATATTTGCATATATGGAAATATATAAGAGGAATGAAGCATATAGAAAGAGGAGCAAGCAGCAGTAATTACAAAATTATTTTGTTGTTATAATCATCTGGCAAGATAAAATAATTTTATAGGTGTCTTAAGTGAAAAATATGTCAAGTCACTACTGAAAGATCAAAAATTGCCTTGCTAAAATATCCTCTTTTCCTCTGTCTAGGTTTTCTTAGGTTATTAATTTCCCGATAAATATGAAAAAAAAAAAAACCAAACCAAACCCCCCAACTCATCACTTTCAAACAGAAATGCAGCAAAAAGCCCCTAGAAGACATAAAGATATAAAGCTTTCCAGAAAACAAGAAAAATTCTACAATTACTTTTATTTTTTTTAGAAAAAAGGAATGAAGCTAAAAAGTGTTTAATGTCTTGTGTAATGATTTTGAAGTGTTAGGTGGGATTTGTCTCACTAAGTATAGAGTTTAGATGTGTCTATCCAAGCTTTTTATGCAGATCTTTCTTCATAGTCGATAAAATCAGGTTGATATAGTCAGTGGACTTTAGGACATGATTAATTTCATTGTAAAACAGGCATTAAAATTGTTTGGCATATCTACTTTTTTTTATTCACTGCTAAGAGACATTACATGACTAAACTGTTTTTGTTTTTTTTTTTTAAAACACAGATAAGGTTTGTTTTCTTGGATGGGACTTGGATATCTGGATTTATCTGAGCAATTACTATTGCTTGTTTCCTTTTTTTTTTTGTGCCTTGATGTTCTTACTTGTCAGAAGTGTTTCTTATATTTATGTTTTTTAAACTCTGTAGGACAGACGGATGCACAGTGCTGCAGAATAGTCAAAGTTGCCTTATATTGAGAGCCATCAAACTGTATGTAGTTTTTAAATTGATCTGTGATATTAGGGCCAGACTCTCCATTCCCAAAATAGCTTCACAATATATTCTAAGATGTGATCTCTAAACCAGCTTCCATTTTTCAAATATATGAAGACTGAATGCGCTACATCATGAACTAGTCAAATATAGAATTTTTACAGAAAATGAAACGGACAGTTGCTGATACTTACATTTTGGGAATGTGCAAGATGATAAGACAACCTAATAAATCTAAGTATCCTTAGATTATCTCAAATAGATGCAATAAATTTTGTCATGGTGTGAAAATGTTCCAGCTCTGATTTCTATTTCCTCTTTGCAATTATTGAAAATCTTGAGCTGATTTTTTTCATCCTGGAAAAGATTAGTCCTATTTATATGCTGAAAAATTGAGATGACCAATAACAGAGAACTTGTTCCTTTCTTACATGTTGTTTTCACTACATCCAACCTACGTATGAGGGAATTGCAGGGGGAAATAGAGCGTTAGATATTAAAAACTAAAAATGTGGAACCACTCAAAGTCAGGTTGGGCAGAGTTTTGAAAAACTTGATCTAGTTGAAGATGTCCCAGAGTATTGCAGGGGAGGCTGGACGAGCTGACATTTAACGTTTCTTCCAATCAAAAGCATTCTATGATTCTATGAAAAATTAATAATTCAGCATAAAATGTTTTATGTTTTATTGCTATTTTATTACCAGGTTGACTGCTGTGAATTTCAGATCTCATTCAATACAAGTAGAAAGGAAGTACATAATTCAATGTTTGAATGTATTTCACTACTCATCAGACATAACTTTTTAGGCCTTATGTTTTTGAGTGACTTACTGTTTATACAGCCTTTTCAATGGGGTCAGAGCCTGTGTAACAGTCTGAGAGCTCACAATAAAGGCTTCCAGTGACATCATGTAACTTCTTTGATGCGGAGTTGCAATGAAAAATAAATTACATTGCATAAGTAGATATGCTTTCTAGACATTATTAAGTTTCAGGATGAACTTTGTTTTGCTGAACCACAAATTGCTAGAATTCTGACTTATATATGCATTATTTTATAGATATTAATTTCTTATATATATATACACGTATGTATATGATCATAAGTAGCCAATCTTCTTTGACAATGATAAAGAAAACTCTCTTACTGGAGACCTTTGTCATCATGGTAGAGGATCTTTCATCACTGCTGCCTAAATCAATTTCCAGATCTGAGAATGTGACGATGTATCACTATAATTAGACCTATGAATATCTAGAAAGTTTAGCATCCCCATTTCTTTTCTGTAATAGATGTTTGGGGCTAAGTGCTTTAAAAATTAATTTTTTTTTTCAGTTAAATGAGGAAAAAATGAGATTTTACAAGGTTTCAAGTACACTGAGTTTCTTTATTATCCCAAAGTCTTGGTTCTGCTTTTAACAATATGTATAATGGAAAAGTGTTTTTCACTGTTAATGTTATTTTGTATATTTTTCTATTGCTGTTTTACTTTTAGAAGATTTGGAATTTTGTAGACGGAAAAGAGCAATGTTGTAGCACTCATTGGAAGAGGTGAAAGGGAAATGCCTTGTTTTTACTGTATGTTTCCTATGCCATTGAATAGCATAAATGTGAAAGAGGCAGAAATGAGGAAAGTGAAACTTTCATCTTTGTATAACAGAGTACTTATTTTAAGATTTTTATTATAAGATTTCTCATAAATGACTGTTTTTATATGAATTTTAAATTAAATCAAATTATTGATGGATATTAACATTAGAAACTTCCAGTAATGCTTCTAAAATTAATGCTTTCCTAATAAAAATAAAAGTTGACAGTGGGAATATTTGTGGATTTATATCAAAGAAATTACTTTCACATCATTCACATGCACTTTGCAAACAATATTAGCAACTTCAGTTGTGGATTAAAGAAACAGTCAATTGAAAAACCAGCATTATCACCCTCCATTTTCCAATGTGTCTATAAATGACTAGCAACTAGGTATACATTGGAAAAAGGTGTCTTGGTCAATGGCAGTTTTCTCTTTTTTAAAGAAGATTCGAAGACCAGGCAAGAGAAGAAAATATGCCTCTAGCTTTTTTAGAGGTCTTGAATAAAAGTATTTAGTTTTGAGCCAGAATTGTCTGTAGTGTTGGGGAAATGTGCTCTGTTGTGCCCTTGCTTTTCCACTCATCTAGACTAGAATGTATGGTAGTTCTTTCTCTGAATCCACAAATTTCCCTACAAAGTGATCACAGAGCTGATCCTCCTGGCAATTTTGCTAAGGCACATGAAAAATAAGGAGGTGATTGTTGGCAGTCAGTACATCTTCACTAAGTGCAAATAGTGCCTGAAAAATGTTGTGGTCTTCTGTCATGGGGCTAGAGTGTTGGGAAGAGCAATTGATGTCATGTACCTGGATCCATGCAAAACATTTGACACTGTCTCACATGATGTCCTTGTCTCTAAAACTGGAGAGACTTGGGCTTGATGGTTGGACCACTTGGTGGATAAGGGGTTGAATTGATGGTTGTACTCAAAGAGTTGCGGCCTACAGCTCACTGAGTGGAAAGTGACAAGTGATCCTCCTCAGGGGTCAGTATGAGGACCAGCACTCTTTAACAACTCTCTTGGTGACATGGGCTGTGTCACTAAATGCACCCTCAATGAGTACGGTGACAGCAGGAAGCTCAGTGCTGTGGTCAACACACTGCAGGGAGGGGATGCCGTGGATACCTTGACAGACTAGAGGAGTAGAGCCATGCAAACCTTGTGAATTCCAAGGTCAGATGTAAGATCCTGCACTCGGGTTAGGGCAATCCCAAGCACAGACACAGGCTGGACAACGAGAGGATTGAGAGCAGTCTCGAGGAGAAGGACTTTGAAGTATTGGTGGTCAAACACTTGGCATGACTCAGAAATGTGTGCAGGCCAGAAAGCCACCTATACCCTGCGCTGCATGAAAAGCACTGTGATCAGCACATTGAAAGATATAATTCTGCCCCTCTACACTACTCTCATGAGACTCTACCTGGGTCTCAGCTCAGGTATACAGCTCTAGGATCCTCAGAATAGTAAGGACTATTTTGGATCTGATGAAGGGAGTCCAGAGGAAGGCCATGAAGATGGTCAGAGGGCTGGAGCAGCTTTCCTATGGAGTGTGTTGAGAGAGTTGGTGTTGTTCAGCCTGGAGACAAGAAGACTCCAGTGAAAGTTTATTGTGGCCTCTCACGGCCTACAGGGACCTACAAAAAAGCTCAAGGTCTTTTTGCATGGGTATGTAGTCACAGGACGAGGGGGAATGGTTTCAAACTGGAAGAGAGAAACTTTAGGTTACATAGGAAAAAAATCTGTACTGGGAGGATGGTGAGGCAAAGGAACAGGTTGCCCAGAGAAGTTGTGGATGAAACTCCATTCACATTCCTGTAAGAGTTCAAAAGCAGGTTGGATGGGACTCTGAGAAACCTGGTCTAGTAAAAGATGTCCCTGTCCATGGCAGGGTGTTTGGAATTAGATGGTCTTTGAGGTCTCTTCCAACCCAACCCATTCTACAAATCTGTGAACCTAAATAAAGGAAACAAAAAGGTAAATTCTGAGTGGATCCCAATTTGTTACTGAGCACACCTGAGATCCATCATTGTAATTTAAATATCAGCATCAGTCTGTTTAGATCAGTAGACAGGTAAAAGGCAGTTGGTAAAGGCATAATGTACTAGCTTTAATAGTGGCACAGAAATAGTGGCAATGAACTAGGGAAATTACTTTAGATGATCACCAATAATTTTAATTGATGAAGAAAACTCATCCAGTGGAAAAAGCTAATTGGCAAACTAGCAAGTAAAAGTGATTTAATGTGTTCTATGGATCAGAAAATAGGACCTGGCACAGAGTATTGACTATTAGTGCAGCTGTTGTGAAGATGATCTGCATTGGAAAATTGAACTGAAAAAAACACCAGAGAGTAAAAGTTTTGGGACAAATATCACTGTATTTTTTTCCCAGAAGTTTAATATTTTTGTCCTCCTGAAGTTACCACTACTCACATAGCAAATTATTGTAAAGGCAGTGTAAGAGTCAATAAGAACATACGGGGATTTGTGAGAATTCAAAATATTAAACTGACTGCAAAAACATGAAAGTAAGACCCAACCTGTCTGACACTCAATCAAGATGTCTCTGTTCTCCTTTTGTTAAGACACTAACAAGATTAAGTGATTGAAAAGGCGTAACTATATAGATGAATGAAAATATATTAATTGAAAATAATCTTTATAGTTTGTTTTATAGAAATCAACATCCAGCTGGGAAAAAAATTAAAAAATCCATGTCACGAAATACTTCCTCATTTTATAGGCCCATAAGACACAGAGAAGACTCTAAAGCAAAACTCTGAGATGTGACTGGATGCGTTACCTTCCAGTGAGACAGATGTAAATTCTTCCTAAATATATTAACATCAGTAGCAGATAAAAATATTTATCCTTTTAACATTGCACAATGAGGAGTGGGACTCTTCTTACCCACATTCTGATATGCTAAAGTCAGGTATCCTATACCACCTTCTTCCTTGCTATAGGAAGATATTGAGCATACAGTAGACCAAAGTTTGATGCTTCAACTTTATGTTAATAAAACTAAATGAGATGTATCCCACATTTGGTGTTACATTTCTGTGTATTCAAAAATTAAGATATTTTTCATTTAGTTTCTAAGAAGTCTGGTAAACTCATTGGTTACATTTGACTAATATTTAGTAGTGAAATGTGGCCTTATCTCTTCTTTTCCCTCTTGTGAGGTAAACCCTGAACGTGATTGTTTAAAATATTAGACTACTCAAGATGGATCATAAACTGTGAACTACTGTCAGAGAGTTGGATCTTTATATTTTGCTGCTATGAGCTAGCTACCTGCTAATAATGTTGGAGGTTGCTTAGAAAGAAACTTCATTTTTCAGCCGTGATTATCACTTTATATTTTATGACTGAATTCATAAGTCAGATATGCTATTTTATGCAAAACTAGCCAGGCTTAACTGGCAACTGAAGCAATAAGCTGAGACTGTGCACGTATGCAGAATATCAGCACAATTTCTAATGTCTCGGGTTCTACACTGGGCAGAGCACTTGGATGAAAGGGAAATGGATGGCTGATGACTAGCTTGGCATTTTAGCTGAGATTTAGAGAGTCCAGAGCAAGAACCAGTTTATAAATGCCAAAATCACTTACAGTATAAGAACAAATGTATAAGTTCAAGTCAAATATTTTTCCTTCTACTGCTGACTGTGTGCTATAAACCTTTCACCCCACTAGGACTGATGAATAAATATAGTGTTTAATGAGACATACTGTTCTAAAAACTATCTAGCATGTGTTCTGTGCAAAAGGAAGTAATTAAGGCCTGCATGTTTTGAAACAGCTTACTGAATTTCAATTTAGACATTCTAATAATTAATTGATATTGCCAATATGTTTATTGACTTTCAGTACTTCACAGTTACTTGAAATGATACAGATGATTGATGAAAAAAGTCAATTTCTGCCATCTTATATAAAATAGCATCTAATTCTAGCTCTGCCCCACTGAAAGACATCCTGTGGAACAAATACTTGCCAATAAAGGTGTCAGGAGCTAACTCAGTGTCTTTTTATTTGTTTATAACATGAAACTGGAGAGGATACAGACATTTACTACTGGCTTCATATTCATCTGATCTGTTGTACCTGTAGTTGGCTATCAGGTAAGCTAAGTCACTGTTTGGCTTTAAAATCCTCTGTTAAACTGGCTTGATTTGATTTAATCTTGATTTATTTGAAAGATCATTGATTTTTCTTTACTGTGAGACTTTTGTTTTGTCTCCAAACTCTGCAGTGCTTTGATCTGGGTTTGCTGTTAAAAAGCTACTCTATTGTAAAATAAAGTTGTGGTTAAAAAACATTACGTGGACATTACCTGGACACCTCACAACGTGACATTTTCTGTGTAAAAGTACTGTGTGAGAAGTAAACAGCAATACAGGAAGAAAAATGTCCTTTTAAAAAGCACAAGCCTGCTACACAAGATAAGCAGAGGGGATAATGAATGTTATAAACCCTGAAAATTACTGCTTATTTTAGAAAAGTTTATGTGTCAGAGAGCAAAAAAAAAAGTAGATTAAAAGAACAGAGTGATTTGTGTACAGAAAACTGTAGTCATTTCCCCAGTTAAAAGAAAAACTGACTTGAATTTTATCAATTAACTTTTGTTTCGCTATGGACAGGAACATTCTGGTATTTCTGTTCAGGCTACCAAGTATCAGATATCCTCAGCTCAGTAGAGGTGTTACGTTATTACAGCACAAATTTGTTGGGGTCTTCAGCTAACCAGTATGTAATACTGAGTGAATAGGTTTTAATTAGATGACCAGAATTCAATATGTAGAAAGCAGGAATAGTGATATAAATTCAACTGGAGCAAAAATGTAGCTGTGAATGTCCAGAAGTGACTTATAGGATAAGAATGTTTATTCAACTGCCTCTTGAATTTAGTCCTTAACATCCTTCTTGCAAGTGTCAAGGATTTTCAGTGGTGCAGCACTTGGCCTCTAAGGCAAGTAATCCCAAACCCATTCCAAATACCACTGTCAGACACCAATGAATCACATTTTCTGGTCCTTCATCAAGCAACACTCCTTAGATTTCTTCCAGAGTTTTTCCAGTCAATGGCTATGAAATTTGACCTCATCGACTAAAATACTGGTTAAGAAAGTTGGCTGTTTTGTTTTGCTTTGTTTTAATTTTGTTCTTCATTAAATAATCTCCCCTGTGTTAACAGGATGTGACATGCTGAACTGTGGCCCTACTTAGGTGGATCCAGTCTCTGTACACAGGTATATATAATTTCAAAGGCTCACAAACTGAAAACTTCTAGTTTTGTGAGTTCAAACAAATGAAATTATGCATCTACACTTTCATGGCCCCAGAAAGTCTATAAATGCACATAGAATAGACATTGTGAAAACAAAATTTTGTGGACCTTGAATTCTTATCTCAACAGTGGTACTTTCTAAAAGCTTGTCCTGGAATTCTTCTCCCTGCTTGTCTCTGAGTTTTTCTGCCTGCTACCAAAGAGAGACTGCTGCTCTTTATCTTCAGGACAGAAATGGAGACACATCTTTATGTGGAAATTCTTTTGTCTCATCTTTGATTAGGTACTAGAATATCCATAAAAATTTGTGAGTGCCAGTTACTCTCTGATGACTATTCAGAGTATAAAAAGTTAGACCGGATATTTAATCTTAAGGAAGCTAAAATCATGTCAGATGATTCTAATCAAACTAATGATCAAATATATGTGTCAAAGAAAAAACATTATGAAACTCCCCTTATTTTTCATTTAAAAGACAAAGTTTTTAAGACTAAATCTTTTTTTTCAGTGTTCAAATGTTTCCCTCAGGCAGATGTCTGGGAGCCTAGATTAAGACAAAATAAAGCATGCAGACTTGTGTTGCATCTATGGCAGAAGTGCCAGACCTGACTGAAAACGAAACTTCTACAAAAAAAAAAAAAAGGATAAAATAAGCAGATGAACCCAACAACAGGGCAGATTAACAAGACATGTGATAGGCAGCTGTGGGACTTAAAGGTCATCCCTAAACATGAAGCACATTTACCCTTTTAGCTACAGCGCTCTGGTCTTGTTCGGGCAACAAGCCCTTGAGATTTCACAGTTATCCGTCTACGTTGAGTTACATTGCTAATTTAAATGCCTAGTGATTATGCTGTGTTATGATATCAATTGAAAGGTCAATGAATTCAGAAAATTGCTTTCTTATGTCTTATATGACAGTCTTTTTGCGATTTTCAACAAAAATTGGGTAGTTGATTACTTTCCATATCTCGTAAGATAACAATCAGAGAATATAATGATAATATTCACAGAGAGATATGGTGTGCTTGCCATAGGTTTTAAAAACACAATATTAGTGAATGAAAACAAAAAATAGTTGGGACTCCTTTATAGTAAACATTAACTCTATTTCATATATAGAACAAGGGAAATAAAAAAATATAAAATTGGTTCAAAAGCCCCCTGGTTCCTACATTTTACTGTCATCTGCATTTTAGAAAGCATAAAAGATGTATGTAAAGAAATATGGAGAAATGTAATAATACAATGTTTACAAATATTTGTTTAAATCCAGATGGTTGTTTATTTAACTATTTTCAACCTGCTTTTTTTTCTTTTCTTTTCTTTTTTTGCAAACTTTAAATATTTGCAGGAACAAATTTTTCTTGTAGGGATGCTTGGGGAATACAATTTTTTTCTGTAGATTTTCTATGATATGAAAAGAAAGACATTCACATGTGGACACATGTATTTGTTATTTGCTGTTTGCTCTTCTCTGCTGCTCTTTTTGCAGTCTGTTATACCAGGAGTAGAAACAATACCATGTGATGGTGATGACTAGATGTGTACAGAAAATTTTGAGTACCTGTGGGAAGGAATCTGTAGGTTGCAATTGTTCATATTTATTGTCCACTGAACAATTAAAAATAAGAAATTTAGAGAAACCTGAATAATGAAAAAACTATTAGTAATCAATGTCGAAATGGGCTTTTGTCTACCCTGATGATTTACTGATTTTAAAGAACTTTTTGCAAACCAATTTGTTTCTTTCACATAGAGTTGTTCTGATTTGGTCCTCTTTGACTACTGGTTTTGGAAACCACTATGAAAAATTGTGACATTGTGAGTTCGCACCATGTACTGTATGAAAGTCTAGTGTGGAAAGTGAAAAATCTGTGATTTACTATTCTAGTTCACTTTTAGAGATTAAAACTTATTTACTCATGAACTGATCCATTCTTTAATTATAGTTCCTTTCTCAGAATTCCCATATAAAACAATTTGTGTCACTTAAGAACTCAAACTTAGAAGAAGATAGGCTTTTAAGATCAGATCTAGCACAGTATTTAAATTATGTCTTTAATTTAAATATGAATAATCACTGATTATCACTTTTGTGCATGCAGCTTTGAAATATTTCTCTTTCTTTCTCTCTTTTCTTCCTTTTTTTTTCCACAAAAGTACTACATTAAACTTTCCATGGCTTTTTCATGTGATATTAAATTTTTTGACCACTGTTTTCAGGACAGCCCTCTTAGTGGTTTGTGCTGCTATTGTTCTTTATAATCTGTATGTTATTGCTCAGAGATATTATGATGACTGAATACACACAAGCCTATTTGACCTGCAGTGAGCCTCATCAGAAAAATTAACCATCCATCTGTCAATCTTCTCCAGCCTTTGTTTTTAGCATTGCTTTCATAGAGTATCAGTGTTTTCTGCAGACAGGATTTTTCACCCTCAGACCAATAAGCCATATAATGCCTTGTGTTTTCAGAGGTCTTGGCTTCCACAGTATCTGGGGTGCTAGAATGTGTCAAAATAAAAGAGTTAGAAACATCTTAAGATTCAAAATTTTACTGCTTTCTGTCCAGAACATGGAACAGTTCCGTGGAACAATATCTAGTAACACAGAATCTTGTAAAATTCAATTTTTGTGCCATGCAATATTTGGTAATGTCTTATAAATATGTCATGATGGCATTTAAGTTTATATATAGGTGTTAAGATGACATTTGTTCTATCACAAACCATTCTTTTATAACCCTTGAATCTGAACACATGATCTTGGTTATACCTTTTAGTATAGGGAATCCTTCACAATTATTGTTAGAATAGCACCCTGAAGGGCTCTTATGAAAAGGTTAAGCACATCAGACCAAGTTATAACCTCAGTCTTGACTTCCAGGTGTTACCATTTTTTTGAAATTAAGCAACTTACTTTTTTTTATTATTTCTATGCTCTTTTTAAATTATAATTGCTGCTTTGCTTAGTAAATTTTTATTTGGTGATTGAATATTGAAATGAGTTAATGGCTTTCACTTTGATAAATTATCTCATTATGAGTATATAGCCACATCATCTGGCATAGGCAAAAAAGTGATGGCAAACAATATGAATACTCAAAAAGTACTTGTATAGTGAAATACAGTTTTTAGAAAATCATATCTTTTTTTGTCAGAGGCAGCATTGCAGAGACAGACAAAAAATTCATAAAAATAAAAATTCTGGAAGTAGAGGAATCACCTGTGAATATCGGCATTTCTTTCAAAATTGTTATAATATATTATAAAGTGAAATGGTGATAACCATAGTAATTTTTACAAGGTCATGTTTCTTGTGAAAAACCAGCCTAAAACGTGAATGCTAACATGGCAGATAACTGGGTGAATATGTGTCTGAAAATATTGATAAAACTTGAACTGAACAAAAGCAGCATGTCCTGAATGCTTCAGCTGACAAGCGACATACGACAGAACTGCAAGTCAGGAAGGTGATCGTGTATTGTGCCTCTGAACACCGACCTATGGAACATATGGCTGGAGGGGACTGACTAAGTGTGGGAGTGAAGGAGAGAGTAGGAGTGGAGTAAAAGCTCTGATATTCTTGGTTCTTAAATAAATCCCAGGATCTTTAACCACTGGGGGTTGCCGTTTACTCTGCCCTTGTCCATGACAGATCCTTAACTCACCTTAGCTAACTAGACACTTTACTCATCATTATTTTCAATAGGTCAAACTGCTGTGTGCAAATGTCCCTGCTTTGACTACTCAGAACAACAGGTTCAGACAAGTCTGATGCAAGACAGACTGGTTACACCATGACTCATTCAAATATATGAAATTCATAAATTCATGAGCTTTGTAGCATTGAAACTGCTCACAGCCTGAAAGAGAAGGGATCTGCCCCTTGCTGTAATTTATTATCCAGCTGATAATAAATTCAGATATTTAATTCACATAAGAATTTTCTGAAATATCTGTGCCTGACTGAAATCCAAAACAATATTATTGTCATTTGAAATATGGTCAGATATACAAAATCTGGACTTGGGGGTGCTGATAGGCAACAAATTGACCATGATTTAGCAATATGTATAGGGCAACATTTTACTCATTCAGAGCTTTCACTGGAGCTCAGGAACTGGCTGCTTCATGAAGAGCTGCTTTTTGTGAGGGAAAATTATGTTTCTTGGATCTGGTCCAAAAATGGTCTTGAAAGGAATAGTAATTTTCCTATTTATTTTGGAGAATTGACATTAGACTCTTAAGCATTTCAGATTTTAATTCATTATCCTGTTTAATTCTGTGTACAACAAAGCATCTAAATGGAAATTCAGACTTGGTTTTGGAGTTTTAAAGAAGGAATGTTGAGCTCTCAAGGATCACAGCTTTAACACTTCTGTCTTGCTTTGTTCCAGTCAGTTATGTAGATTACAACATCAAAATTGCTCACTACTAGAATGTTCTTGCACAACTCAAAGAGGAAAAAAAGCCAAGATGTTGGCAACAAATGGTGCTGTTGACACAGTAAGTGGCACTCGAATCACTGGGTGAGCACTAATTCAGAGAACGTACATTATATGACATTTCTTTGGGGATGTTTGCCCTTTATTGCAATGAAACAAGACTGTAATCATTGTTATTATCTTAAATGCATAAAGAAGGGTTAATTAAGGGCTTGATTCTAATTATATATCAGGTGCTTCAGGGAGCAACCCTTTAAAGACTGAATAAGTGAGAGTAAATTGCAAACAGTATTGCTTCACTCTAACTTCTACAGTGATTCCAGTTGAACAGTTGTGCTCAGAGCCTAGGATAAGGCCCTTGGTTTTATCACAGAGCCAGTTTTGTTCTAAAGGAATTGGGACACAAAAGTAAGCTGCTTACTCTTCTCTGAAATAAATCTAACCATTTTTTCTTTTCTTATAGTGGCATTATACACTGGGAAAGTCCCTTCACACTACCTCTGGTAGGGCACAATTCAGTGTAATTTGATATGAAGTATGCCATATTTCAGTAAATACACAGAGTATGCATATTATACATACTTCATTCATTTCTACTTTTGATTATTTTTGAAGAGTGTTTGCTATCTTCATGTTTAGAAATAGAAAATATTTTATTTTTGATAAAGTGGAAATTTTTGGAGATTAGTTATAACTATGGATATGTCATGTGTTATCTCTCCATCTGTGGATGAAAAGGTCACTAGGGTATAGTAAATTTTATAAAAGGTAGTCAGAGATATAAATTGTATTTTTGTTCTAAGCTGAAGGTATGCACAGCAACACATAGCTTGATAATTGAAAACTGAACATGCTAAAGATTAAAATTAACATAGTGATACTTCTGTTTACTTAATATATGTGGCCCACTCCATGTTATTGTGACAAAATCACCGTGATGCAGCTGGATGATCTCGATGACAGACCTTAGATTTGGAGCATGGCACAAACTGTTTTCTTAAATTAATCAAATGTATTTCTTGTTTTTAATTACTCGATCTGTCATGCATCAGTTTCATCAGTTTGGAGAACCTTCGAAACAGAACACAAATACCTTTGATATATTGTCATTACTATAAGAAGAAAGTCCCTTCTAAAGCTGATGAGGTGAATATGCCATACTTCTTGTCTTCCAGTGTCATCCTTACAACTCTTCTGCATGTCAGGAGTCTTGACTGACTGTTAATGAACACTGAGTGAATCCACCTTTTCCTGAACTCTAATTTTGTTATCAGATGTTGCAGGTTCTGTATAGGCCAAATACATCCCTTTGGATGCAGTGGAACAATTTACAAGGAAAAACAGGATATTGGTTTCACAGGTACTGCCACACATATAGAGATGAAAGAGGTTACATATACGTATTTTTCAGAAATAGCATATGCTCACTAATTTCAGAAAATTAAAAGTAAGAAAAAAGAAGTATGTTCTCTCAGGCACATGGTGTGATTCCTGTGGTTGTCCCATGCAGGTTCAGGAGTTGACTTGATTATCCTTGTGAGGCCCTTCCAAATCAGGAGAATCTATGATTTTATGGGATTTGTAGTTAGCTATGCTGATACAGGTTGTATCTTCTTCTCTGAGGTAGAGTTTCTTTCTACTTCTTTTAGACAGACATTGTTTTACTGTGCTGTTGATTATTCTATTTCTCTACCGCTATCCCAGAAGAGACGATGAATACAGACAAAAAGTAATGACTTCTCTAATATTATTGAAATTTTCCTACTGATTATAAAAGATTCTTTCATTTCTTGTGACTGGGTTCTATAGAACCACCCAGTATAGTATAAAACATTGTTCCTACCTTCTTTTTTCATGAGCATTCATAATGCATATATATTATGTTTGATTCTTTTATAATTTCAGACAGTTTTCCTTTATTATTTTGAAAAAGGCTATATACTCTATAAGGTGCAAGTATTAAATTTGCATTCTTGTTGTTAGGGTCATTGCTTCACTCTTTATGTGAATATGATGTTAATGGAGGCAGATTTTAGAAATCTTGAAACTAAGAATGGAAACTTTAAGTTGAATAACATCCCTGTGACCTCATTCTGTGCCTATTGTAAATTTTAGAAGTTTTGGAAAATCCATCAGGGAAATATATTGTAATCATATATCCCCTTCAGATAATTTCTAACTGATAAATCATCCCAGAACCCCAGACAAGCAATCTGATCAGAACACAGCAGTGGAGTTTTAGGGCTGAAATTCTAAATGTCAATGAAGTATAAAGTGCAGTAATAGTGGCAGTTGCTAATATCATCAGTAAGTGAAGGCTTTTCGAATAACTGAATTTTAATATTTATCTAAACCAAACAGTAGAAAACTGCATGGAGAAGTAGATTGCATATTGCCTGGTTACCATGTTCTTACAAAAGGAAATACAATTTATGATTCCATGAGAATTTTCTAAACAAAAGTAGACCCATTTTTATCCACTTCCATTAACTAGCATCAGGGGAAAAAATTTAAAAAAGCTACTTTGCTTATAAAAATAAAAATTTATTATGCATCACTTTACCCTAGGAAAAGCTTCTGTTACAAACTGCTGCTAGAGATTGAGCACAATATATAACTAGTAGGAAAGAATCAGAAACTTGCTTTCTTTATCCCTCTTTAGGCCAGCATATTTCTGTTAATTCAGATGAGAACTCTATTAAGGTGAGTAAATTCATGTAGATCCAATGTGGACCTATCAACAGCGTTTTTGTCAAAATTGCAGGCAAATAGGGTTGTGTGATAACAGCTCCAGAGCCTTTTGCTATAGTTTTTTGCCAACTGTGCCCTTCTGGGGTAGCTTTGGCTCCAGATCTTTTAGAATGCAAGCACTTTGAGAGACACTGATTACAGATACACGGGAACTCATATGGAGAGGTTATATGAGCAGCTGCGTAGGTAACTAGCGTATGAAAACATATTGGGTTTATGTGGCAAGGTTTTGGTAGCAGGCTGCAGGAGTAGCTTATGTGAGGTGATGCCAGAACCCTTTCCCTATATCTGATAGAGCCCATGCCAGAGGACCCTAAGACAGACCTGCTGGCCAAGGCCAGGTCCATCAGTAGCTGTGACAGTGGCTCTGGGAAAACAGAGCTAAGAATGAATTAAAACTACTGTGTTACTAAGCAGCAACTAGAAGGGAGGAGTGAGAATATGTGAGAGGAACCACTCTGCAGACACCAGGGTGAGTGAAGGAGGGGGAGGTATTCCAGCTCTGGAGCTGAGATTCCCCTGCAGGCTGTGGTGCAGACCATGGTGAGTCAGGTGTGCCTCTGCAGCCCACAAAGAGCTGCACAGGGCAGCAGGGATCCACCCACAGCCTGTGGTAAAAACCCCATGCTGGAGCCACTGGATAGCTGAAGGAGGCTGTGACTCCATACAGCACTGATGCTGGAGTAGGCTCCTGGAGAGACCTGCGTACCCCCAGGGAAACAGGAGCCCATGGTGGGGAAGAGTGTAAGGAGTCCTATCCCTGAAAAGGAAGCAGCAGCAGAGACAACATGTGATGAACTGACTGGAACCAGTTTCCTGTCCCTCTGAGTGGCTGCAGGAGGTGGGGAGAAAACTGGAAAGAACGGGTGGGCTAGAGTGTTTAAAAGTGTGGTTTTATTTCTCATTACACTCCTCTAATTTGATTGGTAATGAATCAAATCAATGTCCCCAAGAGGAGTCTGTTTTGCTTGTGGTCATAAATGCTGAATGATCTCCCTGTCCTTATCTCAGCCCACAGAGCATTTTGTCATATTTTTCTCCCCTGTCAGATTGAGGAGGTGGAACAATAGAGCCAGGGTCAACTCACCACATTATAAAGGAGGTATGTAGTCTTTTGGGACAGAAGCCAGAGTCAGTCTTTCCACAGAGCCAACATTTACCTTCTTTCCTGTCCTCTAACTATTGAAAAATTGTTCCCTCGTGGAACTGAGCTGTTTAAAATAGTCTTCTCTCCCAAAATTCAAAGTTGTGTTAGAAAAAGCAATCAAGTCTATACAAGTTCTACGGCTTAAAAAATTTCCATCAAGCTTACAAGACTTCTCACAAATAGTTTGGTGTAATACAAATCCCAAAACTTTTAAAATTAATAAAAGAATTGTTTGCAAGAGACAAAAATTACTGATCAACTCAGAATGATCATCACATATTTTAAGACTGATCAAAGAGACAGCAGCAAGTATAATATCCGCTCTTTAAAAGATTAAACTCTTCCATGCAAAGATATTTTAATTAGAAAGTTTCTGGGATTGCTTTGTAAAATATCACTGCATAACTCGAAAATTTACAAAATAAATTAGGAGTGTGATTAGGAAGCCAAGTAGTATAAAAATTTCATAAAAGTAACTTGAAAGAAAAGCAATAAATTTTGGGTTTTATAAAAGAAAATGAGTGGGAACCATGTCAGAAGCTAGCGAATATGTGATATAATTCATTGTGGAGAGCAGAAGGGAAAAATAGGAATCCAAAGTGGAATGCACATCAGATAACTTAAGACATTTGTGTTGCAGTATCTACATTTGCATTACTCAGCTTACATGTTTTAGTAGTCATTACAGAAAAATAAGTGTTCCAGACTGCCATAAACTGAACTAATATATCTGTTTAATGATTCAGTCATTGTAGTTGGTAAGATATCTCCAGGAACCTATAATTTTCTTGAGTAAGGCAAAAATCTTGTTTTCACTGTGTAGAAAAACAATTGCAAATGCTTAAAAACTATGTCTACATGAGTGGAGATTTAGTCTTCTTAAATCAGGCATCTGTTTATACTGACTGATGGAGTAGGGAGCAAAAATAAAGTGACAGATGCCTATGTAGCCTGAGGTCAGTTTAACATAGCATTATCTTTAAGTCTGGTACTAAAGAGAACAAGCTGATTTTCAAAAAGGTTACAGTGGGATTATGTGATACTTTTGCAGTTATAAAGAGGTTTCTATGTATAGGGGCAGGATTCAGTTCCACAAAAAAATGACTCATAGCTAAGAGGATACAAATCTGCATGGAGAATGTGAAAGGAGATGCCCTACTGTAGCTTCAGTTGTGTCAGTTGCTAATAGCTATAGCACAGTTAATCTAAAGCAGTATTAGATACCTTTATTTAGACAGTTCTACCCTGTGTGAGTGACTCCCCATGGGTAGAAAGCTGAAAGTTTTGACTGACTACTACAGGCATATAGTGTGATTTTAACACTGCTGAGCATCCTATTTAGACTATAGATGATGATACAAATGAATTAAGGTCTTCTAGGTTTTCTACATGTTCCTTCTGATCTCCGCCTGAACCAGAAGAATGAGTTGCGTGACATGCAATATCCATATTTGTCTGTGAATCCCACCATAGATGCTTAAGTTCCCATTGACAGGATTGTAAATGTAGGAATCAATTCATTAGTCCATTCATAATTTTCAAGGGCAAAGGGACATGTCCTGGGTAACTTGCCTTGCCTCCATTTGCCATACTAGAAGGGTATTGGTTTTTGCAAGCTATATGTTGAATCTACCAGAAATTTGGCTGTCTTGGATGCCCTGAGGATTACTAAAATGCTCTGTGTCAGTACCCAGGGCTGTTGAGTGTGAGTAGCTGAACCAGACTGTGTTAATGCTAAGAAAATGGATGTATGTATAGACTGGGGTGTGAGACACTGGATACCAGCACTGAGGAAAGGGAGCTGGAGGTCCTGGTTGACAGCATGTTAAACATGAGCCAGCAGTGCCCTGGCAGCCAGGAGGGCCAGCCCTGTCCTGGGGGACATCAGGAACAGCATCACCAGTCAGGAAAGGGAGGGGATTGTCCTGCTCTGCTCTGACCTGGTGCCGCCTCACCTCAAGTGCTAGAGGCAGTTTTGAGTGCCACAACATAAAAAAAATCCAAAACTATTTGACAGTGTCCAAAGGAGGGCTGCAAAGATGGTAAAGAGTCTAGAAGAGAAGCCAGTCTGAGGTCGCTTGGTCTGTTCAGCTTGGAGAAGAGTAGGCTGAGGGGAGACCTCATATCTATCCACAACATCCTCACAAGAGAAAACAAAGGATCAGGCACCCACCTCTTCTTTCTGGTGATCAGTGGCAGGAAATTTTCTCGCTGGAATGGCATGAAGTTGTGTCAGGAAGGTTTAGATTGGATATTAGGAAAAAACTTTCCATCCATAGAGTGGCTGGCCAGTGAAACACGTTCCCCAAGGAAGTGGTCACAGCTCCAAGAGTGAGTTCAAGAATGCGTTCAAACAATGCTCTCAAGCCTACTGTGTGATTATTGGGGTTGTCCTGTGCAGGACCAGGAGATAGACTTGATGACCCTTGTAGGTCTCTTCCAATTCAGGATATTCCATGGGTCTACTGTTGTACGAAAGCTTGGATCCCCAATTAGAAGTGTAGTTTACCTGGCGCAGAATCCTGGCTGTGACTCACTTGTCCAGACAGAGGCATTTTGGTGTCACCTGAGAAAATCCTAAATGCATGAGATAATTCTATGGAGCTAGTAGATACAGAAGAGTACCAATGAGAGATCAGTAATCTATTGAATTGGCAGATGGAGGCTAGAAAGGTTTATAGAGGAAATCTCAAACTGACCAAATTTCTATATGTAAGCATCTGCATTAACGCTAAGAGCTCTACTATGTGCTTAATTTTTCATATTTCTATCACCTTTTTTTTAATAGTATCACATTAAAAGCTAATATAATTGTGAAGCTAAAAATAATTGTGAAATTAAATAATGCTGAGTACAGACAATAATGAAAACCTCTGTTGCATCAGGAGTGGGAGAAAGATTGTAGCAGCTCCCTTTAGAAATTTTCTGCAAATGGCTCTCTTATGAAGGAAACGATATGGTTAACATTGACACATTCCCTTAAAACAAAGAAAAATATAGTAATACCTTAATTTTATGGCTTTCATCTTAATTTAATGATTGACATTTTGGATTTTGCCATTGACTTCAGCAGGTCCAGAAATCAGCAGGGAAACATTTCCCTTTTCCCTTATTGATA
>VZSR01003803.1:31950785-32004429 GCA_013398615.1 Brachypodius melanocephalos
AACCAAAACAAATAAAAAATATGAAAAACCACAAAGAAAAAAACAAACAAACAAACAACCCCCCAAAAAAACAAAACAAAAAAAACCCCAACAAAACAAACTAACAGAGATACTTCAGTATTCTGAGGTCAAAACTGTCTCCACAAAGCAATGCTTTGAAGATTTTTTAGTTGAAATTACCTGAATTAACATTGAAATAAAATGCCTCAAAAAACAACCTTTTTTAAAAATGTGTTTCTGTAGTCTCTTTAGTATCTGTCAAGAGAACCCTCAAGAGACAAACAATTCTGAATACCAAAGAAAAGACTAGCATCAAAAGTGTCACTTTTGTGATCTTCTGCACTGCTGTTTTTGCTGCTGATGGAGGACTTGTGCATGAATATGAATATTCCTTCCAATGAACGGGCACACATAATAGGAAAAGTAGGGAGAGGATGTTCTTAGTGCCGTGACTTGAGTGTCTGTCCTTAAGGCGGTGTGTGACTTGTGGTATGGCGGTTCAAGGGTTTGCACAGTTTTTACAATGCAAAAAATCATTAAAATTGGGTTTTGTTTTTTTTTTTTTTTTTTTTTTTTTTTTTTTTTTTTTTTTTTACTTTTATGCTGCATATAGTTGATCAGTTTCAAGGGTCAAGACTCGAGACTTTAACTTCCAAAATCCCCAATGATTTTATGTTCTTGATTTGACATAATCTGATGCAAGTTGAAGGGTAGTGACAAAAGAGACAAAATGGAGAACATGGGATCATGGAATTTTTTTCCAAAGCAAATGTGTCTTAAATATGATGGATATGTACATAGTACATATATGGGTAATAGTACAAATATAGTATGTACACAGTTTTGGTATGTACATAATTTTTATATCTTCCTTTACTTCTAGCTTTATATTCCTTCAGTGGATGTATTGATGGTATCTAAATGGGCAAAAAATAAGTCAGTTCTCAGCAGAGATTGTATGAAGAAGAGAAGTTTTTGTTTTGAGCCTGAGCAGGAAAATCTGGAGCTGGAATACTTTTTCCTCTGGAAAAAGAGGAAAGCCACGCACAACAGTTTGGATATTCACTGAACATGGTTTGTGAGACATTTACAGAAATGGAAGTGAGATAGCGGAGATGGCCTGGGTTCAGTGTCCTGCAGAGGCCACTGCTTCTGGAGAGTCTGTAGAGGCCAGAAGCCTGGCTGCCAGCAACTGCTGCAGAGGGCCATAATTTTCCTGTAGCTCATAGAATCACAGAATTATAAAAATAGTTTTGGTTGGAAGGAGTCTTAAAGATCATCTAATTCCAGCCCCTCTACCATGGGCAGAGATGCCACCCACTAGCCCAGGTTGCTCAAAACCTCATCCAAATTGGCCTTCAACATTTATTTCCACTGATGAGTCATCTGCAAATTCTCTGGGGAAACACTGCCAGATCCTGTGACACAGAGAGCCCATGTCTTGGCTGATTTCCACATCTCTGTGTGTCTCAAATGAAGGTTGGTTGTGGTACCAGATCACCTTGAGCAGAAGAAAAAGAGAAGGTGATGGTTTTGAATGCATGAAAATAGCTACACTGTAGGCATCTACATCTGTGTGAGATACAGTTTTAAATAGGTAGAGATGGAAAGGGCCTGTAGATGTGAAAGATCTTTTCTAGTAATGGAGTGCTGAAAGATGATGGGTGAATAGGTATTATATGTGACTATTTCTCTTCAAACAAGCCCAGGCTGAGAGGTAGGCTCCAGCGCTCACAAAGTCAGTATTCTCCTGAAGCATCATTGCTAGGGCTGTGAGCAGGAAATTAACACATCACTTTGAGTGTCTAGAGAGACACAATTGACAAGATGAATTAATTTTAATAGCAGAATTGGAAAAAATAGATTTAGGGGTGGCAATGAAGAAGAAAGTATTTGTAAAGAAGCATGGGGCAGACATTCAAAACCCATGAGATAAGAAGTTTAGTCACTCATTAAAAAAAGCTTTCTTCTTGGACTCAAAACAAGAGTTGTCGTGGTATATGTGACTGGTAATGTCTGTTTTAGTGGTATCTCAGTTTCCTCTGATCAGAACAGGAAATTACAATGCTCTACATAATTTTAAAACATATTAATGTAAAATATTACAGAAAAGTTTCTAACTCTACAGATTGCTTTTTGGCATATATATGCCAGTTAAATTCTCGAAGAGGCCAAACCGAACAGTACATATAAAATTACTAAAAATTATTATTTGAAATGCTAAGAGGAGTAACAAATAATAATCAAAAATATTTAAAAAATCACAAACAAACAATCACACAACCAGTTAAAATAACTGACTAAGCTGTTTTAAACTGATTTAAAATTCAGTTTGAAGAACTAATCACACATAGACAGCCTGCGGTTGTGGCTTTTTAATCCAGTAGGTGTAAAATTGAAATCCTCACATTACTACGAGAGAACTATTTTAGGTAATTAGGGCAAAGCCTGTGTAAGATGTTCTAAACATAAAACATCCAGGGTAAAGAACTGTGATCAAAATAGGATGTTATAAACTTGGCAGAGTAGAAGATGATTTTAAGTGAGCTACATTAGTTTTGGGCAATTTTACAATATGATTTATATGACTTTCTTTAGCACTAATACAGCAACAATTTTAGTCTTCAGTTTTCACTTTTTCTGATTCCTTATCACTATAAACACCATTAACAACAATCCTCAGCACTAACTGTGAAGGCAACTTTGATTCTCTGTTTGTTCTTCATATCCCTGTAGAATCTGATCTCTGCTGTGGGTTATTGACAAGTTTTTGAGCTTCTGGCTTACTGTATGCATCTAAACATTGAAAGGGTTGAATTGCATTCTTAAGGAACTTTTCCTTTTACTTGGGTATTGAGTTCAGCTTCCAAACTGTAGATGGTAGATGTTGATTGCAGTTAATTAAACTTAGTTGTCTCAGTACACAATTTTACATCCATTTATGTGTTTATGTTATCATTACAGTCAGTGATGATCTAGCAGTAACTAGTGAAAGCAGTTTAGAAAGCAATTTAATTCACCAGAAAATAGACAGTTATTTTTTGTTTATCTGTAGTTTTCTAGTATCCATTAACTAAAACCCACCCAGATGTATAATTTTTGATGTCTAAATATAATTATATAGTATCTTTCTCTGTGGTACTTAGATGTAGCTGCTTATTTCATCTCTCTATGTGGAAAAGTATCTTTCTATAGGAAAGATGGCATTTTCTATAGGAAAAAAATATTTTTGAATTGTGAGGAACTAAATGAGACAAATTTCACCCCACCTGGAGACTTGATACTGCAGGACTGTGGAATAACTATCCACAGAGCACTTACATAAAAACATATAGGGGGGTACTACAGATGGGTGAAAAATTCTATTGTCGTGGCAAAAACCCTTTGCACATATTACAGGCTGATATATTTAATAGATTTAAAATAACAATTATTTAATTAAAAGTTGGTAGAAGACATTATTTTCCAACATCAGAGAAGACTGTGGAAGGCTACCCTGGCCTAAAACTGCTGATTATTTGCTTTTGAGATGTTATATCCCTTTAAGACTTCATGCACCCAACCCATTGGGAAAAGGAGAACTTAAGTAACTCACTACATAGGCAAAGCTCAAAAGGAAAAGAGTAACAATTATTATTTGTATTTAGATTTAGCTGCTGTATCGATTTATTTTTCAGTAATGCAGTAGCAAGCTGACTCCATCTTGATGGTGTATTCTGAGAGCATATTCAGGGAGCTCAGAAGTCATAAATGTTTATGAGCAAAAAGATGCAATTTAGAGAGAACTAGTACAGAAACAATTTAGTGACAGTAAAGAGGTCAGTAGAGAGAGGACAATTGTTGCCGAGCAGTAGAAAGGATAATACAAGCTTCTCCAATACCACTGAACCAGATATTCAGGCCTGGCTTTTTATATAAGAAGTGGTTCAGGAATTCAAGGATAGATGTATAAAGACATCTCTGAGTACCTGACCTTTCCCACTAGGAAAATTTCAAAGTGGCAGAAGTTTGAGTTTGCTAATGTAAAAATTCACAATGAGGATATTGAATAGACATTCTTCAGTTGTCATCAAAGTTCTTTCAGTATGAAATCAGAAATATCTTCTTAATTGTTTTTTATGAAGGATTTTTTTTTCTTACAAACCATATATTTAAACATTTTTAGTGTAGCTATATCACATATATGACTTTTTGTTTCTTATATAACTTTTTTCATAACTACTTTAAACCATAAGAAATACTCAATTTGAAACTTGTGCAATCATACCTATAAGGCTGAGAATGCTTACTGCTACCTTAAGTTGTAGGTCGTGACAATCACTTTCACAGACCGTTGCTTTGTAAAACATTTTATAACTCATCAACAAAATTATGTCGTACAAAAACTTACAACACTGAAAAGTCAGTCAGGTAAATTCTTTTTCATACATGATTTCTTCATGACTTACCCAAATTAATAATTAATTTTGTCTTGATTTCCATTGATTGCTCTGGATTCAGAGGAGAAGTGAGGTATTTCTTGTCATTAGATCATTATATTTCAGCTCTTGAAGAGATAAAACTTCTTTTTATAATCTATCTCTGTTTAAGATTAAGGAGCCTCTAGTCTATTATTTATTTAGAAACAGAAAAATTAGTGGATGTTAATGACTGAATAGTATAGAAAGGTTTGTAGGAACACAAAGAGTCTTGGGCTTTCAGTATGTTTAATTAATTGAAAAGCAGTCATATAATGGTCTAGTTGAAAAGGGATCTCAAAGATCATTGAGTTCCATCTAGTATAAAATTTACAGTTGAAGTGAAAAAAATATGATCACAAAACGAACATTTTTCCTGAAGAACTTAGTACAAAGATGAAGGAATAGCAGCTTTCAGATTTCTAAGGTATGATTTTTGTGTTTTGTTTTTTTTTTTTCCAGAGGCATCCTGAACAGAATCTGTATGAGTAGTTTTGTTTATTTTATTTTATTTTATTTTATTTTATTTTATTTTATTTTATTTTATTTTATTTTATATTTATCCTGCTCTTTCTACAGGTATGTTCAGAGAGAAAAGAAAAGAGCAAAACTCTCTTTCAGGCAAAAAAGCAAACTTTCTTTCAGGAATGGAGAAAGATTGGGGTTTTTTTTTGTAGTAGAATGGTTTGGGTTGGAAGGGATGTTAAAGGTTGTCTAGTTTCCATTCCATCTACCATGTACAGGGACAACTTTCACTAGATCAGAGCTCCATCCAGCCTGGCCTTGAGCCCTTTCAGGGGTGGGGCATCCACAACTTCTGGGCAACACATTCCAGTGTCTCACCACCCTTATTGTAAAGAATTTCTTCCTAATATCTAACCTAAACGTACTCACTCTCAGTTTAAAGCCATTCCCCTTTGTCCTGTCACACGTTCCTAACAAAAAGTCCCTCCACGTCTTTCTTGTAGACCATTGTCAAGGCACTACAATAGTTCACTCTTATGGAAAGGTTAAAGCAAAGCACAAGGTTCCATTCCATTTGCAACATTACTGCCAAGTTATAGTAGCAATAATAATATATGCAAATACATATATGCACACGTACAGAGTGTGACATCTCCTTAAACTGAACTGTAGCTGACTACATAGAAAAAGGAATTTTATGTAATAAGGATTATTATATCACCAAGGCCAGGAGCTTGACAAGATTCAAAAAGTAATTTGCCACTGATGAGCGCATCTATAGGATTAAAAATAAAACCTAGCAATTTAGACAGAATATAAACTTGTATTCCTTAGGCCTCTTGTAAGAGAGTTAAGAAGAGACACTGCTTGGAGCAAAGAAATGAAGAATTTCCCAATTCATTGCTCAAGAATTTGCATAAAGAAGTAATGGGAACTGGAGAAACTCCTACTAGAAGGGGTGCTGAAAAAGTGGAAATTTAAATCATCTGCTGTGTTGTTCTCCTGTGCTCTTGCTTTTAGTCTCAGACTCAAGTCCCATCTCAGCAATGATAAGAGAATCATTTTATAAGACTTGCAGATCTCTTAATAGGCTAGAAGTGTTGTACTCTCTTGACACTCAAATACACCTGGGCTGGTTTTGCACTTACTTCATCACCGTAAGATGGAGACAACATAAATGACATCTTCTATATGAGCACTTACATTTGCTTGATATTGGAGAGCAAATGCCTCCTCTCTAAGAAAAGTTCAGCCAATCTTTGTATCATTACAAGGCTACAATGCGAATAACAAAAATTTAAAGGACATAGTCATGTGAGTGACTTCGGTTCTTTCAAGCACAAATAGAGCTGCACAGCACTATTAAAAAAAAAAAAATCCAAACACAACCCCCCTCCCCCACCTCAGCAGATCTAATACCTAAAGCCTGTCTTTCTAGACTGTCAGAAACTAAAATGAGAACAGAAATATCAAATGTAGAAAACAAGATAATGACTTTTGGAGTTTTAATCTAACATTATTGTCCTCAAACATGAGGCATAAACATTGCTGTTTTATTTTTAACAACCTTTTCATGTGGAAATGCAAAACTTTTCTAAAAATAACAGAGAGGGTATGAATACAGTGACCAGAGAGAATGCAGCTTTTCCACACTGCTTTAATAATAATACAGCTCTGGGAGGCCTTTAGGCACTAACTGCTCACATATCAGTGGCCATTGACAAAACCCAACATAGTCCTTAAACTACTTTTTCAATCACTGTGATCAGTGACATCATTCTTAACGCATAAATGGGAAAAAAAAGTGATAATAGGTATATAAATATACAAATATATAAAAATATATAACTATATAACTATAAATATATATATATAAATATATAAAGCAAAAGCTCTCAAAATTGAGAGATTTTCTGAAAAGACTGAAACATGAAAACATTAAATGTTGTAGGCATTTTCTAAATGATAGTGAAAGGACAATAAAAGTAGCAGAACCTGGGTTTGAAATTTGCAATACAAACCTTCGTTTTAGGTAGATTTTCTGCTCTGATTAACAGAATTTCTTTAAGATTCAGACCTACATTTTCCAAGGGTACAAATTCCAATTTTCATTGCTATCAAGAAAACAAGGTGGGAAAAGAGAAACCTGGAAACATAATAACTTAAGATATTGAAAAGTAGGATATAGGTCATTCCAACTTTCTGATATCAGTTTAAGGCTCTTGCTACTGACTGCAAGTATTTGTCATTGGATGGCTATTTCCTTCCTTTATGTGAAATAAAGTGATGACACTGTTTCAATGTCAGATTTTCCTTTATAGATGTTCACATCCCAAAGAACTTATTTTTGGCGGTGCTCTCAGAGGAGGCTTACTTTCCTACAAGGACATATTATTCACTCATGGTCAGCTTGGTGTCCTCTAGGACACCCAGATCCTTTCCTGGGAAGCGGATTTTCATCTTTTTCTCCCCCACCATGTACTGGTGGATGGAGCTATTCCTCCACAGAAGAAAGATTTTTTTTTTTTTTGCCTTTGTTGAATTTCATAAAATTATTTTCAACCAGCTTGCCCAACTCCCTCTGAATGACAGCAGAACAATCTGAAGTATTAGCTAGTCCTCCCAGTTTTGTATTGGGCATATAATTGCCTTGGGTGAACTCTGTCTCACCTTCCCCATTATTAATGGAATTCTTAAGCAATATCAACTCAGCATTGACCCTGAGTACACCACTAGTGAGTCCGTTCAGGCTGGGCTTTGTACTTCTATTCACAACCCCTTGGGCCCAGCACCTCTGACAGTTTTCAAGCCACCTCAATTTTTGTGTATCTAGCCCATACTTTGCCAGCTTGTCTGCCAGGCTATCATGAATAAAGGTCAAGAGCTCAAGTAAAGTTGAGATACAAGCAACATCCAATGCTCTCTTCATATTCATCAAAACATTCATCTGATCGTATGATCAGATTGGTCACATTATTTTGACTTTCTGAATCCATGCTGACTCCTCCCAATCATCTTCTTAACCTTCATGTGCCTGAAAATTGTTTCTAGGATTATTTTCTCTATCTCCGTCTTAGGGAACTGTGTGAGGCTGACTGGCCTGTCATACTCTAGGTCTTCGCTCTTGCCTTTCTTGAAGATAGATGTGGCATTTGCATTTCTCCTGTCCTTAAGATTCTCTTGCATTTGCCATAATCTTTTAAAGATAATCAAGACTGACCTTGCAATGGCATAAAACAGCTCCCTCGGTGTTTGTGAGTGCAACCCATCAGATCCTATTGACTTGTGCATGTTCTTTTTTTAAAAAAATGTTCCCTAACCTCTTCCCATGAGGGTCTTTTTACCTTTAGACTTTCCCACGGGCCTCGTGGAGCTGAGAATCCTGAACCCTTGTATTTCCAGAAAAGACTGAGATACAGAGGTAATGAATATGTCTTTTTTTTCTTTATGCTTTATTATTAGGTTCTGCACACAATTCAGTAGTGGTAGCACATTTTTCCTAGTCCTCCTTTTGCTAGATGTTTAGAAAGCTTTTTTGTTGCCCTTTACCAAATTCAAATTCAGGTACGTTAGGTCTTTCCCAGCTTCATCCCTGTTTGACCCAGATGAGAACCTTCTGCCACTGGCAAGGATGCCATTCACTAGGTGATGTAGCTCAGAGCCCAACCCAACCTGGCCTTGGACACTTCCAGGGATGAGGCAACCACAACTTCTCTGGGCCGCTTGTTCCAGTGCTTTGCCATCCTGATACCTAATCTCAGCCTAGTCTCAGTTTAAAGCTATGTCTTCTTGTGCTGTCACTACAAGAGCTTTTAAATAATGTCTCTCCCTCTTTCAGGTATTCCCCTTCAGGTTCTGGAAAGCTTCGTTTGGGTCACCATAAACCACCTCTTCTCCATGCTGAACAACCACATGTCTCTCTGCACCTCTTTGTAGGAGAGTTGTTCCATTCCTCTGATCACCTTTGTAGCCCTTCTCTGAACTTCCTCTAACAGATCCACATCATTCTTATGTTGATACCCTCACCTCTACTCTCTCCTGGTGAGAATCCCTTCCCTTGACCTGACAGATACCCTTCTTTCAATGCAGCCCAGGATGCAGTTGGCCTTCAAGTCTGTGGGCACAGCTGCTGCACTGTTGATCTATCTTCTCGGGAGTCTTTAATTCTCTGCTTACTTGGTTGTATTTCAGGAGCCTGCTGACTTTCTTACATGTTTTTGTGATTCCTCATATTTGTAAGCCTTGTATACTGCTGAAAAAATCATTGCTCCATAAATACTTTATCAATTTCTGGTTTCTCCATGTGCTTTTTCCTCTTATGAAACTGTTGCCTTCTTTTCCAACTGATGCTCCTTGATCACAGAATTGCTTGATTTACATAACTCTGGTTCTGAAGGTTGTGTTCTAATCCTGTCTTTGTTTCATGTTGTTTTTGTTTTTTGGTTTTGTTTTTTTGTTTTGTTCTGTTTTGTTTTGGGTTTTTTTTTTGTTGTTTGTTTGTTTGGTTCGTTGGTTGGTTTGGTTTGGCTTTTTTTCTTTAAATATCCTGAAGTTAGAATAAACAATAGATTCCACTTGAGAGGGTTCTAGGTCAATGAAGATGGAGTTGGAATAATAGCGGTTTTCTACCTGGAATATTAATTGCAAATGCCCTTAAACTGGTGCACTCTTCTATATTTCTGCCTAGTACGTTGAATAAGTAATACAATGTGTCTGAAGTGACATCCTGCAAGAACTGTGCTGCTTCTAAAAAATTAGGACAAAGATCAGAAGTCAGGCAATGCAAACCACAGTGAACCTGTTATTAAAGAATGAGTTCATAAAACAGGTTAATTAATGCTAAACACTTATTTTGGCCTGATTTTAATCAGTTTTTCTTGTAACAAATCATCAGATGATATCTTTCCCTGTGAAACAACTCAAGGTTTGTTTTGCTTAAAACATTGGTGTTTGAAAGTAGCATAATCAAGATAATTTATTTTAATTAAAGATTTTTATTTTAATGTCACACTTATTCAGATATATTTTAAATAAATGCATATTAAATTAGAGACATTAAATTTAAGAAGCTTTAATTATGTACAAATAGTCTTATAAAAATTTGATGAAACATTTCATTGTCTGTCTTATTTTTAGTTCAAGTTTACAGCTTTAACTTTTCTCTGGAGCAAAAATGTTCAAGTGTCATAAATTTCATATAATTCTTATTTACTATTCATTTATTTAAGAAGAAACATAATACAGAATTGCATAATCTGGTAATACAGTATGCATACCATTCTTGGAAGTTCCCTTATGTAATACAGTAAACTACAGCTTCTGAATAATAGAATGAATCCATAAAATAAATTTTATCTCAATAACTTGAAGGAGTTATTACCATTAAAGGAATATTAAAGACATTTTCCAGGACACTTCATTTGTAAGTAATTTTCAGAGAATCCAAAGCATTTTAGAGGTCAACTAGACAACATAAACCATACTTCTTTCCTTCCTCTCCACTGGATTCTATATGATCATATTTCCTCCCTTCAAACTTATAAATTGATGGGACACTTATTTTTCACCCTCTGCATATGTCCAAAATGGCTGTGAGAACAGTCATGAATCTGTTAGCTTGAACCTCAGTTTTATTTATAAACTAGACAAACTATATGTGCATGATAGGAGCACGCAGACATAAAAGGACAGATGACCTGGTATTATGCCTACTAAATTTTAGTGTGATTAAGACTTTCATGAAGTGGAGTTCTAGATGCAATATGTAAGAAATGGGTAATAAATACTCACAGGAAGATCTTTTCTGTTTCAAAAGAATTATACTATCAATGGGCCTGAAGCCTGAACTAGAATAAGATTCTCCCTGCCTATAGATCTTTCAGTTATGCAGTGATGAATTTCTTAGGTCTGAAATGGGAATGAAAACCATGGTCTCATTCATCAGCATACTTAGTCTACTCTGCTTGGAAAGGGTAACTATGCACTGCAGGCACAGTTCATGCTTTATATTACACAGTCACTGGATGAAAACCAGAGCTAAACCTGATTCACAGGTCTGCAATTCAGATCTTAGGCAGTAGAGAATTTCTTAAATGAAGGATGATAACATGATAGAAGTATTATATAAAAGGTAAGTAACTTATTTCCTTTACACATAACTTTGCACCATTGGAAAAATATTCTAGCATTTTTATTTATTTCAGAAAAATGTGGTTAATAAGTCTGATTTTGCATAATAATTTTCACTTTTTCTTGCAGAATTGTCTAGAAACTATGGGGCCAAAGACCCTTCAAAGTATATAACATCCCCATTATTATGAATAGAGAAGTGCAAAAATTTGGAAAGATGGGTGGAAGGGTAGAAGGAAGGATTTTTCTTATGCCAGGAACCTTTTTTTGGACTTAAAATGTGCTTTAGAAATGTCATTTTCAGATAATGACTGGAAGTGAGATTGCAGTGCCAGATATCACTAAACATAAAAGCATATTATATAACTTTTATAGCCTTTTTTTTGTGTAATGCCTTTCTATGCTGATTAACTGGAAAATTCTGTCATTGTCATTTTGTGGCCCAGAGTGCAGCGTGATGTTATTTAATAAGATGTATAACCTTCCTGACTGCCTAATCTGGTCAGCGCTGTTAAATGGGGTGTACATACATCATCATGACTGTGGCAATGTTTTTTTTGATGATCTAGTTATGCTTTCTAAAACATTTCAATGCAAGGCGTGTTGATGTTATTAAAAAAAAAGAGAAAAAATTCAAAAGAGAAAGAAGAGAAATGTATTTAACATTAGTTTCATAACCTCTCTTTCCATAACTTTATAGTACATCTACTGAGTCAGGAAAGAGAAGCATAGCTTGTAAAACTGCCTGGGAATTAAAATCAGAAAAGCCAGTCACAAGCTTTAGCACGCTTCAGTTAAATTTTAGGGAAACATAACAGAATTATAATCACTGCCTGGAAAGATTGATGTCTCAAGACATTCTGGGATGCCCGTGTGTGTGGGAAGGGGCAGGTCAGGCCCCGTTCACTGGACTACCCCACACCCCCACCAGGGCCTGTCTCCCAGTCCTGCAGAGCTGCCAACCATTGAACCATTGTCACAACTGAGGCAGAGCTCCACTCTGCTCCACTCTGGCCTAACCCAGCTCCTGAGTGGCCAAATGACTGGAAGTCCCTCCCAGGGGCCCCCAGGAAAGCCCAGAGGTATTTAGGGCTGAGCATGAGGTAGGAACATGCCTGGCTCTACCTCTTCTTGGAACTTCCATCTGAGTACTGCTGGAACCCAGGAGTTAGTATGTGTATGTGTGCTTTTTGTATCTTTTCTGTCTTCTTATTCCCCCTTTTTGGATCATTTTGAGTAACTTAATATCCAACGTGTTTAAAGTAATAGCATCAAGCAGATTTAAATTTTGCAAAGTTGAATGGGGCAAGTTATTGCTCTGAGAAGGGTTTTATGCTGATTGGATGTCGTACCAAACCTTTTGCCAAAATTCCTTGAGTTTCTGTGGTTTGCCAGTAAAGTAATTTTGACCTGTTAAGAATATGTAGTCAGTATTTCTCCTGTGTGCCTTACCCAGACTACAAGAACCTCTGTAAACCCCTTTCAGTGGGTTGTTTGGGGGTCCTTATAGTCCCAGAATGGCTGGGGTTGGGAGAGGTGTTTGGAGAATACCTAGTGCGGGTTGTTTTGGAATATCTTTAGAGAAGGAAACTCCCCAACATATCTGAGCAGCCTGCTCCAGTTCTATGTTCCTCTCAGGGTAAAGTTTTTCTTCATATTCAGAGGTAATTCCCTGTGTTTGAGTTCGTGCCCATTGACTTTTGTCCTGTCACTGGGAAGAATCAGTGAGAAGAGTCTGGCCACATCCTCTTAACACATCCACCCTTAAGATATTCGTATGCATTGATAAGATCCCCTCTCAATGATATCTTCTCCAGGCTAAACAAGCCAAGCTCTTTCAGCCTTTCCTTGTGAAATAGGTGCTTCAGTCTCCATCTTTGCAGCCCTCTGTTGGATCCTCTCTAGGAGTTTCTTGTCTTTCCTGAACTCAGTGTAGAACTGAACACAGTAGTACAGATGAGACCTCACCAGGGCTGGGCAAAGGGGAGACCTGCTGACAATGCTCTTCCTAATGCATCCCAGGGTTCTGTTGGCCTTCTTGGCCACAAGGGAATATTGCTGGCTCATGAGCTGCTTCTTGTTCACTGGGATCAGCAGGGCCTTCTCCACAGAATGGCTTTCCAACAGGTTGGCCCCCAGTTTATACTGGTCCAGGGGGTTATTCTTTCCCAGATGCAGGATCCTGCATTTGCTGTTGTTGTAGTTCGTTAAGTTTCTCTTTGCTCAAATCTATGTCCACACATTCTGAGGATACACCCTGTCCTTTCATCAGGTTACTGATAAGTTGAGCAAGACTGACCCCTGGGAAGCACTGTTTGCTACTTGCCTCCAACCAGACTCTGTCACTGATCATGACTCACCATTTAACCAGTTCTCAATCCACCTCACTGTTCACCTAACTCACACCTCCTGAGTTTGCGTGCTGGGGTATTATGGGTGGCAGTGCCTAAAACCTTGCTGAAGTACAGGTAGACAATATCCATCTCTCTTCTACCCAGCCAACCATGCTGTCATAGAAGACTGTTGGATTGGTCAAGAATGACTTTTCCCTGGTGAATTCATGTTGATCTGATAACATTTTTTTCCTGCACATACATAATGATGACAGACAGGTTGAGCCATTCCATCACTTTTCCAGGGATGGAGGTGAGTCTGACTAGCATGTAGATGCTCGAGTCTTCCTTCTTTGCCCTTTTTGATGGCTGGAATGACATTGGCTTTTCTCTAATCCTTAGGCACCACTCTTGTTCTCTATGACCTTTCAAATATGATGGAGACTGGCTTAGCAATAACATCTGCCAGCTCCCTCAGCAGTGGTAGGTGCATTCCACCAGGGCCCTTGTATTTGTGGATGTCAAGTTTTCCTATTCATTCTAGAGAACCTGATCTTCCTCAACCGAGGAAAAGGCTTCCGTTCTCCTGACTTTCCCTCTTGCCTCCAAGATCTGGTATTCTGAGGGCTGGCCATAGCAGTTAAGACCAAAGCAAAGAAGGCATTTAGTAACTCTTCTTTCTTGGTATGCTCCATCACCTTATTCAATAGCAAGTCCACGTTTTCCCTAATCTTCTTTTTGCTACTGACATTCTTGAAGAAGTTCTTGTCATTGTCCTCCCCATCCTTTGCAAGGATTAATTCCAGGTTTAGCCCTCCCTGTTGCATTGCTGCACACTCTGATAACATTCCTGTATTTCTCCCAAGTGTTCTTTCTCTTTTTCACGTTGCATATTCCCACATTTCCGTTTTCCACATTCTCACTTCTTTTGTTATGTTTTTTGCCAGAATTTCCCTGCTCACCCATGCAGGGCTCCTGTAACTTTTGCTTGATTTCTTTCTCATGGGAATGCACTAATACTGAGCTTGGAGGTGGTGGTATTCGAATATTAACCAAATGTCCTGAACATGCTTCCCTTCTAGAGCCCTAATTCATGGGATAATGCCACATAGGTCCTTGACAAAGTCAAAGTTTTCACTCTGAAGTGGTGCTGGGTGTTCCCCTACTTCCTCTATCCACGATCCTTAATTCCACCATCTCATGGTCCCAGCAGGCAAGGCTGCTCCTGGCCTTCGTGTCCCCAACCAGTCTGTCTTTATTAGCACCACAAGCCTTTCCTCATTGGCTTCTCCACCAGCTGTGTCAAAAGTTAAGGTCAGTGCTCTGGAAGAAACTCTTGGGCTGTGTGTACTTGGCTGTGTTGTCTTTCCAGCAGTTACCAAGGTAAAATTCCCCATGAGATCCAGTGCCTGGGAATGTGGGGCTGCTTTCCAGAAGTCTTTGGGCAGCCTCATCAACTTCCTCTTCCCGATCAGGCGGCCTGTACTAAACATCCACAACAGAGGCACCATGTTAGGCTGGACCTTAATTCTTATCCACAAGCTTTCGACTCATTCTTCATCCTCATTTTATGTCTTCTACTTACTGCTTCATTGCTCATTTGTAAAAACAAACATTTGCCATGAAGACATAACTGCCAATTTAGACTAACTAAGACAAATGAGATAATGAGGCCAGTGGCAGCTTAGAGTTGACAGATCCAGCTGAGTGCCCAGCTCCAAGTAGGAAGCTTTCTTTTCCTGCCAGAAGGTCTATATGCTAATTCTAACTAATTTGCTAACCTTGGCCCTACAGTGTTCGACAACAGGGGAGCAAACCATTTTGTTACAGATGTGGCATTAATTTGGATGTAAACTAAAGCTGGAACATATAATCTATGCAATCTTCTATCTGAGGAAGCAGTCACAAAAATATAAACCCGTGCCTAGTATATATAAATACAAAAAGTATTTAAGTGTGAAGGACAGATTATTTAAATGTAACTGATAACGAATGACAAAGTCTACAGTAAATAATTAAAGAAGGAAAGCCACTATATTCTGCACCTTCTCATACTCCTTTGGTTGAATGTTCTTACCTTAGCATTAGAAGAAGAAACAAAGGACTTGCCCACATTTCAGACTCAACACAGAAGACTAGTTTGACCTGATACTCATTTAAAGGACTCTACAAATACAAAACTTCAGATTACTTTGAAACACCTTCTCTAATCAATTTCCATCACTATTATTTTTGATGGAGTTTTTTTGCTAAAGATTTTTTTTTTCTCTTATCCCTTTCTCAAGCTTCATATAGAAAAAAGTGACAAACATATTGTTGGGGATTACAGTTAGGAATAATGTTTGGGGTTTTTAAAAATATTTTTGCTGTTTTTAAAATTTTCCTTAATAAATGTTTTATTGTCAGAAACTGCATAAATAAGTTCATTCCAGATACAAGGATAAGAGCAATTGATGAGAAATGCATTTTGCAAGCATCATGTACATCATAGTATGTGAAATAACACCAACCTCCTCATGAATTTATTTATTTTGGATGTGTTGCTTGACAGCTGGCTGAACATGAACCAGCAGTGCCCTGGTGGCCAAGAAGGCCAATGGTATCTTGACCTGAATCAGCAATAATGTGGCCAGTAGGAGCAAGGAAGGGATTGTCCCTCTGTACTTGGCACTGATGAGGACACACCTCAAGTCCTGTGTTCAGTTTTGTGTCTCTCACTGCAAGAATGACATTAAGGGGTTGGAGTGAGTCCAGAGAAAGACAACAAAGCTGCTTAAGGGTCTGGATCATAAGTGAGATGAGGGAGCTGGGGTAGTTTAGCCTGAAGAAAAGGAGGCCCAGGGAAACATTACTTCCTAAATCTACCTGGAAAGAAATTGTAGTGAGGTGGATGTCAGTCTCTTCTCCCAGGTAACAAGTGACAAGATCAGAAGAAATGGCCCCCAGTTATGTCAGGGGAAGTTTAGATTAGGTATGAGGAAAATTTCACAGAAAGGATTGTAAAACCTTTGGGCCAGATGGCCCAGGGGAGTGGTGGAGTTACTGTTCCTGGAAGTGTTTAAAGTATGTGAATATAGCCCTTGAGGACATGGTTTCATTGTGAACATGGTGGTGGTGCTAGGTTGATGGTTGGACTAGATGATCTCAAAGGTCTTTTTCAAATGTAAGGATTTTACTTTTTCAGAATATAAGAAGAACTGTGATTTAAGAGGCGTATTTTCAACATTTTTCATCCCCTGTGAATTACAACATAGCTGATGTGTAACATTATTTATAATGCTACAAACAAGGTTATCTATTGCTCCTAGTCACAGTGGAGCTGCTAGTGAGGAGTTATGTACATTGATCACAAATATCAAGCCTTAAACTAGGGTACCTCATAAAAAATATTATTTATATAATTGTTCAGACTTCTTTTAAAGAATTATCCACACAGATAATTGAAATATCTAGAAACGTAATATCTACAAAACTCTTCTAATGTAGATCAGTAGAATTAATCATTAGCTATTGCACTTGAAACATATATGTATGTTTATGTTGTTTTGTTAAATGAGCCACAAAAAATACAGGTTTTCTTTAATGACTAAAATCCCAAACATTATATCAGGTAATGATATATCTGTCCAGCTATTTAAAGAGAACTCCATTATATTTTAGAATTTAGTTTTGATTAATTTCCTATAGTTTTGCCTTAATGTACTGTATTTTAAAAGTTATGTAAATGCAATAATGAAAGAAATTATTAATGTTCATCCCAGTATGCTACAAAAAGAAGAATGCATTCTAAATTTTAAATAACCAAATTCCCTAATGCAATGTGGTTTCTGAAGTATTTCCTGCAAACATCTTATCTTCTGAGAAGTTAAAATGATTATTTAATGTGATAGAAGGAAAATCAGTATCCCTTAGTCAGATTTCTAAATTAGATTAATACAATATTCTTCTGCAAACCTTTCAGTACTCTTGCCCTCTTGCTTGGCAAACATGGAAAACTCAGTCATTTGCTGTGGGACAATAGGTTTCCTAGGTGTCCACAGTTTATATGAATGTTTGATTCCAACACTACCTCTTGAGGGAATAATTATGAACTCTACTGATTTAACATTTGTGAACTCTACTGTTTTCTGTTTTGTTGTTGCTGTTGTGGAAGTCACTAAACCTTTGCAGTTTTAAACAATTGCATTAATAGCTTGCAATCATTATGTGCGTGCTGTTACCATCATTGTAGCTCATATCAGGAACACTACTGTCAAATACTGGTCATTGGATACTGAGACAAGCATAGTTTGATCAGAAGACCTTCAACTATCTTTTAAGGGCAAGGAAGCTTCTCATTACCATGGGAAGGACTGAGTGGGGAATGCTTAGCATTTCGTGTTGTGCAGTGACTTCTCTCACAAAAAGGATTAATCTGGTATAGCTGTTGCCTAGTAACTTGAGAGGAAGTTATATGTATAAATACATAAAAAATTTGCTAACTCCAGAAGTCACACTACTCAAGTGTACATATGATGTGTCTTTATGCATCAAATAAGAAAAAAAAAACTTCAAGAAAAGAATCATCCAAATACTTAAAAGTTGTGAAATGCAATGGTACAATGATCCTTGTAGTTATCAGAAATTAACACATCACAAAATAAATATTACAACTCCTTTGAAAGAAATGACCATTGATATCATGTGTTTGAAATGGGAAAAAATAGCAGATTATTCAAGAGTAACTACACAGCATAGAACAATTATATAGGTAGTTTAATTTGTAATTCAGCACGATGATTTGGAAGACAGTATAGTCTAATTTTGAAATCATAGGAGAGATTCTATCAGTGTAACTTTGTGTTTTTATAGTTCTTGTTCTTTAAATTCTATGAATACTTTTGTCAAATTTACATGTCTCTCGCAATACTTTTGATCACTTATTTTCAATACTATTGAAATAAAGTAGGCTGGCACTGGGAAAAGCACAGATTACTGCATCATTCCAGGAGAAATAGTTGATTTGTTGATAATTTTCTCATTAGTTATGGTTAAAGTTCTAACAGTTAGGAAATTTTGATACATTTAAAATATACTATATGAATTGTCTGTATAATTTTAATTGTAATGGCATGATCACTTATGTTGGGTATTATCATAGTTCAAGTAAATTATATCAGTGTATTGGATGCCAATTTACTCATATTTGTGTAAAAAAGATGAGGCATAACGCACATTTCTGATTTTTTTTTAGTTGACCACCAATAATTACAGAAATTACAGTTACATCTTTAATGAAGAATTAGTCTTCTGGGTTTGTTTTATGCTCTGCTTGTGGACAATGCAGTACTAATTTAAATCTTTTTGTTTCTTACAGGAAACAAAATTGGACTAAAAACTCTTAAAATGCTGACACATTCCTAACTTCTACTTTTTAAAGTCCCAAAAACTTCAGATTCCACTAAATACAAACTGACAAGAGCCTCTGATATTTTCAAACAGCCAAATAATGCCTTGTGACAGATATCTGTCTTTCCTCTGTTCTTGAAAGAAGTACAGTAGAGAGGAGATAGAAAGCATCTTTTACCTTCCCTGTAGCAGTGCTATTTTGCACAGGGAGGGAACTGAAGAGATAACAGTCATGAAATCCTAAGGTATTTCTGTCTCCATTAAAGGAGAGATTAGCATTCAGTTCAGACTAATTCGTACAGTGGCTGCTTTGTGTGGTAAAGACTAGTAGATGGTTTAGAAACTAGAAAGTGGTGTAAAAGTTTAGGAAATATCTTACTAAATTAAGATCACCTGATCTGGGTGATTAGTTAGCAAACAGCTGGCTGTGTTAAATTTCTGCATTTGAATGAACAAACACTTAACTCTAAATTCATCTTTCACTCTGAATGAACTTGAAGAAACAAAATAAGTATTGTGTGGAACTGATCAAAAAATGGAGCAGAACCACTCCCTCAAGAGAGAAAAGCATGAATAATAATATATGACCTGGAAAAGGAGGATGGGAAAGATAAATAAATCACAAAATTACTTGGGTCGGAAGGAGCCTTACAGATCATTCTAACCCCTCTGCCAGGGGCAGGGACACTTTCCACTAGATCAGGTTGCTCAGAGCCCCATTAAACCTGACTTTTAACAGTTTTGGGGTTGAGGCATTTCATTATCTGGGCAATCTGTGCCAGTGCCTCACCATCCTCACAGCAAAGATTTTTTTTCCTAATATCCAGTATAAACCCACTCCTGTCCCCCCTTGTCCTGTTCCTACCTGACCATGTTAAAAGATCCTTCTCCAAGCTATTTGTAGGCCCCCTTAAAGGCTGCAATTAGGTCACCCTGAAGCCTTCTCTTCTCCAGGCTGAACAATCCCAATTCTCTCAGCCTTTCCTTATAGGAGAGCTGCTCCATCCCTCTAATCATCTTTGTGGCCATTCTTTGGACTCCTTCCAACAGGTTAATGTCTAAAATTAGATGATGCCTTTTAAATGAGTAGTATTTTATTAAAAATAAAAGCAATGAAAAGTATGTTTGGAGAGACTTCTAGCTAAGAGAGGGAGAAGAGAAGTAGCTCTTTGTAGATTGAAGGACACCTTGTTATTTTACTAATAGGAGAAAATAAAATAATCCTAATTTAGAGCACTATTTACTACAAATTATTTTGTAAACCCTCTATACAGATCATGTAGTTAGTGCGGATGAACCAAGGTCTCTTTATCATTTGTGACGAGAAACATAATTCTCCAGGGGTCAGTTCAAAGGAGTAATTTTATATGCCTATATTAAAATTGTGTTACTGCCTCTAACCGCACCTTTCTCATTATTGTCAATAATTGAAACCTAGGCAATAAGCTCAGATGTAGACATCAAATACAGATATCATGTAAAGTCTAGCTATCTGAAGACAGGGTGTACCCCTGCTCGGTTCATATTACTCATTTGGAATATTAGAAAATATATGCTCCTGGAATCAACAGGCTTATTGAAAAAGAGAAAAATTATTCTAATTGCAAGCCCCTATTTTCTTTGGATAACTTACTTTACTTGTTCCACATATGCATGTTCAGAACTGAGCAAAAATGGCAGAAAAAAAATTAAATTTCTGTTTTTCAATGAGGATACATATAATTAGTTTGTTAGAAAAACATAGCATAAAATTTTATAAAGCAGAAGAATTGGGATGTATGAATGCCTATGAACATTTTTGACATATGTGAGGATGATAGTGCTGTCAGTTTTTGAGACTGTCTACTCCAACTTTTGGTAGAGCTCGCAGCTCTATCAGGTTTTTTTTTGTTCATTTGGGTGTTTCAAGCTGAGTGAAAGACTAGGAGATATTAGTGGCCTTTGTAGAAGAATACCTCTGATGACTTGCCAGAAAACATCTGTGCAAAAATCCATAAGGGTTATCACTATCTGGATGTTGCTGGTAGGGTTTGATTTAAGGTCCTGCTGCTCTCATGATTCTCATATTACTCTTTGCTCTCTTCTGACCAGGAGGTATCACCATGCCAGACCTAAGTTTTGATTTCCCTCTGCCTTACTGCTTGGCCACATCTACAAAGACTCAATCCCCTGCTAGCACTCATTGATGTTAGCTAACAAACTTGAAAAAAACCACATGCAAAATACATATTTGGCATATATAGTTTTAGTACTGTGTAGTGGCACAGTGGCAGTGTCACTGCTGTCCTGCTCGCGAATATTGACCTTATTTTGCTCAAGATTACACATTTGCTCGTACTTGAACTATTTATTGGAATTATGAAAAAGCAGAATTTCTCAATGCTTATAAAACTAAACAACCTTGAAAGAACAACTTTTTTTTTAAGGACTTTAAAGAAGTCCTTAATGTTCCAAGTCCATGACTCGTAAGATTCGGCTTTTCATATATTTCTGCTTAAAATTTAGAAAAAAATTTCATTGGTGGTTATGAAACAAGCATGGCTTTGCTATTAAAAAAAAGAGTTTAGTTTTATTTGAAGCTTTTTTTAGTGAAGTAGGTATAATAACATATCCTTTTTATGTTGTAGGTTTTCTTTTTTTTTTTTTTTTTTTTTGTTTGGTTGGAGTTTTTAAAATTGTTAATTCAACAATAAGCTATTCAGAGCAAAGATAGATTTTCAGAAATGTTTACTACAATTTTGTATCCATCATCATTACTGTAGTGCTGTAATAAATATAGTACTCATACCAAAGTGTTTGTGTTCTTCCCGGAGACCATCAGTTTCACTGTTTGCGGTGTTACAGTATTTAGTATCATGTAGTTCTCCTAAATTTTCTTTTGAAATTTGCATCTAACAAAGAAAACACTTATCTTTTGGCATTTCACACCCTCTAGAGTGTGGTGTTTCTTTCTTCTCCCATCCCACCCACAATATACAAACATGCAATTCATAGAAATTACACAGATTAACAGTTTGTCCCTATGTTATGAATCACCAGATGCATTTCTTCATTGAAACATGTATTATCTCTGTCAAAAATATACTAATTCAAGGTATTGAAAATAACAGTATCCTAGCAAGACTCCAGTATCTGAAGGACACCTACAAGGAAGACGAAGAGGGACTCTTTATCAGGAACTGTAGTGACAGGAAAAGGAAGAATGGATGCAAACTGAAAGAGGGGAAATTTAGGCTAGATGTTAGGAAGGAATTCGTTACTGTGAAGGTAGTGGGTTACAGGCACAGATTGCCCAGAGATGCTGTAGATGTCCCAACCCTGCCAGTGTTCAGGGGGAGGTTGGATGAGGTATTGAGCACCCTGGTCTAGTGGGAGATGTCCCTGCCCATGGCAGGAGGGGTGAGATTAGATGATCTCTAAGGTCCCATTCAATCCTCAACATTCTATGGTTCTATGAAAACACCAGGACAAATAATTAGTCTGTAGCTCTATTTCCAAATCTTTTTGAAGCTTACTGAGCCATTATTCAGCATATTGCCACCAACCCAGAGTTCTTCATAGAACACTAGAAATCTGGTTTAAAACAATAAGAATGCCAAAGAATTATTTCTAACTACTATGTATTGCATATTTTTTGTAAATACTATATTTGGTATAATTTCTGTTTGTACAGCAACCAATTAAATATTTCTATACAGAGGCACTAGTTAGCTATTCTTGTGGATCAGTACTGAGTGTGAACCTAGAGCTGCAATACGAATTCTTTAGATTCCTGAGAAAATGCACATGGAAATAAAAAAAAACTAGTGTCAGAACCAGGCTAGGGAAATGAGAGAGGGCCATATCTGTATGCAACCATTTATCTCCCAAAATGAAATTTATAATTTCTCATCAACTGTTAAGCTTCCATGTACATTTTAGGGAAAAAAAATTCAACATTAGGAAACGTTATTTACGTTATTCGACACATTAGGCAGGGAAATACATAAATTACTTGATAGAAAACAGCAGAAGGAACTCAAGCATTTCCTTCACTGCCCAAAATTCACTTATTATTTAAGATGGCAATTAACAGGGTGAAATTTTCTCCTTTTAGACTGACAATCTTTCTTTGGAAAACTAGATTTTTCCACCCCCTCTGTCTCCTTTTAAATATGTCTGGAAGTGTTAGACTTGTCCACCTTTCATATGATAGCCTAGAGCACACATTCAAGATGTAACAGATCTCATTTCTGTGGCTTCCTCAGCCTGAGGCAGTTCAAACCTGTATTTCCCAGGAGAGTGACTTAACCAGTGGTAAGGGAAGGAGATTTCTCCCCAGCTCTTCTGATAGAGCTTTGACACTACAGCTAAGAATTGAAGATTTATGGGATAAGAGAGATAAGAAGTTTCTAGACTCTTAACATGGTGATGGGACCATTCATCAAGGAGAATGACTTTCTATTTGTACTTTATTTGTATGTTAAGAAATGGGAAACATATAAGCAGAAAACAGATTTAATGACCTTCTTCCTTCCAAATTAGAAGTTTAGTTGTATGATTACTATGTCTTTACCCTGCTTCTACCTTCCATATGATTCTGAAAGATGTCATATCTGTCTGTGTGATTCTACAGATTTAGCAAGTGTGGAGAATGTACATTCCTTCTTTCGCAGATGGATGATTAAATACCTCTCTTGGGAAAGACAGAAATAAGATTTGAATCCAGGGGAAGTATTTAGAGACTTAGAAAAACACAAACCCTAGAGTTTTTCCACTTTGAGCACAAACTCTAATCACTAATCTGTTATGCAAAATTGAGCACAAAAATTAACTACATACCTATCACTGCCCCTATATGTTACCAGGTGTTATCCCATCAGAGATTTTAAAGATAAATTTATGTGACTGGTGCTCTGAGCATAATTAGCTCTTACAGCATGAGTTAGCTGTGGTCAAAAACTGATTCATACACTTGTCAAGACATAGACTGCAAACTGCTTTGTGTAAGGTAGTCATAAGCAGAAGAGAGCCTTGGCAATTCCAGTCATAGCAGGTGTACAACTCTGGGCATGTAGTACATTTTATATCTCTACCTGTTTGCCATGTAGCTGCAGAATTAGGAAGGGTTTTTTCTGGATCCCATTCTGCTTGTTGCATTTGTGGCCATCAGATGACAGTTGCAGAATAATGTCAACTATAAATTGAAAAAAGAAAAAAAAAGTCTGCACATTAACTGCTTCCTCAAAATTATATTCATGTTTCTAACAATGTATATTTAGAAAGTTGTTTCAGAACCAAGCAGGCTGAAACTGAGGCTGTAGAAATTAAGGTATACAATTGATACATTAGTCAGATACATCAGAGAGAAATGGATGGAAAAATAAAAAGTGCATTCCTTAAATCTTGTAAGGGAGCTGTGTTATATTTCTTTCTTACAATAAAATTATATAAAATTCTATCACTTCACTTACTAAGGCTCTCTCAGAGACAAAAGTTGGAGCCAAAAATATGCTACTTAAAAAGAGTGCAACAGAAAGATGAATTAAATCTTTATGGTGAGAGAAATAGAAGATAAAGTGACATCCTTCAGTATCAAGAATTCATCTATGGGAAGATAATGTTCTAAAGGAGAAAACAAGCAAGACTTTTACAGTGTTTCCTACAGGAAGCCTTCAAATATGACATCCAGATTGACAATGTCCATTCTTTCTGTTCTTAATGGCAGAGTGATCACACTGTGCTTACTTCCGAGAAGTCTTTATCTCTTTGTTCCGACTATCAGATATTCCTGAGGAGGGGATCTCACAAGTCAGACTCAGCGCTTGAATTTTGAGGGGTGAGGTGAACCATGAGAGCTGTCTTCCAAGGCAGAACACAATGTGGTGAAACCTTGCTCAGAATGTGAAAGATAACTGCTCCTAGTGATGCAGTGGATGATGTGAATTACAGAAAATCTAACTGGGCTCTATGTAAAAATCATACTGTATGAAGATCTGTTTTAATATTTTGGTTAAAAACTTTTTTAGTTTATCACTACAAATGTATAAATAGTACAGAATATTTTCTACAAATGAGAATATTTGGGCTGCAATTTATGACAGTTGGTCTTCTTGGTCTGCATTATCAATACCTTAATTATATTCTCTCATTCAAGTACTTAAACTTGTGTAGAAGAAAGTGGTGTCTGCTTTCTTTAATCAATTAATTATTTAGATTTTATATATTGACATATCAGAGTCCCAGCAATATCAAAAAAATCCCGTGGCAGTCTGTTAAGCTATCTACATGGTGTAAAAAGATAGGAGTAAATTGCCTAAATGAAATATCAACATTGTTTTTTTTTAATTATATTCCTTTAAAATTATATTACAAGCAGATTCTGCATGACTCCTTCCTTACACACAAATATAAAATTATACATAAACTTTACCAAAAAATAAAAATGAATATTTTAAGACAGCTTACGTTGTGCATATTTTTCTGATTGACCATTCATATTCTTAAAGCATAAATTAATTTCAGTAAATATCTTCCCTAAATCACTCTAAACTGCCAGCTCATGGTGATCCAAATTATTTGCTCTGAATAATTCATCTCCACATAAAGCTAACATAAAATTTGGGCTAGCAATTAGCATGACAGGGTTGTTGTTGTCAGCTACTCCTACTGTACACTGAGACTGATATTCTCACTGAGGATGTGATGGACAGTTTAACAAGTCTATCTGCCACTGACAGAAGCCTGCTCTGGTACCATTCTGAGAATTATATAGGTCAATGACTTGTACAGCTTACTTAATACCTTGAAAACTGTCTTTATGTACTTGCTTAAATAAGAGATGGAAGTATGCTTAAGCTGAGTTTGCATCCCCTTTATGCTAGATGTCTGTAAATATTTCATTGAATAAGCTTATTGGCAGAAGGTTCATGAAAGCAAGTTTTAAATCTGCATTAAGGAATATGAAATTTGGGCCTTAAAATATCAGTATTTGTCCCTTGCATTCAGTTCTCAGAATTATACATCTAATTAGGAAAGAGATGTCATCAGACGAAAGTAGAAATAAAAATGAGGAAAACATGAGAATAGTCTATATTTTACTGTTTTCACTATTTCTCTGGGTTTTGTAATTTTTCAACACTCTGTCAAGTCAGAAAAAGTAAGAAAAGCCAATACCAATAAATGCAAAATGAAAACAATATTAACAAACATGTTAACACTCTTCACTTTAATTTGAGTCTTGTATAAGTTATTCTTTAATTTTAAATACCAAAAGTCAAAACACATGAATTTTTTTCTAACTCCTGCATATTAGGAAACTGAACCACCAAAAACATTTAGACTTTGCTATGAAGCAGAAAAGAAAGCAGGATATTTCCTTGAAAACAAGATACAGACCACAGGGGCAAAAGAGAAATTTGATGTCACTCTTGCTCGTATCACATGGCAAAATAAAAGCACTACAGATTTTGAATATTTTTTCTGGGGAGAAATTTGTGTGGGAGAGATGCGCGTGTGCGTGCATGCAGTTGTATGGGTCAGTTGTAACTGTGTATTGCTAATGCCTTGGCATACGTTCCAGCTAGATAAAACACCACTACTTTTAAGATCAGAAGACACAATCGCAGCAAGGTAGGAAGGAGACTTGTGTGCCATTGAACTTCTACGGATTAATTCAGCTCCAAAAAATGCTGAAGAAAGATTAACACCTAGCTGAGAATAAATACAGAAAGGATGCCTTTTGCAAGAAGATCGTTCTTTAATGTTCCGGGACCTGACTCCACACAGAGTTTCTCCAATAAAAAATAACAAATTGGCAAAAAGTGATACATTATATTACTATTTATGTTTTGTTTTATTTTATTTAAAGTATTATTTTATTCTAAGTATAAGAAACTATGTTCATTGGTGTTCATGTGTGTTGTTTGTGTTTTTGTGAACACAGAACCTGTGTGCATATAAGAATTTCACAGCCTCCTAGAAGAATTCCAAGTGCAACCACAGATGAAAAAATATAATTAATAGATGTCTACATTCTTCCTTAACATCTGGCTCTGCATATTTCGATGATTACAGCAGGGGATTTCCAGGAGGTAAGCTGTGCAGAATGGATTTGAAATTTTTTGTTTGAAGAAAACATATCTCCACTATGACTCAGACTGCTTTTATTACCATGTCTGGAACTTGTCATTAGAGCTTTGATTAAGTTCCCATTTCTAGGAGAATGAGAAGAGTGTGGGATGACAGTAATTCAAGATTTCTAGAATCATTAGCCTTTTTTTCACTTCAGCTAGTGAGGTTGCATGCTAAGAAATAAAGTACAGAATGCATTGACTGCATTTATCAGTGACCTTTTCTTCACAAAAAAAGCAAGCCAAAACAAAGCCAGAAGCCCTCTTAGTATATAACTTCACCAATCAAAAAACCCCCCAATATACAACCCATTCTATAGATCTGTTGATAAACATTCATACTCTAATTTGCATGCTCAACTTATTTCTGTAGTCAAGTGATAATAGATGACTTCATTTCTTGCAAGGTTTTACTTCCTTTTCAAAGAAAAACAATGAAAGAAGAGTGTTTAAAAATTTCAGGAAAGATTATTTATATTCTGACATCAAGTATCCTGAATTTAAACTAATTTTGATCCTTTGGACTCAGTAAAATTACCAATTATTTATTTTTCTGAAAAAGGGATCCAAATGTGAGTGCAAACTTCAGGCAGTTTCAACTCATGAGAGCCTATTAATCAAAAGATTACAGTTATTCCATAAAAATAATTGTGGTTTTCAGTTAGGTCATGACATGTCATAAAACATCACCGAGGGAGATATTACCCTTTATACAAATTACTCTTTTGTTCCTTCCAAAAGGATCACTGATGACATTTAAAAGTTGCTAGTGAATTTGATATTGTTCTGCATGTAAATACGTGAAAGTTGCTAAGAGTGTGCTTGCAAACGGAAAAGGATTAAAAATATGAATAATACGTGGCAAGCCCAATGCAAGTGTAGAGTTATGTCATCTTTTAAATGGAATCTATTCAGATTTAAATATCTGCAATAGATCATAAATGCTTTTTTGTAGTCAACCAAATTTAACAATTTCCTGGGACCAAATGTTCATAGCCTTGTGTTTGCAGCATATTTCTTCCCTGTGTATAAAGCAAGCATTCTGCATATGACTGTTGAAAATTAAACCTGCAATTAAAAAGTGTGTTCTTAGTGTTACGTGTGGCTATGGTCCTAGTCACATCCATTACACTTCAGAGAATTTTCTGTAGCCTTCTGATGTAAGAACTACTCTAACAAAACCAAGGGAACCTCATTTACTTATTGGATTTGCCTTAATATCAAGATTTTTGATACCTTTAATGTCCATAGAGTGACTTCTCATCTGGATGTTTACTGCATGAAGGAACCAGTAATATTTTGAAAGAATCAGTAATATTTATTATACTTCTTGGTATTCTAAGATGAAAGATGCTATAAAAATGAAAGGTATTATTGCTATCATTCTCTAAATTAAGAACATTGAGTCCTTCATGCTTTAACTGACTTTTATGTGAATTCCATGGGTTTTTTTGTCATTTAGCAATTATGCTATAAAAATCAAAGGCTTGGAACTAATTTTTTGATTAGCATAAGTGTTTTGATATGAATATTTTGCCAATATGGTTAATCTTAATACAAAAAAATTAGAAACTAGAAATTGTTAAGCCATTTCAACTATCCATACTTTGTGTAATTTGAAATAGAGTTTGCTTGACACACAATTGCTTTCTTGTTACCATTATATGAGTTTAAAGGAAGGTCATGAATAGTTTTGGGCTATTACTGTTCTAGTTCTCAAATTTTTTAGGAAGTGGAGGGATGTATCCTTTAAGGTGTCAAAAAAAAGCCCAAAGAAAACAAACAAACAAACAAAACCACAAAAGAAACAGAAAACCCTAAACCCAAACAAAATCAAAAAACTCCAGAAAACAAAACAAAACAAAACAAAACAACCTCAAAACAAAACATAAAAAACAAACCCAACCCACAAAACCAAAAGGAAAATAAGTGTTATATAGACACAAACTAACCCAAAAGTATACTGAAAAACTCAGTTGCTCTGAGTTGTTTGTTTCTGAATAACCTTGATAATGGTGAGTAACTCAGTGCTGTTTGTGGTACTTAAATGCAAAGAGGATTTAGGAGTAGATTTTTCATCCTCACCTCCACCAGGCCTGGGATTAGCAAGGGAAGTTCCTTCTGTGGCCTTGACAATGTTTGAGACGGGCAACTGTGCTCTTTAAATCCTTACAATTTGACTGCAGAGTCATAGCAGTAACAGTTTTGCTGTTTATGTGGATAAAAGCCCAGTCAAGAATTTTTAACAAGCTGTTGGTCATCCATGTTGTCTGAACCAATATATATGCATTTCAAGACTGATCTTACTGACATCAAATAAATCTAAGCAGATTTCTATTAGAAACATTTACAACAAAACATAAGTCTTAAAATGATCACATGAACTGGACCTTTAGAGACCTTGTTATCTCAGTTGTAAAAGTTATGCCAGACTGCCACTTCATGTACAAGCATTGAAAATAGTAGACCTAAGTTAAGCCCTACCACCCTGTAGGGAAGATTTCAGGGTATTTCAGAAACTGAAAAATGTGTCTTACAGAGAGATTTGAGAACCACTGAATCATAGAAGGCTTGAAAGGATTTTAAATATTATCTAGTTCCAACCTCTCAGCCATCTCAGAGCAAAGATGTCTTACAGTAGACCAGAGTTATTCAGCGCTCCATCCAGTATGGCCTTGATCAATTCCAGGGATGGGGCATCCACAGCTTCTTTGGGCAGCCTGTTCCAGTGTCTCACCGCCTTCACAGTAAAGAATGTCTTCCTACTCTCTCATCTAAGCCTGCCCTCTTTCAGTTTGAATCCATTGTCCCCCATCCTGTCCCTACATGCTCTTATAAATAACCTCTATAAATAGCATCTTTGTTGTAGGCTCTGAATCTTATTCATCTTATTAAAGAGAGGTCAGAAAGCAATCTAATGCACCTTTCAAAGTCACCTAAAGAAAGGATTTGATTTATTAAAGATTTCCATAAAATATGAAAGCAGATCAAGGGTCACTACTTGTAAGCTGAATGCATGCTGCAATTAATTGTTGTAGTATCTTGGGGTGCATCCTCTTCATCCTTGAAGACGTTCAATTGAACGTAAGAAACCCAGTGTGACACAGAGAATAAGAATCTCTGTAAACTGTATTGCATGCAAGGTCAGTTGATGCTAGAAGTCCATTTTAATTATTAAAACCTATTAATATGTAATTAGCATTATTTGTTACATGGCCAGTGCTGGGGAATAATCCCTTGGACTGTACTTGCTACTTGTTTTTGTAATTATATCCATTAAGCAGTCCTCATAGCTTCTATGCTTTCTAATCTGACAGGTTTTCAAGCCTTAAAAAGTATGTCATGTTTTAATTTTTTTTTTAATCCATTTTACAAACATAGTGTTTATTGCTATTAATAAAACCCAAAACACCTTAATGGTGTTTTTTACGATATTGACCAAATAATTTTATTAGAATATTTTGTTTGTTTTCTTTGTATTAGTCAATGATAACATAAAAGGAGACAGATGTTTCACAGATGCGAAGGAACAAGGGCTCATTAATAATTAAGATGTTCAGTTTCATAATTGCATAAACTGTATAGACCTCATAAGGATTTTTTTCTACCACATAGAACTGCAAAGAAACAAGACATTAAAAACAATTTTTTTCCTGTTAGATTTTGTATATGCAAATTCTAACTGCAGACCTCTGTGTGCCTTTGCATCTTTTTTTTTTCTTTTTTGTTTATTTTCTTTCAACAGAAGTCGCTGAAATCTCTGGCTACTTTGATCATGTAATTTTGACAAGTAGCTGTTGTTTGTTCCCCCACTCCTCCAGGCCCACATTCTCTGCTGTCATATGTCACTACTGGTTGTGTCAATCACACATCTCCACAACAAGTGCTGTTAGAGAAGAGCAGAGAGTGATAGTTAAAATGTCTAACCAATTTAAAAACATATGTTATAATACTATAACACTAAAACCCACATAATTGTTGCAGCATTATAGATGTGTTTAAGACCAGCATGTGCATTCTAATCAAATTGCATACATAATGGAGATCTACAAAAATTACATATATTCTGAAGTTGTTGCGAAGTCTACATCTATTCCTTTTTTGATAAGTTTTGAAATCAGAATGTGGCCATTTTCTAAAGCTCGAAAGTTTTCAGTAATGTCTGGTGAATGGAAAGGAAGTGAGAAGAAAAATAGTATTTTGAGAAAGACAAATAGAGGAGTGAAGGACCTTATGCTTACAAAGAAAATTCAATCATGGATTGTTTTGTATTATTTTGCTGTAAAAAATTTGCACTAGGATTAGAAATTTTAGATGAAGAAGGAAATGGGCCATATTACCTCCATGAATTAAGAAAAACTGGTTGTTCATCTCTTTTGCAAACTGGATGTACTGGTTTTGGCTGGGATAATTTTTTTCAGAGTACCTGGTATGGGGCCCTGTTTTGGATTTGTGCTGAAAACAGAGTTGATGACATAGGGATGTTTTAGGTATGCGTTGTTGAACAGTACTTACACAGAGACCATGCCTTTTCTGCTCCTTACTCCACAGAACCAGCAAGTAGGCTGGGGGTGCACAAGAAGTTGATGGGAGACACAGCCAGGAGAGACAGACAGACAGACAGACCTCAACTGACCAAAGGAATATTCCAGACTACATGGTGACATGCTCAGCGCTTGGGAAGAAAGAGGAAGGTAGGAAGGAGAGAGATGGTACTCTTTATTCCCAAGTCATTACTACACATGATGGAGGCCTGGTTTCCTGGAGGTGGCTGAACACCTGCCTGCCCCTGGGAAGTGGTGAATTAATTCCTTGTTTTGCTTTGCTTGCGTGTGCTGCTTTTGCTTTCCCTATTAAACTGTATTTATCTCAACCCACAAGTTTTCTAACTTTTACCCTTCTTGTTCTCTCCCCCACCCCACCATGGAGAAGTGAGTGAGTAGCTGCAGGGACCTGAGTTCCTGGTTGAGGTTATACCACAGCCTTGGCAAACCTAATAAAACTGGCAACAAAATCCTAATATTGGCACTAGAAACACATATTACATTGATTTGCAGTAAAGCACAGCAAGGTAGCACTAAACTTTTGAGTGGTCTCTGCAGTATATTTTCTTGTTTTCGGTGAATGGAACGTACACGGCGGCTGTTGTAGTACATCACTAGAATTAGTTTCTTGGGATTAGCATAATGCTATTCTATGAATCCTCCTTTCCATTTTACAGCTTCTGTGTGGCTGTTTGTATATAGAAAATCCTATCAATCACCTGGATTCATTAGAGGTCTGCTTGAACAGTACAGTTCTGTATAATTTTCTTTACCATTATTTTTAAAACTGTGCATGGGAAAACAGAGTCTATCCAATTTTTTATTCAGTATAACACTGTCCTTTGAGAGGTAGACTAGATTTACATCAAGGCTGATTACACCAAGATACGATATAACTGCTAAAAAAGGTATGTAAAAATATCCACAGTTTCCATTAAAAAGGGATCATTTTGATATAGGAAAGTTGTTTAGTCTGGGATAGCAGGGAAAAGATTGTGCTAATGCTATTCCAGAATAATGATATTCAGGCACTGCCTAACAACCCATTTCAACACAAAGATTTGGAAACTCTAGAGAAACCTACTTCTGTAGATACAGATTTAAAAACAGCTTTGAAACTTTTCCCCATTAAAGTCAGGTCTGCTGTGGGGAAAACTTGCTTTTTGCTCACCTTCTTTTCTTTTCTCTGCTCCTCACCCAAGTGATATTAAGAATGTAATTAGCTGAAGAAAGCTTCTATATGCAACATTACATAATTCTTTTAGCTACTTGCACTGAAAGTTACATGGTTGTAGGAATTCAACTAATGTAAAAGAGTCTTTAAATACTGAATACATAATTAACTATTTTCACATTGAAACAGAAAAGATGTTGTTCTTATGACTTTGTAGGGGAATTATTCCAAGTTGTTGGGTTTTTTTAATGTGTGTGAGGGAGTGAAGCTGTGAGTTCACAGTATCCAATGGGAAAATACGGTTAAAAGGAGCAAAAATGACACTTTAAGTCCTTAATTGGATTGTGGATTGATTCCTTAGAATAATCTTTCTTAATTTTAATTTTTTCTTTTTAATTTTCACAGCTCATAATGAGTTAGATGTTTACCTTGGTATAATAGTCCCTTGTTTTCCACATATCTTCCAAACTTTCCATTCTTTCTCACTTTACTTTTATGGTTTCGACCTTTGGATATGTATTTATCACTGTTCTCTTACATATTATGAAGAAAAGACACTAAAGATAAATAGCATGTATTCCTTCTGCACTGTGCAAATATCTAAATCCTTTGACATAACTACAGCCTCTATAAAATTTCATCTCCACAGACAAAATTCAGAAGTTTCCCACTTCATTCAAAAACATTTTCAAACCTTTCTAGTAATCTAGTAATCTTTCTAGTAGAAATGAAAACTAGAAGAGGGTAATTAACCATGTGAATTGACCTCAGAGGATCAATATGAAGGTATGAATGGCATTCTTGTAAATTCTCTTTTTTTTCCTCTAAGATCTAATGGAGAAAGAACTGTCTGTCACTTACGGAGTCTGAATAGAAAAGCTAAGTTTGTCATTGCATTTTGTGTTTTAGTCAGTTTAATATATTTTAGTTTGTTTATTTTTTAATGTATTTAATAAAACCTTATTTTAGATAAGTTAGTATGTCAAAGTTCTTTTATATTAATTTTGTTTCATCTGTATTTAACCTGTAGATGGAAAAACTATTACACAAATGGATCTATTCAAAACAGGGGTAATACCTGCTGAAAAGAAGTTGCTTAAGACTCTTCAGTACTGATCCTAATGGATGAAATATACTATACACTGTTATTTGCCCCAGTATTTCAGTGGCTTTTAGATAATTCTGTGTATATTCTGTGCGCCATATACTGAGACATCTTTTGGAGTATTTAGTTAGAGGAGGACATGATGTTAGATGTAGCATATAGTGCTTGATTTTCTTCATGCTTGAGTATGCTGCTCCAGTTTCTCTGCCTTTCTTATCATTCATTACTCATATTGAGATAGCATCTCTGAGGCATAGGTGCCCTTCTATGTGTTGTGCAAAAATAGGAAAGAGAAGCTTCCTACCTTGAGAAGGAAGAGAAGCTGCCTTGATTTTGTTATTTAGAAAGCATGAAGGGGAGTCTGAGTAAGCAAGTGATGAAGGGTTTTAACCCTTTCTGCCCATTTTCTGTGTGATCACAGTTCAGTGTCATTCTCTCTTTGTGCCTCAGTTTCCAAAGCACACAAGTAGTTCAAGTTGAAATTTTTACACATGAAGCTTGTTTTCCAAACTGTATAATCAAACCAACTCTTTGGAGTTGAAGGAAAATACAAACTTGAATCTTAAGACCTGAAATCTTTCTTAATTATAGTTATGTCATGGAGCAGTGCAAATAGTGTTGGGTGGAACTGTGATCAGAACAGGAGAGTAACAGCAACAGTTCTGCTAGAATCTCAGCAGAATACATGGTTTTTGTCAACCCCTCTAATATGTACTTTAGAGCAGAATTTGTGATCGACAGCTTTCAAGCATTTCCCATATTCACCGCATTAATCTTCTTGCCTTGCATGCAAGAACAGCAGCTAAAAGAGCCTGTGATAATAAAATCTATTTGAGATTTCATCAGTAACTCCTGCCATGATTTGTTGAGATTCTATCAATCAAATGCATATAAATTTAAGGGAAATTTATTAAAATTTCAAGTAGCTGAGTGATATTGCGTATCTAGTCAACACACTATTGCAAATATAACTGAAATTTCTTTTTTGTTTTGAAAAGTTTTATTTGAGTTTGGATAAGGAGAAAGTAAATGCAGAGAGAAAAAATTGTATTCTGTAATACACTGTAATATTCTGTAACACACTGATTCTGCTTGAATTTGCACAGATGGACAGAAAAGAAAGTATATATGAATTATTGCAGTTTCCCTTTCCCTTCCCCTTCTCCTTCCCCCTTTGCTCTGCAAACTCATTCCTTCTTTGGCATTTGTTGAACAGAGTAATTGCTGGTGAATCTGAGCTCTATTTCCCATTTTATTCATAGTAAAGTAATGATCAAATGGCCAGTCAGCTACCAAAAAATCGAAGTATCTGTTTTATTGACTACAATTTGCTAGCAGAATAAATTATAAATAATGTGAGCTTTAAAATCCTGGACAGGTGCTAAATGCTACAGAAGGTGAAAGAAAATCAGCGTGAAAATACACTTTATTCATATTTTGAGAAAATATCCCTTTGAAATGAGGCTGAGTGAAATATTGTGTGGCAATATAACTGTAGTTCCTACTGGTTCACTGTTCTTTCAAAGTACATGCACTTCAGTTGGGACACAACTTTATTTATTCATCTGGGACACATTTGGCAAAAAGTGTTTTGCAAGTTATCATTTGTCCTTTCCTTCTTTCTACCTAGTGGATGGCTGTTATTGCCATTGTGACCCACCACAGCCTGGCTTTGCTTGGACCTCATTGCCTCATCTAGTCTCAGAGTCAAAAATTCAGTGAAGGCGGCAGTCACTTTGCTGTAGACTTCACCGCTGGTTGGTGAAGGTTGCCAGATTCCCTGGTGTGAGAACAATGTTCTTTCCCCGATACAGCAGACAAAGAATATGTCATCTGCCACAAGCTGGCACTAGGGATTGGTGTGATTGGTTTCCCTGACAGAGGTGCCTATGTAAAAATGGTTACCTTCATAACACGGGCTTAAGAAACTGCATCAGATCCCAGGTATGGAATTGTATCCATCTTTCTTAAACTTTGATGCATACCATTGTCTGGATGAGCAACTACCAGTCTTTGTTGGAGAGACTGGGTGGGGTTTTTCAGCCTGGATTGAAGGAGACTCCCCAAGGAGTTTCAGTGTATAAAAAGGGCTTATAAGACAGATGGAGAAAGACTTTTTACCAGGGTCTCTAGTGATGAGGGGCAACAGTTATAAACAGAAGAGGAAAGGTTTGAACTGGACACAAGGAAGAATTTTTTTTTAATGAGAAGAGTAGTGAGACCAGAGAAGTTGTGGATGTTCCATCCCCGGAAATGTTCAAGGTCAGGCTAGATGAGGCTTTGAATAACCTGGTCTAGTAAAAGATGTCCCTGCCCATATCAGGAGGGTTGCATTAGATGATCTTCATAGATTTCTTCTAATCCAAACAATTTTGTGATTCTATCACGTTTTCTGTCTTGCCGTAGCCTTCAATCACGGACCACTCAATCAGCTTACAGTTTTCTTCAGTCATCTAATAATTATTTACCTTTATAGTGGAATCTCTTATATTAGTGCAAAAGTTATTGTCTTGTCATGCCAAAGCATATTTAATCTGCTAAGCACCAGTTCTAACTCAATGAGACCTGTGCATAATCCTTACTCAGATGGACTCTCCAGCAAGTGATTTACCTGTATCTAGCATATATTTAAATGATGGTGACTACTGAACTGCAAGCCTTCACTCTCACTAATTTTTTATTCTCAGTCTTTGCTATTCATTTCAGTCAGGCATGCACAGATTTACCTCTCCCATGGGTTTGCCCAGCTGAAAGAGCCTTGTGGTTTTCCTGGAGGTGACTTCACTTTTTATGTCTTTCTCTACTCTTTTAAGAAGTGCCTACATTAAAATACCTGTGATCATCTTGAGATGAATAAGTAATGCTTGAACAGCCTCCTTCAAGAGTGAAGTAACATTTTTTAAACTTGAATGTAATTTACTGGAAGTACATGTATTTACACTAAGGAAGCAATTTTATTTCCCCAAAATAATTACCAATTACCATCTATGTGTTTTGGGAAAATCAGAATCTGAGAAATAAATCTAGCTTTGGATTAAATCAGACACTCTTGAAAATGACATCAGTATAATTTAAGTGAGTTATCCACAGATCGGTTTAAATTGTAAGCCTTTTATGTTTCTGAGCTGCAGGTTTTAGTTTATGGCAAGTTATTATACTGTAAGTGCACAAGAGACAACATGATGTGTTTTCAAAGAGTAATCTTGGCAGATGCTCAGAATTGAGATTACTTCTGAATTCAACAGAACATGTAGTTTGCTATGCAATGCTATTGTTCATGAACTGCCTTTCATTTCATTGAAACTGTGCATATACATAACTCAAACACAGTTTTGAAAATGAAAACATGCCAAAAAACTGAACTGTTGTGCCAATTGTAAGCTAACAGATAATGACATAGAAAAAAAAGTTGGTTCAGGTGAATGGCAATAGCAGGCAAAGCAGTCTTCCCTCATTTTATTCTATCTATAAATTAAATGTTTTAAACATTCAGTTAGTTCTAACCATGTCATTATGTCATGACACAGCAGACATACAGGTAGATGAACCACTGTGCATATTACCATGGTGTAGATAAAGCAGTAGGGGATGTGTTATTGGCTATTGTATTTAATTCATCCTACAGAGCATACGTATCAAACAAATAATAATTAATCTGGATTGTCAGATAATTTAATTAACAATATTCAAAATATCTGTGACTTTTAAGTACCATGTCAACAGGTGCAGTTTGCACAAAGAAAATTACAAATTATAATTTAAAAGAAGAATTTCCTTATGCTACTTGTAGTGGTCTAAATTAAAACAATAAATATAGCTTAACTGAATGAAATAATGATGTCTGATACTATTTTCTAAAATTTTTCTCTAAAGGGTTTAGACCTCGATTTATTGAACTGCACCTCATGTGCCACATCACTAAAAATGGGATGAGGACCTGATTAGATAGCTTTATTTTAATTATTTTCAACATTTTATAACAACATTGAAGACAATTAGAAATGTCTAACAGGTTTTCATAAATCTCCTACCTCATTTTCTCAAAATAGCTTAAGATGATTGCAATTACAGTTCCTTATGTACTGGTCACACATTTACTACCCAACAATTTTCTGGGTAATTTAGTGGAATATTAGTGAAATAATAAACATTGTCTGTAACCACCTCTTAGTTCTTGGCTTATAATGGGGAGCCCCTAAAATTTTTGTTCACCAATGACAACAACCTGCTGCATTGTATTTCACATTTAAGAGCTTTTAAAATCTGGATTTCCATTTCATAATTTAAATATTATTTTTTAAATAAACTGATATATATTATTTGAAGTAATATTTTTTTTTTTCTCCTGCTGCCAAAGAAGCCAGACTGGTAAAGAGATAGGATACAGGCAAGTGAATTGAATAAATGACCTGAGAGATGTGGACATTTTTAAAGGATTTGATACTTTGCTTACTTTACTTTCTAGAGCATGATCAAACTTTACTTTCTAGAGCATGATCAAAATTTCACTTCTGTGAAAAAAAAAGAAAACTCACTTTTCAAAGACGTTAATGAATTTCAAAAGGAGAGTGAGCCAGAAAAAGCAATATCTTCCTTTAGAATTTTATTAACTGAAAAAGCAGAGTTTTGGGTTACAAATTTCTTCATCAGCCAATCCAATGTAGTTCATGTAGAAAAAACCCAAAAGTCAAAAAATAACACTTTTTTTAAATGTGAACGTTAAGCCAGCTCCGCTATATTACTTATTCATAAGTAAACAAAAGCTGTGAAACTATTCTTGTGAATGTTACAGGATGCCTGCCTTTGTATTGCCATCTCTAGATCAGAGAAATTTCTTTTGTCTCAATCAGAAAAATATAAAATAAGGGAGTAAGATTTGTGAGCAGCCTGGAGAGCCATTAACAACCAAGCCTTAACCATCAGAAGTGGCTAAAATATGGATTAACTTCTTTCAAACTGGGAAGAAGCAAAGCAGATGGTAAAGAAAGCAGTGAGCAGAACATTTGAGAGGGAGGGTTTAGAAACAAGGGCTGAGATGAAGATGAATTTTTTTTATTTTATTTTTAAAGTAATGCTGAGAGCATGATCAAAAAAAGGATGTAAAAGTGAAGAACATTTGTGGTTTACTGATTAGATAGAATAAATTACACAGTCAAAGTAACGATAGAAGGCTTATAGCACCATAAGATTTAATGTTTCTGAAAGCTCAATAAAAGAAGTCAAACATTTCTCAAGGACAAATAGGCAGTATTCCAGGTACATGTAAACCACCAAGACAAACTTCTCCTTTCCAGAGGCAGATACTAAAGTAACTCAGTAACTTTCTTTTCACTGAGATGTTCTGGAGAAAATCCTATAGTGAACTAAAGAATAGGTTTTTTTTTCTTTTCTTTTTTCCTCTCATTTTTCCTTAAAACTTATAAAATGAAAACTTTCAACTCTCTTACAGTTGTAGACATTTCTCTGGAATATGAACATCTATTGCTGCCAGAATATTAAAAATTTTAACTTGGATAAAATGGAAAGTAAAACTTGGTGATATATATGACAGTTCTTCCAAGGTCACATTAGTAGTAAAAATATTCAGAGGAATTCTAGAATTCACTCTGCAACAACCTGAATCAGAAACATAAGGATTCAAATATAACTTCTGAGAAGGCCATTGCGACATGAAAATAGGAATAGAATTGCATTCCCAGGTTTTTTACAAACAGGACATTTGGCTTTCAGCAGAAAGACTAATGTTTTAGGAGAACCAAGCCTTTTACAACTCCTACTGATGGTCTCTTTGAAATTGTGAGAGAGCACAAATCCCTTTGGCATCTTCATTTTTAAAAATATCTGGGAGTATTCATTGCATCTCTTCAGGCTCTGCATATTTTGCCAAATTTTTTACTTCAAAAGAAAATATCTGCATGTGGACTAAACAAGACCTGCAGGATTTGGCATATAATGAAAGCTTTAAGCAATTAAAGTGAAGAATATATTGAGTACAATTTTACTTGAATTTCTACCTAAAAAAAAAAAAAAAAAAGTGACATTTTCAGATGTGTTTTATTTGGGTCACAGTGTCTGCAAATCCATTTGACAGCTTATAGCCCAAGGAGAAATGTAACCAGGTAGGAAATTATGGACAAGCCTTTTCCTTCTGACAGGGGCCACATATGCTGTTTTACAAAACACCGAATCTCAACCATCTTTGTTATTAAGATAGGCTTTTTTCCTTACCCCTCGACTTGTTCTATCATTTTCCTGCCCTGGGTTGAGGTATATGAAGCTTACAGGTCTCTACCTCAGCTGGTTATTGTTCTTTTGAGACAATAGATTGAAACGAGCTAAGCATGATTCATTGTCCTCTTTTAAGTGCCTAAGGGGAGATGACAGGTCTCTGTAGATACTGATCATTCTCCACAGACAATGGAGAACCCTGGAGTGATTAGCTCCATGCATGCCTAGTGGATGACCAGAAACCAAGGCAGATTAATCCTACCCTTTTTTGTTGGCAGTCCCTAGAAGCCTTGACATCCCTACATCTCAGTGAATAATTTAAGATAGGAAATGCATTAAATTAACTTCATCTGTCTCTCATTTTTAATCATAAGCAGTCTTTTATGTTCTACTCTTAAAGGAAAAAAAAGGGTAATTTAGGAAGTATTGCTTAGTCTATACATGCAATATGACTTTCTGGTGTATAAAACTGTAACAATTAGTTTTTATTGGATATTAAAGTAATTTGGTGTTACTAACTTACTAATTTCCTCAAAAAATTCAAGTATTTATCTTCCCTATTCATTTTCTGAATGTAAAGTATTTCTGCAGAATATCTTTTGAAGCCAAAAAAAATAAAGGCAAATTCAGCTGGAACATAGAGTCTTTCACTCTTTATGGGAGTATGAAAGGTATTTTAAGATATTTTATTTCTCACTGTTCTGCTCTGATTTGATTGATAACATATTCAATTATTTCTCCCAAACCAAGACTGTTTTGCCTGCAATGGTGTTTGGTTATTCCCCCTGCTCTTATCTTGACCCACGAGCCTTCGTTGATCATTTTCTCCCTTGTTCAGTTGGGGAGGAGAGTGACTTTGGTGGGACTTGGTTATCCAGACAGAGACAACTCCCCACAATATATTACATCCATACGTACATTCATACCTGTTTTCTCCCCTTAATGGTTATTTTTAAATCCCTTTTGTTGCTTGTTGAAATATTAGCGAAACACCACTAAATAACTTCATGCGTTGTTTGAACTCGTTTTCATGAAACTGAGCTCTTCCACACTGGTTGGGAATTTGGCCACCTGCCGTGTTATTTATTAGAACAGTTTTGATAGATGTCTAGTTTTGATGCTGTCCCAGATATTTTCTTGTCCAGATTTTTTTTAGTAGACAAATTATTTTCACCAGAGTAATAAAAAAATCTAGAAAAACTATCAAATTAATGAACCTCCACAAAATAAAAGGTCAAATAAATGGTACTGTTTAGTTTGGCAAAATACCAACCTTAAAATTAACTTAGAAAGTGGGACTATTTTGTGCACATGTAACCATTCATATTACATTGTTTTAATTAATTTTTGAAGGGAGACAAATATTTTGAGGGCCTATTTGACACTGTTTATTTGTAAATGAAATATTAGTATTTAACTCTATTGTATTTTAGGTGGTTTATGTGGTTATTGTTGTCAGCATCAGCCTTATTCCTTAGGGCTGATGCTGTGATATTGTGTTCCATATTTCCTCTGGTGTTTTGATAAATGTTAAGGGAGTACTGCAGAGAGAAAGTGCAATTACTGCTCAAGAAGAAAAGAAAATGTGACTATGTAGACGGTCAGTGTGTTTATATTGTACTGTAAGTCAGCGGTGTTTCTGGATCAAAGATCAACTCAGTGACATGCCTGTATGGAATTGCTTGAAAGCCTCTGCAATTCCACTTTGTTTCATTTTGGGCTTTTACCCTTTGAAACACTTGATGGTTGGTTACTTTGATATTTATTTTATTTATTTTATTCTATTTATACTTTTATTGACACTTTTCATAGATGGAGGCAACTTTAATTAAAATACTTAATTAGTTCTAATCAACTCTGATGAGTAAAAGTAAGACAAAAGCAGGGCTTGAAGGGGCATCAGAAACTCCTTCTTATTGAATTTACTATTCAATCCATCTCTGTATTGAAATAGGATCAGGTGCACTGCTGTTGTCTCTGGCATAAGTCTCTCTAGGTTCTGTAAAGCCTGCAATGAAAGGGATTCTGCAGTGTCCCTAAGAACATTTTTTCCAGTGTTTTACAATACCCACATGGCAGTAAAATTTATGTTAGAAAAATGTCATCAATGGAAAGGATACAGAACCTGAAAGCTCTTTCAAAGGGCAAAGTAACTTTGGACAGTGGATACTCTATAGTTTCAGCCATACAGTGAAAAGCGGAAAAAAAAAAATCTCCAAACCCCTCCTCACCACCTTTATTGAAATGAGATATATAAAGAAATATACAATGAAATGTAACTCTGCAGGAGACGACTTTGCAAGGAATACAAGACAAATATATGCAATTGTACTTTATTTGGCCAGGGACAGTGAAGTCCAGTACTTAGAACTAATTTTTCATCTGAAATATCATCCTTATAACTGCAGAGTGTCCCTTAAAAGCAGATACCCTGATTCAGTGTTGAATCAGGGGAGAAAATATTGCCTACTAAATCACTAGTACTATTTCTTGTATCATCTAGCTTTTTTGTGGAAGCTTTCCACTTGAGCTGACCTCAACTTTTCTAAGCAACAAACACCAGTCAAGATAGCAGTAAAGCCAATGTAAGTAGAGGCCTTGTGAATATAAATTCACATAAATCACAATAATTAACTGCAATTAAATATTTGTTAATGATTATCAATATTGTAATTCATTATCCACAGAAATGTTTGGAAATAATTAATTATTTACTTCTGTGAATTCGAGGTAAAATTCAAAATCAATGTAGACGAACTTTCCTTCTTGCATCTCTTTTTGACAAGTATGAGCCATAGTATTGAAGATGACAGATGATGACTAGCTGACCTGGAGATTTGGAACAGATCCAGAAACACTATGGTGGTTTCTAAAATAAATAGGGTTGAAATTTTGTTGCTTAAATTTAGGAGGTCCTGCGAAGTATCTAAATTATAATGTCTTTGCAAAAGTTTTGGATAAAAGCTGTGAATTTGAAATATTAAGTTCTTAAAAGTGGGAGTTTGGTGTTGGGGCCAAGTCCCATTCAAGAGTTTTATCTGAGCTAGAATTTAGGTCAGCTGTTTCCTTGTAAAAGAAACAGAAAGTGGTCAACTCTCCTAATTTCTTTCATTGTCCTGGTGTTTTCTCTCCACTTAAGTTTTACATGGGCTTCCAGTTTCCTGGAGAAAGCTTTGCCTGTTGATGCCAGTGTTAACTGCCTAACATTTAAAGAACTCTGTGGTTTTAACTGTAGTGTGATTTCTTCTTGACTAGTAGAGCTCTCTAGCAATCAAATGCACTCAACAGATTTAACTTGGTGGATGTCTGACGTATGTAGCTTTGACATGCATTAGAGACAAATTTTAAAAGCACATTTGCAACCCTTTGAATAATGTTCAGACACATAATTTTTAGGAAATAGGAAGCCAAAAGTTGAAACTACCTTCAAATGTCACTCTAGCTGGAATAAAAGGAATGATAATGTTCCATAGTTACTCTACAATTGAAACTGGATGACCTAGAATCCCTGTCTATAATTTCATATTGATGAACAGTCTTTTTTTTTTCCCCCCCAGATTCTATTATGAATAGAATCTAGATTCTATTATTGATTTATATGAGAATAACCACTCTTAGCAAATTTTTTTCTACTTTTTCTAATATTCATACAGTTACTTAAATATAAAAATCACCAATTAAAACTGAATACCAGTTAAAGTTGTTTATGGAACTTGGAGTTCTACTCATTTTGATGAGTTATTAATGATAGTTTAACATTTAAAATATTGATTTGAGCTTTTAAAATACTTTATAGGAGACAATGATTTAATATATAAATGTCTTAAACCTTTCCCAGACTTTGGGATATTGAAAGTAAATGCTGATACTGAGGAAGACTTTATATTTATCTCTAAAAAATATGTTTCAGTGTGTGCTTTGAAAGAATATAAATATATAGACCAGGCTTTCCTTGACATTGCACAGTTTGTATGTCTTTTCAACAGAGAGTATAAATAAACATATCATAAATTTGAATGCACTTTAACTTGAAATGTTGTGATATTTAACCACAGATTTCTGATGTATCATGTCTTCAGTTTACATGTTAGACATCCACTGTCACTATGAAATTGATCTACTGATGTAATAATAAAATATGGACAAGATTTACTGTAGAGAGTTAAGGAGATTAAATTTCCTTTTTAAATCAATACAAAGACAGTTTTCAGTTTCACAATATTTAGACAAGAATACCAGCATCTCTTTGACTACTGTTATACATTGCAGAGGCCACAGAGGCTGAAACACATACAAGAAATACTGAGTCAGATTTTCTAGCCTAAAGATTAGCGCCCACACTGAAGCTTTTCAATACAGCACTAGTAGGATTGCTGGACACCCACAAGGCTGTTTGTTTTAAATCTCAAACAGCAGAGCAAGCCCCAGTTCTGCCTTTCCTTTCAATTCTTCCACTGTTATCTCTTCATGTGTGGAAGTCAGCTGGCTGAGATGCTTTAGACTCCAAACCTCTGTTGCCACAGATACCACCATGACTTAACCACATGTATTCTCTGCAACAATTTCCAATTTTGAGTGCTCTGTTTTAGAATGTGCCTGTTCAGGACCTCGTGGAATAAGACAGAATCTGCTTTTCTATGCCTGCTGACCTAAACACACTTAATTTAAGAGGAATAAAATAATCTAGAGTTATGAAAGAGTGCTCTGTTGCCTTAGGTTGCTCTGTCTGCCATAGATTTTCTAATGTCAGCATTGTCCTCTTAGGAATCCTGGCACAAAGTAATTTTATTTTTTGTTGTTGTTTATGCTAGAAAGATGGAACTGATTTTCTAGAACAACATATGGTGTTCATAACATCAAAGGATAATTTATGGTAGGGACATGTATTTTTTCTCCTCAGATTTACATTTTTTTCATAGTGATTCAATTATTCTATTTACTGATATGGAGCACTTTAGGAATGGACTGTACTTATCGGAGTGTGACATGTTTATGAAGTTCCCCTACTTTTTCACATATGGCAGTTGTGTATGAAATTTCACAAGATCAATCTTTTGACACATGATATTTCTCCTCCACTTTTCATCGTACATGACACTGAGTATAGTTTTGACAGTTTTAAAGGTAATGAATGCTGTTTCATATTTATTGTGCATTGATACTGGTTTATATTGGAAAAGACTCAACAGAAGGAATTTATCCTCTGGATATACTAGAAATAAAGATAATTTCAAAAAAAAGAGAAAATATGTTATTTTCTTCGATGTCCCAGCATTTATATCAATAGTAATTTTTTTTTGTTGGACTCTCACAGTCAACCCTTGAAAAAAAATTATTAGGTTCATAATACTGTCACTTTGTTGATGAGATACTGTAATTTCAGTTTCCATTTCTATCCTGTCAATTTAGATCTATTTTGTTAAAACCTGAGTCATAATTTGGTTTATATTGCTCCATTTAGTTTACCTATTCTAGCCATCTTTTAAAGAATTTTATTTTCTAATTTCATTTAATAATTTTATCTGGACTTGAAATTAGGGATCACTTGGATTATTCCCTCTGAGGATGAACAATTATTGCTTGCTACATAAATCTGAGTGCATAGGGTTTGTGTCTTCTATGTTCCTTTGGGGGTTTGCTCTTTATAAATTCCTCTGAAAACTGAATATGTTACAAAGCCTGGAGGAAAGAAGGCCAGCTCAATGAGATTTCAGTCCTCTTTTCAGTTTGTTTCATTCACTAAGACAGGACAAGACTGTAGAGTCCATATTTTTGTTTCAGAGTATTGTAAGAGCAATTGAATTTATACATGTAATATAAATTACATGTCTTGACCTTTTATTTGAGACTATGTAAAAATTAGGCTCTTTTATCTTGAGCTGAAATTGGGATTTATGCTGCCAAGGTAATGCACCAGAAATGTTTCCATGATCAAAACAGAATGAACACCTCATAAAGGATCTAGAAAGAACAACATAGAAGTAAACCTCTTCCTATCTTACCAGAGAAAATCGATGCTTCTGTGAGAATTTTAGAGAAGCTTAATACTGAGCAGGAAGCTGATGACCATGCCAGAATTTAGGTCTTTTCACCTGACAGGTCAGGATGGATGGAGGGATGGAAGGGATCCTTGCATCTCTTTTAATCACAGGGACCATACAGGCTGTATGTCTTCCTACATGTCGGATGTAATCTGGAAATATTGGATCTCTTTGTGGAAGAAGGAAAGGAATACATTTCTGACATCTTGAGGCCCCTTGACACAAAAAAATAAAAAAGGTACAGATTCCCCTTAGGAGAAGACTCTCTGAGAAGACCAAAGGACATGTATTCCCTATGTATCCTTTGCTTGTGTGTCCACCTTCCTTTTTTTCTCCACATTTCCACTGAAAGTATAAGAGCACACTTACCTATTTTCCTGTAGAAAAAAATGTAGTACATTCAGGTACATCGAGTACATGTGCTCACACAATTTTTCCCTCTCATTTCTATCTTTACCCTCCAATAAACACTTGTACTCTCATTTGTCTTCAATGGTCTTCCCACTTATTTTCTCTGATTCATCCATCTCATTTTCATTTTGCCACAAAAGCAAAAGGCAGAAATCTCCATCAAAAGGAAGTTGAATATATCTCATTCAGAGTTATCAGATTGCATATAATGTCATTTCACTATCACTTGAGCCTGTACTGGCACCTAGGTCAAACGAACTTCATTCAGAATTCAAATATCTTTGGTAACTGGGTTTCGATTTAGAATCTTCTCCACCTAAAAAGCAGGATTATTTAATCACTCATTCTCCTTCTTGTTTATTAGGTGTCTCACAGGGGAGTTATTCATGAGATCATAAATCTGAGGAGTGTTTTACTCCAGTCTCACCTTTTTGATTCTTCTTTGTGCATCCATTTGGAAAAATACTGTGTTAATCCACATGATCCTGACCCTACTTTTCACTTTTCATCACAAAATTTATCAGTGTTGTAAATGCAGATTTTCTACCTGAGACCATTTATTGTCAGGTACAGTAGGGTTGGTTTTAAGAAAGTTTAGTTCTTTTGTTTTTATTCTTTCTCTGCAACCCTTAAATTTTGGAAAACTAACATTTTAAAAATGTGAGTCATCTGATGAAATATGAATGTCTAATCTAAGATGAAACCAACTGTTCTCTAAAAGTTAATCCTTCTCTTTCAATTAAACAAAAAAAGAACTGAAGATGTCTAGTTCAAATGTACATATTTATCATGTATTTATCACTTTCAGCCAAATGAATTCACAGTTGTGGAGACTGTCTACATTTGAGAAAGTGATTTAGATTTTGCACTGTCAAATATCATTTGACTCTCACAGGTATGTGAAATTGGTAGGCATTTCCCCTTTGTAATGCTACAGCATTATTATTTATTTCTTTACTTAAAAAAAAAAAAGCAGAAATTCCAGAAATAAAGTGGAAAATCCATGTCTTATTTTGCCATAATGAATTGTTAATCATGAGCAAAGAAACCCATCACCTTTCTTTTCTGACTCACCCCTTCCTGATTACAATATTGTCCAGTTTCAATGTGATGGTAAGAGCATCAGCAAGACAGCAGCAAGCTGAAAATAAAAAAAAAAAAAAAAAGTAGTTCTTCATCTAGCATGTATTTGAGCTGTCAGATTTATTACCACAGAATGCTGTGAAAGCCAAATCTATAAATGGGTTTAAATATATAAAACTGAAAAACAAAAAAGGGATTCAAGCAAAGCTTAGGCACATCCACAAATTTGAAGTTCATTAAAGGCTATTAGACACAGTGAGGTGGATATTGTGCTAATGATGTGAGCAATTGAAGCTCTGAAATCCCAGAACTGTAGTTAAAGATTGGGAGAGCTATCATTTACACTTGTTTTTTAAAAAAAAATTTGCTCTGACCATTGTTCTACTCATTTTATAAGGAGAGTGTTTCATTTAAGAATATTGTCAAACTCAGAGTCCTCCAAATGAAGGTGGCATGGACATTAGAACCGTGTAAATTCAGGCGTAATAAATGGAAAGAAAAAGAAAAAGAAAAAGAAAAAGAAAAAGAAAAAGAAAAAGAAAAAGAAAAAGAAAAAGAAAAAGAAAAAGAGATTGAGGTGAAGACAGAAGTTCAAAAATCATCAGGGACTAGATGCAAAGCACTCTGATAGTTCAAGTGCTGTTGAAAGGCATTCAAAGAGAAATGCAACCAACATGCACAGTCAACACATGTTCACAAAGGGAAAGTCATAGAATATCCTGAATCATAGAACATCCTCAGCTGAAAAGGACCCACCAGAATTGTTGAAGTCCAGCTCCTGATGTCCTACCTGACTAATTTCATATCTTTGTATGACAAGATCACCCACCTAGTGGGTGAAGGAGAGACAGTGGATATAGTTTTTCTGGATTTTAATGAGACTTTTGATCTTGTTTCTCACAGAAACCTTCTGAACAAGTTGTCCTACTCTGAGATGGAGAAGTACATGGTCTGTTGGGTGAAGAACTGTGTGAATGACAGGGCTCAGAGTGTTGTAACAAGCAGAGCTGCATCTAGCTGGAGACCAGTAGTGTTTCCTGAGGCTCAGTTCTAGTCCCAGTCCTGTTCAATACATTTATCAGTCATCTTCATGCAGGTGGAATGCACTGCTAGCAAGTCTGCTGTTGTTACCAACTGGGAGGTGCTGTTGACACTTGTGATGGACAGGAGGCCTTGCAGAAGGATATGCATAGATTGGAACACTGAGCCATCATCAGTAGGATGAATCTAAGAAATCAAATTGCTGGATTCTGCACCTAGGATGGAAAAATGATGGTAGGCAAAAATACGAGCTGGGAGAAGTGCAGATGGGAACCATCCAAAGAAAGGGATCTGAGAGTGCTGATTGACATCAGGTTAAGTGTGAACCAGCAATGTGCTCTGGCAGGTAAGAAAGCAAATCACATCCTGGGGCATATCAAGCACAGCATCACCAGACAGCCAGGAGACAGGATTACCCCACTGTATTCAGCATGGTGTTGCCTCACTTGAAGTGCTGTGTGCAGTTCTGGTCCCCACAATTTAAGAAGAATGTGAAGGTCCTTGAGTGTGTCCATGAGAAGGCACCAAACCTGGTGAAAGGGCTGGCAGGAATGTCCTGTGAGGAGTGGCTAAAGACTTTGGGGTTTTCAGGTTTGGAGAAAAAGAGGCTGAGGGGCAATCACATCACTCTCTACAGCTTCCAGAGAAAGTGAAATGAAGAGGGAGGTGCTGATCTCTTCTCCCAAGTATCCAGAGACTGGACATGTGGAATGGCTGAAAGCTGCATGGGGGGAAGACAATGTAATTTTATGTTGTCATAGTTCTGTCATTCCAAGCTGAACTTTGTGACCTAATCTTAAAGCTGAAATGATTTTGTGGGCCTAAATGGTCTACTCGTCCAATATGCTTTGTCTGTCTTAGCTTTTTCCGCTCCAATTTTTGTTGACCATTGCCATGACAGAGATAAAAAATCGGGAAAGCAGGAAGGGATCTACTTATTTATGTAATGTTGTAAAGACATATGGAAGCCCAGTTTGCCATCTTCATAGAAATGTGTAGCAGTGTTATTGACAAGAGGATTTAATTTATTTTTTTTACATTATGTGAAAAATATTCCTCTTTGTAAGTGTTGGAGGTCTTAATAGTATGTTGTTAAATTTTACTGGAGAAGGAAGTTGAGCAAATATAATTTTCCAGAAGGGTAATGAGATTTGATAAACAAAGTTGCAAAGCTGCCACCAAGAAGCCAAAGGAAAAACTGTAGAAAAATTGATTTCGTGTCTGTGTACCTACCTGCTGCTGACTGGGTTAGACTGTGGTTTTCTAATTGACTTTGGTGACATTATTTAATTACAGAAGTTCATTCTTTCTGGGTAGCGCCATCCTTGGAGTAACATACCAATACATCATCAGCTGTTGATGATCACTAATGATGAATCACACTAATATATCATTAGCTCTGTCACACAGTTGGATTTGCAGATTAATTGCATCAGAGAGGTTACCTGTGCTCCTGATGTATGACTTGATAGATAATTTTGGTGAAAATGGGTCTTACATAGTTTTTAATTCAAATGTTATTTTGTCTACCTAAAGCTTAATTAGTATAACTTCAAATTATATAACTGACTAACCAAAGCAAGTGTTCTCCTGGAAAATGTGGACAAATGTAATGAACCAGGATTACTCTATATAGTTAAGATGAAAAACTGTCTTAAGCTACACAAGCTATAACTGTGAAAGCAATGAGATTCAAAGATTCTTAAAAGAATTGTGACAGTTTAAAAAAAGTGCTAGAATCATGCTGACTGATAGTGTTAGAACCACAAAAGAAGATAAAACTCTGTAATACAAATATTTTGCAGTGAAATAGAATTTTTACCACTACAATTTCCTTTACATTTTCTAACTGTGATTGCTTGAGGAAATTTTAGAAAAGCAAAGAAAAGTACTTGTTTTCTTAAAATTTTCCTCATACTTCCTATATATCTTATGGAAGAACAAAATTTTAAAGTTTGGAAAAAGATTACTTATCTAATAGGATCATTTTCTATTAGCCTATTTTCCCATAAACCTGTTCTTTGATCTTCATCAAGAGGGACTCATTAACTTCCATCCCACCAGTAAAAATATATATTTTCCAGACAGGTGTTAGTCTTTATGAACTCTATTATCATGGTACAAAGCATCCATGATACCTCCACATCCTAAGTTTTGTGTTTAGTTTTGGTCATCTCCTCTTCTAAGAGAAAAACAGAAAAAGGATGAGAGAAGAAGGCAAGCTTTATGATAACTTCTATATGGGGAGAGTCTTAAGAGGCTTAACCACACTTATAAGGACATCTAGAATGGAAGGAGTGTTTGAAAAGCTGATAATAATATTATTTATTACTTTTCTCCAAAGAATAGAAGAAATAAAATTCTCAAGTACTATGTTTAAAACAAAGATAAAAAATTATACTTTTCCTTACAATATAGTTCAGTCATATCCTTCTATGATCAAGTTACCCACCTAGGACTGGAACTGAACACCACAGAATGCTGTAGAGACCCAAAACTCGAAATTATAGAGGAGTTCAAAAAAGACTTAAACAAATTGAAACAGAACTCAGATTTTGTCTCCAGAAATCTGTGATCGACTAGGTTTTGGACAACAAGAATTTGTTCTACCCATATGTATCTCCTTTCTTTAACTGTCTGCTGCACTAAGGTTACTTGACTGAGCCTACTGGACTTTTAATCAGACCTAGTAGCAACATTCTCAAATAACACAAGATTTTTAACTGTGCAGCCTTTGCCTTATACAGACACTTCTGGAATCAAGCAACAAGGCCCTGGGATCTAGTATGACAACCATTACCTTTTGCCTAGTTCCATTCATAGATATCAGGACACAAGCTCTCAGAAGCTGAGCTCAGCTTTTGTCTCTGCTTTTTCTTTAAATCTATATTATTTAATTGGCATGATTTCTGTCTCATTATTGTATGCCTGCTGTAGTAACTATTTACATTTCTTTCATAAATATCCAAAAATTGAATTCAGTGTTATGTGAGCTTTTGAAAAATTGAGAAATTGACTTTAGACTGTGAAAGTAAGAATATTATATGTGGATTAGCAATTACTCTATAAAAATGACCCCTGTAAGGAATTTTTATTGTAGGTAGATAGCTATTGGTTTGGTTTTTAATTTTTTTTTTAATTTTTAAAAATTCATGTGTAAATTTAACAGAAATCATAAATTATCTACAAAAATTTATTTTCTCTATAAGCTTCATATGGAAGAAAACATTCTATCATTATAACAGAAAAGCTCAAAACAAATGACATCATGGAATTCCTTCTTTGTCTTTTAGCAGATAAAGATTCAACTTAATCACTTCTCAAACAAGAAACTCTTTCTGCTACTACCAGCTCTCATGATCTGACACAGAGTGTGCTTCCATATAGAAGGTCAGAGGGTCACTGTCACAATCCCATGTGCAGATTATGACCTGAGTGACACAAATTCAACTGTTTTCATTGTTCTAGTGTCTTTCCTAAAGTGTCTGCTTTCTACTAAAAAAAAAAAAAAAATTAAGGTCTCTTCCCTCCACTCTGCCCTCTTCCTTACTAAACTGAACATCTAGGCTGAACTGCAAGAGTTTATATGAGGATACAAATGAATACATGGTGTAATTTACATTCACTCTTTCAGGAAGAATCAAAACTGAGAAAAAAATACTGCAGAAAGAGCTACATAGTTGGGGGGACTAAATTTAATGGTGTTGGTTTTGTTTTTGTCTCTTTCCCCAGCAATTTAATGTAGTTATCCTGCTTTCTTATAATGCTATACAAAAGAACATGTTAATGGATTAAATTTTCTGTGTACAAGTCATATTATCTTTCAGTAGTGGGATGTGTCATCATTCTCTGCAATAGTATTATTCCAGTACTGCTTTAGATCCATTAATTCCAATATAAGGAAGAGAATCATGTCTCTATCTCAGAGAAGACGTTTATTTCCAAATGTAGAATCTGTGAGAGAATGAACTTGTGACCAAAATGTGCATGATCTCTCACCACCCAGATTAGTCTTCCTGTAAGATTTCAGTTCTTGGGTAGAGTAAGAGTTTGAAACAGCTCATATATAATCCATTAGTCATTTAAAAGTTTTAATATATGATAATTAAAGCTGATTATAATATATCTAATAGGAAAAAAAGATTGAATTGTGATCACTGATAGTAAAGATTAAAGGGATATGACTTTTTTAGCTTCAGCTGACACACAATTTAAGGAAAATAAAGAGAATCCACATCTGATGCATAAAAGTGCACTGATAAAGAAGCTGTAGCAGCAGAGAAAGAAACACACTTCACTGGCCTTATCTCACCTGTATCTCCTGACGTTTAGTTTAATTGGGCTTAATTAGTTCAACCTAATTATGTGTGTTTCTTTTGCACTGAATGACAAGTATTTATTTCAGGAAGGCATTACTCCTGCCTAAAGACAAGTAGTATAATTGATTCTTTGAAAACTGGAATATCTGTTAATATGGAAAGAACTAGGCTACCAGTCTAGACAAGCAAACTATTTTTTTGATGGCTAAAATTAGGTAAAATAGATCACACTGTTTAGCTGGTAAACTGTTGCACATTCTTGATAACTAACCGAAGGGACTTAAAGACAGATGTCTGCATGGGAGCCAAATGACAAAACCCAGGGGATCCTGTCAGTACAGTAAGTATAACTGAATGAGAAGTTAAATATAAATGTGTTTTTTAGAGTGAACTTGATAGCTCTTCAGGATTGCAGAAGGTTCATTGATTAGAGGTTGCTTTTCAAGCCCCAAAAATGGGAACTTAGAGTTCTATGTTACATGCAGACACTGTACATAGACACAGACTTTAAGCTGTCCGCAATCAGAATTTGCTCTTGGGGCCAATTCAGCTGCTGAAATACAGACCCCGACTGCCACTGGAGATATCACAAGACGTCCTCCACACCAATCTGTCATACACAGAGCAGGACCTAAAGGAGGTCTTTGGCCTTCTGGAAAAGCATCTGGATATTGAGAATGATAGACAATTATATGTCAAAAAACATAGTAAAAATCATGAGAAGGATGGCTCTACTATCACCTGTTTCTGACTTTTTGGTGTGTGATATCTGTGAGAGATACAGATTCTGTTTTCATGACCTCTAACTAGTGCAT